>CM042155.1:101128224-101232188 GCA_023376005.1 Doryteuthis pealeii
TAGCTAGAAAGGAATTAACATTTCAACACTAACTTTAAAAAAGAAAAGACGGTTGGACTTATACTAATTCACAGCTTAGAAAATTCTAAGGCGCCGGTAACTTTGCACATGCAATACATTTGAGTCCATACATATATACGCATGAATGTGCGAGCTAACAGATATACATATGCAGTCTGCAAGCAAAGAGTGGATGAACACTCGGGAAACCAAGGCCCGACCACACCGGCATTAGCAAGATTAGTTTACTTTCCACTCCAAAATCACATACGGGCTAAATGGGACTCCTTAAGTTTGACCGGCAACTCGTCTATGACAAGGGAAAATTATAAAACCACCGTTGCCTTGCGGCTCTACCTTATCCCAAGGAAAGGCTAAGGGAGTAAACCCCGAAAACAAAAGCTGGAGTCCTTAAGTTGGGTGGTGCTGAATCTTAGTACTTCCCGCAACTCCTTTGGCACCGTCGTCCCAAACTGCATTGGTATCTACCTTTCCTTTGGACCACAACGGCAGTGTGTAGAGGGGGGATCTGCTGCTTGGGGACAGTTCATCCTTCATAACAACCTGTCCAGGCTACGTAGTTTCCACTACAAAAACGATGTCTGCAAGAGAGGCATGCAGACATGCCACATCAACACCAACACATGGGAAGCTTGAACAGAAGAACGTGCAACCTGGCGCCTCCTCTTCAAACAAGGAACGAAAGAGTGAAAAAGAGAAGAAAGAAGCTGCCACAGAAAGGGAGCCAAAAGGAAGGAGACAACATCAACTCCAGCAAGCGTCACCATTTGTTCGCGGTCACTGCGCCAAAGATTTACATTCAAAAATGTGTCTGTTCAGCCACATACGCAGTTGCAGATAAAAGGAAGGAAGAAGGAGGGGAAAGGAGAAAAATGGACTCTACGCCATCGTCTTTAATAGACGGAAGGATGCCAACACAAATATATAGTATATATATATATATATATATTATATATTATATATATATATATATATATATATATATATATATATATATATGTGTGTGTGTGTGTGTGTGTGTGTGTGTGTGTGTGTGTTGAGCTCTAAACGAATGAAAATCTCCCAATAACTGATCATTTTCATCTACAAATATTCCCCTTACAAATAGTTAGATTACAACAGACAGTGGAAAATCAGATTTGAAACTAAAAATATCTCCGCTTCTGTAAAATTTACTTAAATATCCATTTTTTAATCAGAAATATTTTACAAGTATTTTTTAGAAATATTGGAAAATGTGTATTTATAACTAAAACTTACCTCTACACATGTTTAAACTAAAGGCCATTAGTTAAAAAAAACATAAAAGGATTTTATTGCAATATATTGTGTAACCATTTGTAAAAATATTGTTTTTAGAATCTTTGAATAGCGTGTGCATGTTTTCGATGTTTAGAACTGTATCTCCTTTCTTTGAAAAAGCGTTTAAAAATATTGGAATTTAACATTAGTAAAATGCATGATTCGAAAAAGACGGTGTCAGTAATTGTAATGGTCATTTTTACATTGACAATGTCAAAAGTATTACAATGAAAAAAAAATGTCAATAATATGTCAAAACATCCATTTGTGTCCAAAAATATCAGAATAAGAATGGAAAATCTATAAGGTGAGAATTAGATAAAACGTTGATTCTTTTCAGAAAAACGACAGACTTAGTAAAAACAAATTAGCTGAAAACATCGAAGACTTATTTTGAAAAAAGGCTAATCACCTTGTAGGCGGACTTAGTACAACCATTATCGTTGTAGGAAATGGAATCGGTGACCAAAGTTAAAATCCAGGAATAAATTGTGTGCTATCTCCCTTATGAAAGAGATTAATTTATTTATTCTCCGCTCCCGTCAGATAAGGATAAATATTAGGGAAAATTGGGTTATTTGGCTTTGAGAAAGTAAGAAAGACTGAATTCAAAACACCTGTGCTCTGCTTAAAATTGGACCTTATGTTACATCCTGCCTATGGCAGAAGATATGGATATGTAGCTACTCAGCTCGCAATATCACCGTTATTCGTAAAGACAACTCCATCAGAAACGTTCCATGATTTGGCTGACAGAGGGAGACCGAATCAGTGTAATGTTATCCAAAGGGATAGAGAATGAAATGTAAATAGGTGTGCAGGTGTGGGTATTTACGATTTACCGATAAAGCTGGAAATAAGGAATTTATTGTAATATTTGCCATAATTGGTAAGATTAAATGAAGATAAATCTATTTAAGATTAGTTGTTTATTGTTCCCAGTGTTTAAAGAGAGCTAGTTTTGTTTTTTCACCTCTGGTGACTTTGAATAATATCTTACATCAACTTGCACTGCCTATCTCCCAAGTAGTGGTGTTGTGGGTCCTCACATGAACAATTATATAGATAGGGTTTGCCATTTTAGAGTGAAAGTGACACGGATAAAGACAAAATCAGGAAATCCATTCCTTAGCGCATATATATATATATATATATATATATATATATAATATATATATATATATATATTATATATGTGTGTGTGTGTGGTGTGTGTGTGCAATAAAGAAGTATAATTAAAAGAATAAGAATAAGAAATTGATCTGTTTATGAATGAGAAAATTGGTCCATAAATTGTAACCATAAAGTGTATTTCTCCAGCTCATATATATATATATATATATATATATATATATATATATATATATATATATATATGCATAGATAGCATTATGTAAAGGGAGAGAGAGTGAGACAGAGGGTGGTAAGAGAGAAATGAGAGAGAGACAGAAAAACAGTAACAAATATATACTGTTACCAATATAAGTATTCTGGGCAAGTGATTGCTCATAACGTATGAGAATACTAAGTGCTTGTTGCTCTTATGAACTCAAGTCAGAGGTAATTTAAAATCTAACACAGTGTCACAATGTTAAATGCTGGTAATGCATAAGTAAAGTGTTAACGTACAATGGACTATACGATCATTCAATGGATATCTATCTGGCGATTGTGAAACCCATTTGACAGTGTAACCATTATAATAAATAACAATGTGTGTGTGTATGACTGGTATTTATGCCTTTTTTATATATTATATATATTATATATATATATATATATATATATATATATATATATATATATATATAAAGTAAGAAAGAAATAGAAAGAAAGAGGCAGAAATAGAGATTGAGAAACAAACAAGGCAAGAGAGACAGACGAATGCACACATAGACACACACACATAGATACACACAAACACACATACAATCATGTATACTGTCAATCTCATATTGTTATAACAGCTATAACTATTGATTCTATTTCACAATTCACAATAATAATAATACACAGAATCATTGTTCGTTTTTCTCTTGTATTTCTACGATTATTCTGCTTTAAAACTAGGAATGTCCATTTGTTGCAATAATGATAGAGGAGTCTTATTAACTCTTCCCATGACAAATGTTTACAAATTGCCATCATCACATCCTTTGTTCACTCTTTCAAATTACCAATCATTAATGTGATCCCCTAAACTGTTCTAACACAAGTAAAAAGAAAATAACTCTACTTATGAATTCTAAAGAACATATCGGTGAAGCTTTTCTGTTAAAAACGAATGTGAAGGTAATAGACTTAAGAATATACGAAATGACTGAAAAAGAAGAAGACATTGTTTGTAATGTGAATACTTGTTTGCCTTTGTTTTATTTTGAAATGTTTTACTTATATCACGCTGTGACATGTCTTTCACCTTATTGCCTTTAAAAAGCACCGACCGACTAACCAACCGACCGACCAGCCAAATAGATATATTGAATAGAGAATAATCTCTGGAAAGTTTTGTTTTTAATTTTTACTTTATTTCTCTTATTTGCTGTATAATCACACTCAAGACAACTTTTGGCTGTGTATTATTCTGAGGATTCGCTAGAAGCCTTGAAGTTGGAGCTAATCAACTAAGAGAGAACTACGGGTGATACAAGTGAAAAAAAGAAGAAATAGTTATTGGATGGAATTTCAAACAGCTGTAGTGTCGCTGGTAATTTCTCTTTATTTATTTTTTCAACTAAATGTTTGGAAAGATTATTCGTACAAGAAGAAAACAATTCTTTTTATATTTGTTTAACACAAGAATACAAACCAGCGTTTGTTTTCATGCCGTGAAAATATATATTTGTTTTATTTATAGTGTATTCAAGAATATTTGTGGAGAAGTGAGAATGGGGAAAGTATATATAGAATTTTTGCTTACTGAATAGATAATGAAATGATGGGTGGTGCTTGCCACGCGGCAAGAATAACGGTTTACATCTCACTTATGCCAATAATTTGTGTTCAAATTTAAATATAAAAATAGTAAAAATAAAACTCGAATTTGAACCCTGATTTTATTTATTCTGAGTTGCTGTTGTACTTAAACTGTGTTAAGTTAACTTCTATCAAATTTGAATAATGGAGGCATGAATCCAAAAATAGATTACTGATTTCCAAGATTATCTCTTTAAATTTCATCTTTAAATTTTTCAACGTGTTATTTTTCGTTTTTTTTTGTCAGTTTGTGTAGTCCAATCCAGTTGGAAAATTAGCTATTTGAGTGGATCATATTTTAATCCCTTTGCATTTGAATGTTGTTAGGTGAGCCGTTTCAGCATTTTGGATAGGGAAATCATTTTGATGTTTGTTTAGTTGTTTCGGGTTGGCTTTTACGGCATGTCGACTCTGGGTGTTTATACAGAATACGTTTTTTTTTCATCTGCTGCTGGGTTGCATTTTTGTTATAACTCATTTGATCACTTTAAAAACTATTTTTAGCCCATAGATCTGACTCTAACCGGTGCTACCACACCGAGTTGGGGTGGTCCTAGAAGTAATGGCAATGAAGGGATACTCCACACTCCCCAAAGCCCCAGAATTGTAAAACTCACCATTAGATGTAATCTAAATTTTTACCTAGGACACCAAGAGTATGTTTCGAATCAGAACTGGGATTAGATTTCATGGTGTAATACACAGTTTTCATGTATTTTGCACTTCATGGTTTTTAAAAATTAAATTATTTGATGGTTGAATAATTAATTCAAAAGAATACACATTTTTAACCTATTATTTATTCATCAGTTTCATAACTATTTAGATAATCTTCTCAACTATATGTTCTGCTTTGATGACGCAAACAGTTGATTTATAGTCTCTTCAATGAATCTTATAGGAACGATACTTAGTAATTTGTATAAAAAGAGACATTAACATATGAAAAGACTGATGATTGCCTTGCAATATATTTGCATATATTTACTAGCAAATCTCAATTATGTAGATCGAGTATTTATAGTGTATTTCTTTGAGAACTCAATTAACTACACTAGCAACTAACACTAATGGAAGGTATATTAAGATTAAGCTTTGAGGCGTTTGGCAATAAGATATATTTTAAGATAATACGTTAAAACTCCACTTTCATGGAAATGAGGAATGCCTTCTATTGTTTTTACGGACATAAATTTATATAAATGATTGTGTCGAATATAGCTGTATTAAATGGAATTTCCTGTTTCAAAATTAAAGTTTTTCATGATTTTTAAATAGAAACACTTGCCCAAGAAAACTTGAGATGGCATTTATACCCAATAAGAAAGTTTAAAATAAAGTGATAACAAGAAACTAAAGAAATATCAATTAAATAAAAACACAGAATAATATCAAATGTATGTCATTTCTGCTGATCTAATACTATATATATATAATACATATATATATATAAGTAATATATATATATATATTAAATATATATATATATATATATATATGTATATATAAAGTATTTTATATATAGAAAACATTTTCAACATTTCCCACAATTATTAATTTAGGTAAAATATATTGCAAATATCTCAGTTGCACGCTATTACAATTATGTCTAACTATTCTCAAACATTAATTCATATAGATTATCATGATTTCATTACGAGAGTTATTACACACACACAAACATATATATATACACCACACACACACACATGCTCGCGCACACACACACACTAATATATATAATTATTATTATTATTAAACAAAATAATGATAATAGTATTTTTTTTATATCAAATATTTAATAATTTATCATTTATTATATTATATATATATATCATTATATAATATTATATATATATATATTATATATATGTATTTTTGTTTGATCTTTGCTATAATACTTATTCAGACTTATTTAATTTTCATAGTTGTTAATTTGACTGACTACTATCCCCTAAAAAACTTGGTCCTGAAAAATATTTATTTTTCTCATTTGACTTCCTTCGTCTTTTAATGTATACATTTAGTAAAGAAAAAAAAATTTGAGGAGGAAGAAGATTCTACATTGAGGAAAGTTTTTCTGTTATGCAATTCAAATTATTGATGATTTTCCATCTGATGATACTTGAATTGGGGAGCTTTGTTAATCAATATATAAAGGCCCAAATTTTGTTCGAAATAAATTTATTATGGAATAACGGTGTTGAGTTTATCCTTCCTTATGGCTCTGTATATAATCTAAAAAGATTATTATAAATTGAGCTCTCTGTAGTGATTTAAAGATTCACTGTATTTATACATACTGGATCATACAATAATAATACAGTGTGTCTTAGATATCGCATATAGAATCATCCTTTACTTCCAAGTTTTGGATAGCTCCACATCTATATATATATATATATATATATATATAATATATATTATATATATGAAACCTAGGTAGTAGTTCTGCTTCATTGAAGTCCTTATATTATATATATACAGTATATATATATATATATATATATATATATTATAATATATATATGTGTGGTGTATGTGTGTGTGTGTGTGTGTGTGTGTGTGTGTGTGTGTGTGTGTGTCTATACTCAAACGCATTGTCAGTCGAAATCCCACTAAAATGGAGAACATTTGCAATATACTGGTGTTTCAAGACAATGAAACATTTAATCTTCCTCATGAATTCTTGGTACTTAATACACATCAAGTTTTACCCTAATTCAAATGTATATCCATTTTGGTATAATGGATTTTGCTATGTTTGTAATTGAATAGATTTGAATTTCCGTATATTTTCCAAGAATATACTTAGCTTAACCCTTTGAAACATAACTAGAAAGAAGAAAAAAAAGATATCGACATTTCAGTCATTCCTATATAACTCCCCGTACGCATAACACATACACACACAAAATCCACATACACATATAACATTTATAATATATAGTATATATATATATATTATATATATATATATATATATATATATATATATATTATATATATATATACATATATATACATACATATACATATATATATATATGCCTGTGCGTGTGTTATGGTGTGTGCATGTACCTGTACATATGCTAGCGGATAAGGTATTAGCTATCATTTATCATATATATATATATATATATATATATATATACTATATATATATATATATATTATATATATATATATATAATATCATGTACTTGTTTTTCTACATATATAAGTCTTGAGTTATATACAATATCTCTCATACATTGGTCATTTTTTTTAGTTTTTTACATCAATGTTTACATCCGGTAAAATATTATGTATATATATAAATGTCTGTATGTATGTGTGTTTATATATATATTATAATATATATAATATATATATATATTATATAATATATATATATATACTATATATGTATGCATATTTATGTATATATATACATATATATGTATATGTATATATTATATATATATTATATATATGTATGTATGTATACATAATAATCACACACACACACACACACACACACACACACACACACACATATATATATATATATAATATATATATATATATGTATATGATATGTATATATATATATTGTGCTGGCTTGCTACAATATTAATATTCGATGACTTATTCGCTTTTTTCGTGAAATGAATGCCTCTCATGGTGGCAAATGTGGATGACAATATTGTAATCCTATTTAGCAGCACTCAAAATACTTGGCTGCCAACTGGGAACGCATTAAGTTCACTTATATTTCTCAGTGGGAATGGAAGTTCTTTCCAAAAGACCACTTACTGATGTTTTCCTTTAGCCTCGTTCGTTTGCCAGATTAAAACCGACTCTGCCACTTTTGACATCCAATGCAGCTGTAGACCTTTAATACCAACCAGCTTCGACTTTGAAGCTCGCCTTTTCAAAAAGGCTATCACGTAAACGTTATTTAATGAATGAAATCGACACAGGCAATTAAAAGCGTAGATTTAAATAAAAAGAAAACGGGTGAGAGGGGATATTTGTTTGCCAATATCAAACATGTAAATGGAAAGTTCGTATTGACTGAAAAAAAAGCAATTAAAAGCCCATTCTGAATGCTTTCAGATTCGATAGGTAGATGTCATACACACGCATGCACACATACGTATATATGAGGTGTATTTATACACAATATCTCCCACTTTTCGCTCAGTCTCTCTGCCTCTGTCTGTCTGTCTATCTCTCTCACCATACACACACACACACCACACACACACACACACACACACACACACATATATATATATATATATATATATATATATATATATATATGCATGTATGTATGTATATATATATATTAATAGGATAAATGATTATATATAGAAAAAAAGACGGTGAATGAAAATCATAGTGACAACGAAAAAAAATCATATGAAAACTGAAAAAATTCCCGGTAATACATTACTTTTCTTTTCATCAATAACATACTTTAATGGAGACTTATATTGAAATATGTCTTGTTTAAAAACTGGCCAAAGAGCATTTAAAAAAAATATAATGAATTTAAAAAAAAGAAAATATTATAAATTAAAAAAAATAAAAGCAGAGGAAGAAAACGATCGTATATATGTATGATAAATAATTATATGCTGTACGTTTATGACAGAAATATAAAATCACGCTAAAGATTAGCAGCGAAAATATCTTCATGCAAAACTAGCTCAGGGAATTCCATTACCATCACCACCACCACTAAGTAAAAAAAACAACTTTTCATCTAGTGAATTTTGCTATCCCGATGGATCACAGAGTAAAAATCAAGAAAACAAAAAAATATATAACTACGTGGACCTTGCCAGAGAACTGAAAAAATTGTGGGACATGAGAATGACGTTGGTACAAATTGTACCCTGGATGGACCCCCAATTGTTTGGAAATTAAATTGGGGGTAATTGGAAATCAGAGAAAGAATCAATATCATTCAAACAACATCATTGTTAAGATCGTCTAGAATACTCAAAAGAGTTCTAGAGACATGAGGAGACATGCTATCTCTAATACTCTAGTGAAAGACTATCAGTTAATGTTTGTGTGAAAATCTCACAAGGAATATGTATACAGAGATGTATCGCAAGACATTGAAGATTATGTTATGATACAAATGAAACAGCCAATCCTATACGTAAATGCATTAAGTTATCACAAAAGGAATGCATGGATATTGGACGGTTTGGTGGAGAAGGTAATATACTTAGAATTTTGCAAGATACTGAAATTTGACCTTACCGATAAATAGTATATAAACAAACAAGAATCTATCTTAGAAAATGAGACACATGAGGTTCATTGTGATTTTGATATACAAACGAGTCCTCTAATCTTAGTCAGAAGACAACACCCAGATTTTATTGGCAATTCTAATGAAAATTGGAAGTGTCGTGTAGAATTGATGCCATTCATACTTTAGTGTAAACCACCAATTGAAACAGTTTGAAAAACTTACTAGGAGCAATAATAATAATAATAATAATAATTATAATAATAATATGTATGCATATATATATGTAAATATATATGTGTGTGTGTGGGAGATTATGTGCTTAATTAAAGTCATACCTAATTTTGTTAATTAATTGTAACTAAATGAATTAGGCGTGCATATCGGTTTAAATGTAAAGCGTAAACAAATCGAGAAAAAGTCATCTCTGTATGTACATTTCAGCCCATTAGGCCTCATCAGCAGAGATATAGACAGGGTAGTGCTTTGTGCGTGATTCGAAACCCTACCTGTCAGGCTGACAGGCGGACATTCTACCTGTTCATTTAGTTACAATTAATTAATTAACAACATTAGGTATGACTTTAATTAAGCACATAATCTCCCACAAATTGTCGGTATTTGCCATTTTCAAACACACTGTTTGAATACTTCATACTGTCGTGCCATAAGTCACCCAAAAAGTGCCATATACATACCAGTTTAAAATGAACGAGAAATTCTGGGGAAACCAGCTAGTGTAGTGGTTAGAATGTAAGGTTGTGTGTTAGAATAGCGTAGTTACATTTGAAGACCTCATAAATGAGAAACTGATAGCGCCGTTGACTATTTCTAAGCTATACTAACTTATATTGAGCACTCTTTATTTATAAATATAGCAAACAAATTTATCATGTTACGTTCCATCCCTATGAAAATAATCATAACTCTCTGTTTATCAGTTTTCCTTGTCGATTTTTATTTATTCTAGAAATTATTATTTATTTATTTATTTATTTATTTATTCATTCATTTTTGTGAGATAGCGTGCAGAACTCGTAACGCATTTTGTAAATTCTCTTCTACCGTCTAAAATCCACAGCTGGATTTCAGTTATGGAAACTATTAAAAAATATTTAGAAATATCTGCAGGAAAAAAATTATTTGAGAAAGATTTCTGCAGGATGAATACTGTCTCCTGCTTTACCCATATCTGGATAACAGATATAAGAAATATATATTGACTCTTTCGTGTAGTCTGGCACTAACAGATCCATTGCACGCAATTTCCGGCGGACATTTTAAAGTATTATGATAACACAGCAAGCAGTTAACATCAAAGTAGAATTCTGGGAATTTGGTATTGCGGCAAATATGAAAGTTCAAAGTCATTTTGCCTTCTTTTATTTATTTTCTTTTTCTTTTCTTTTTTATTACTTTTTCATTTCAACTGAAAATCAGATTAGATTAAAGAATTTTTTTTATATTAGAAAACATTTTCATACATTTCCACAATTATTAATTTAGGTAAAATATTTCAAATATTTCAGTTACACGCTATTACAATTATGTCTAACTAATCCCAAACATTCATTCATATAAATTATCATGATTTCTTTATGATATTATTACACACACACACATACACAAACATATATATATACACACACACACACACACACATATATGTATATATATATATATATATATATATATATAATATATATATACCAGACACTGTCTATCTAGGTTTCACCTAACAGATCTTCAGGATAATTCTGATGTATATGTTTGACACAAACGTCATTCTATTAAAGTGGTCACGAGAGAGAATAAAAATTAGCATATGAAAAGAAACAAAACAAAACAACCCCTACCACTTTTAATGGCTACAGAGCCATGTTTTTAATGCCTACAAGCAATTTACACCTCAGACATCTGATTAATTAGTTCACTGGGGTTATTAGTATTATTACTGGCGTAGTACGAATGATTGTATTTAGTGGTTAAAAGAATATAACAAAATTTATAGATGTTCCGTCATAAAATATGACATTTCAGAGTTTTATCTTTTCATAATAGAAACAAACTATTAGCTAGTCATTAGATATGGCTAGGAAATATATATATATATATATATATATATATATATATATATAATATATATGAGGAAAAATGAGTAAAGAAAAGAAAAGTAAATGGATAAAATGAATTTAATCGACCGAAACACATGTGTAAGTGATCGATTAAATTCATTTTATCCATTTATTTTTCTTTTCTTTACTCATTTTTCCTCATATTGTCGGATTCAATTCCTTTCCATTTTTACATATATATATATAATTATATATACTAGCAAATATATGCACCCTCCGGGTGCAAGTATTTAAGTTTTAATATAATAACATATCATGTTAAATTAAAAGGCTAAGGAAACTGAATAAGAATTCAGATTAAAATATTTGGAACAGAGGGGGTGTGATTGAAAAATAGAACAACTTTGAAACTAACTCTTCCATCATTTTCCCTTACTCCCGTCTTTCATTGGTAAATTTTCCTAATTTAATAATTTAGTTAAAATAGGAAGTAAAGAATAATATTACAGTTATTTCTTATTGTTAATGGATTTCTTTTAAGATTTATCCCCGACATTTTTGCTCATATTCATTAATATAAAACCAAACAATTAGAAATCAATAATACTAAGCATATATTTATTAAAGTCAAATTTTTAAGATCAATATGCAAATTAGCCTTCCCATTCACACTGTAAACCGCTATTTTCTTGTATATATAAATACAATTGCATGTTATTAGTATGTAGATATTGTTAACAGTCTTAATGATGTAAAACAATTTTATTAATAATTGAGGTTTAAATAAAAATAAAATCATGGAGAATGTGATGTAAATAACAAAGGGAATTGTGAATTGAATAGTAATATAGTTTCGGTTACAGACATACAAACCCACAATCTCCATTATAATAAGATATATATGCGCGTGTGTGTGTATGTGTGTGTAGGATAAAATGAAAATCGTTAAACACTGCCAAAAAACATTGCTGTATCATAATGAAGATCTGCGGATAAAACAAAAATCTAGTGGTAATTTCGATGCCCCTATATGGGTAGAGGATTGGTCTATTATATAATTTCAACAACAATATTGCCTCCTGCAACCATGGTCTTTAACGGGACAATATATATATATATATATATATATATATATATATATATATATATATGGTCGACAATTGTACCCCTAGATAGCGTGATTTTATTAGAAAAAACTGTATTAGTCTTTTGATAAATTTTAATTTAATATTTCGGAAAAATAAACAATACCCATGTTATACCAATTAACAATACCCATGTTACCTCTTAAATAAGTGGTCAAAATGTCCCTGTTGGTATTTCTGAAATTGATTTCTTTAATCAAAACAAGTATGAATCATACTTGTTTTGATTAAAGAAATCAATTTCAGAAACAGGCGCTAAGAGTATCGGTTATAAGACCAAACTTGTATATAAAACTATAGTTGTAACATCCATTGTACGTAGTTGTGGAAAATTGGTCGAGGAAAATTCTATTGTTTATGCCACCATATGCCGTAGCTACCAATTCTTTAAAATATTAAAAAGAAAATATTTAACCGATCTAACCAACTATACTAAATATTCAACAATAACGGAAGTAAATAAGGTTACAGTTGCATGCATAATGTTTCGAGATTAATTAATAAAAGCAATATTTGAGAACTCATTAAAAACTCATTGAGTTTCTGTTATGACTTGTTTAAGGATCAATAAATAATAACTCAACACGGGTCTAAAATGTAGGGAACAGATTGTATTCAGCAATATATATCAACGTACAATGGAAGGGTTTCATTGTTTCAGCTTACACGAAGAACTGTATCTGGTACTTCTCGTTTGAGTAGCTTTACTCTGTTAAATATATACACTTTGGGTAAGTCCATGTTCGTGTCATAGGTGAGTCACCTAACACAGTTACCTAGATGTAACTGTATTAACAAGGCAGTATTTTCCCGTAAGGGCAAGTACCAATATGAAATAATAATAATAATAATAATAATAATAATAATAATAATAATAATAATAGTAACAGATCTACCCAAGGAGCTTTCAAAAAATATTAACCCATAAAAGTTGTTTCGCACACGAAAGATACAAGCATAGTAATAGTTTATCTAACTATGTGTGAGAAATTTAAAATAAACAAGGATCCTATTGTAAAATGGGAAATAATAAAATGTAAGGCTAGTGATATATATCGCCTCCTATGTTTGCGAAAAAGCTAGCTCTAGCTTATCATAAACCGAGTGACCTATTTAATCAGAAGTAGTAAATGCTTGTAGGTATTTAAAAAATATTTCTCCTTCTGGCCACTTTAATAAAATGTCGTTTGTTCCAACCCTCTTCAGTCAGAATGATCCTGAAGATACATTTGGTGAAGATAGTGTTTGGCCCTTTTAGGTTTTCTACTTTCGCTCTACCTAGTGTATAGAACACTTTTACATATTATCTTAGGCAATTATTTTGGTGTTTTCCTTTGGGCCAGTCATTGCGGTGTTGTTTGATTATTTTCAGACAGTACGGAGGTTTTGGTCTTTTCCTTTTTATATTTTTGTACCACATATCGGTTTTTAATATGTTTATCTATTTACAAATTATATTATCTGTGTTTTTTTATACCGCCAGACTCATAGAAATAAAAATAACACACACACACACACACACACACACACATACATTATATATATATATATATATATATATATATTATATATATATATATATATATATACCCTTTATCCCCCCGTCCCTACTCTCTTTTTTTCCGATTTCCTTATTGTTTGTTTTTATACACAATCCGGTGGCAAAAGCTGCTGTATTGCCAATGGTAGCAGTTTCACCTCAGCCACCGAAACTGCGTTAGCATCCCTGGCTGAAGGACAGAGTATCGCACATGCGCTTCACACGTTTTATGAACTTTTGTATTAAAATAAATTTGTTTCTACGAGAATGAACGTTTAAGTTTATATTTGTGGGGAAATTTTAATAAAAGTTAACTGTGGCCTTTGTTTACTCTCTGCAGAAACGTGTTATTGGAAATAACAAACTTAAAAAGGACCACGTATATCAACCATACATTTTTTAGGATACAAGGAAAAGCACATAAAATCTTTTACCCTGAAAATAATGATGTTAGTGATGTAGTCAAAGAAAGTGTTTGTGTTTTTGTGGATGCTACCTTTGAAAAGATCCATTGCTTGTTTGTGTAGTTTTCAGCAGTTTTCCTATCATTCCGCTTAGCTGAAAAAAAGGATGGGATAACTTATTTATGTCCGTCTGCTTAAATATCAAGGGAACGTGCTAGTACTTCTATCGCTGCTTCTTATGTATAGCTAGGTTGATCTACCTTCTCACATAAGCCTTTAACAAAAAATATTTCACAAGACATATACACTGTTAATATAAAATATATCTACAGATCAAATTTTGTTCAGTAATTCTCCCGATATTTCTCAAAAACGCGCTCTTAAATTTTCCTTCTTATCATATTTTCTGAGATCATCCACGTTAATGTTTATTCTTTTGTGCTATTGCTGTTTTTGATCTGATGAGGTAATTTGTTAAAATATATATTTCTCTATTAGCAACCTCCCCCCATAAAAAACAAACAAAAACAAAAAAATGCCAATTAGATAATAGGCTTAGATTTTGTTATCTGCTTTAGCAGTACGTTTCCAGTTCTATAAGCAATATTTTTTAAAAATTGTAATTAGTAATTTTGTTTATTATTTTGAAAGTTTCAATTGGATCCTGTCTCATTCTTATTTCTAGCAAATTAGTTAATCCTGATTTCTCTAATCTCTCTGTGTAACTATAATATTTCACTGCCTTTATCATTTTGTCACTCTTCTTTGTACGTTCTTCAATCTCAATATTACACTACATTGTCTATGTCTAGACACTGGATACCAGGCCTTAGTATATCTATTTATTCACTCAACCATTGCATGTTGTTAAAGCATTTGCATTACCCGAAATGAAATTTCTAAATATCCAGCCAATCATTCCAAATGAGGCCTTTGTAGACTATCGTGTGTGTAAATATGTATTTGTGAGGCCGGTTTTAGCAGTCCATAGAGTAAAAATGTCATATATATATTTACCAACCCCTCCGCACGAGTAGGATGCGATACAAGGTCAATTTTTAAGCGAAGTTTAAGAGGTTTGGATTCAGGGTTTTCCTTCTCCTATAGTGGTTACCTACCCGATGTTAAAGATCCCAGTGCCCTAGTATTTTCCTATAGCTGGAAGGAGAGTAGTTGGTGTACCTTTCCCAAGCGCTATGTGAAATGTAAACCGCCTCGTCTGGGATTTGATCTCGGGTCGAAGAGTCCATTTCCTACGATTCTAAACATTACGCCATGTGCCTAAAAAGTTCATATAGGAACCGAGCACTGCAACACAGATTTAATACGTATGAGGAACATTTGATGAAAAAATAAACCTCATTTGGTCACATGACATGATAATTTATTTATCAACCAATGAACGTTTCAGATAATATTAAGTATTTGAATCTTTGTAACAAAAAATGTAGCAGTTCAATAATAAGTGTTCCCTTTATATGCATTAATGTTTGTTTGTCTTGTTTTCTACTTTTTTCTTTTTAGTGCCAGAGTTTTTTCAATTTGACTTAAGTTTATATATATTTTAATATCGAAGGATTTGACAATAATTAATACTTAATTATAGATATTTTGTAGCATAATGTTCCATTCGAAAAAATAAAACTACTAAGCTTAAAGTTTAAAAGAAATTTAAGCTTTTATGAAATAAAATTGTCAACAGAATGATATATATATATATATATATATATATATATATATATATATATATATATATATTTAAATATATCGGGAGGTATCATATATATATATATATATATATATATATATATATATATATATATATATATATATATATATATATATATATATATATATATATTGGGGGGTGTCCAATATGTTTTCTATCTTCACTTTTCAATTATGTTGAATAAATTATTTCTTTGATAAGGAAATTAGAAGCTTAGGCAATCTCAAGAAACACCAAACACAACACAAACAAAACACACACACACACACACACACACTCACATATATATGTATATGTGTGTGTGTGTATAAATGTGTGCGTGTGTGTATGTGTATGTCTATGCGTGCTGAACGAGATCAATATATATATATATATATATATATATATATATATATATATATATATATATATATATATAGTATTTGATTCTTTGATATATATATATATATATATATATATATATATAATATATATATAATATATGCCAGATCAAACAATAAAGTTAATTAATAATTTTATTGAATATGGATATATTGTGGCAATATATGTAAATGTTTCCTTCAACCTTTAATGACGAAAGAATTAACACTAAGAAATTCAATAGAAAAAAATCCACTTACTCCTTTATAATCTACTTACATTCATTATATTCGTTTGTTTTTTTGTTTTTTTGTTTTTTTTTTTTTTTGGGGGGGGTTTCTTACTTAATTAAACCAAACAGCAACTCAGTTGACACTGATAAAAAAAAGTAGGAATCTCCTTCAGAGTTTCATGATTATGTCGCTTGGTATATATATATATATATATATATATATATATATATATATATATATATATATTATCTAAAGTTTTTCCACTCATATTTTGCTCCAAGATGATTCTTATAAGAAAATAAAAAATGTATCTCAAATTGCCTCCTACTGTTATTCATATCAAAACAAACAGAAATAATTCATTCTTTAGAAAAGAAAAGAGAGAACTTTTTTTTTCTGGTGAAATGTCAAGAAATAACTGTATAGGAAGTTTTTCCCAAGTTTACAAATTGTTGACCAAAAGTGTTTGTAAACGGATATATTATATAAATTAATATACTGTATTCGAAACGGCATATATTGAAAATATTTTTCAATTGGTGTCCGGCAAAACCACTTTCTTTACTCTATTTTCTCCCCCCTCTCTCTCCACATCTCTCTCTCTCTCTCTCTCTCTCTCTCTCTCTCTCTCTCTCTCTCTCTCTCTCTCTCTCTTTCTTCGGGTAGGATGTGTCGCAAGTTATTGCCAATGGTTCAATATGTGAAAAGTAAATAATCTGGAATTAACTGTCTCACTCCGTTTTTACTTCATTTCTGTATGAGACATCCAGTGAGGATCGAACTCTCCAATTGAGTTGAAATAGATCTGCGAGAACATTACACCAATATGGGAGGTCTTTTCTGACCCAACTCTTTCGTTACGGGTAGGATGAAATAAATATAAATATTGCAAACAGCTTGACATTTATTGTGAATCCCTTTCACAATGGTGGATTTTAAAGTAGTTCTATTTCGATTTCTAAATATTTCTATTATGATATGCGATATATATATATATAGTTAATTCCTTGTTAGTATTGGAGAAATAATAATAAAGTGCTCAATTATTTCTGTAATAGCTGTATTTATTCATTTATAGTTTACAATACATTTAAGAGTCCGTTTTACCAATGGTTTCGGAGCATCACATTTAGTGATTGGTCGTCATCAGAAACGTTCACTTTTGAAAATATTTGGACAGTTTTTTCCACGTGACTCGTGTCTACGGTGATTGATGAAAGGAAAAAAGAAGAACGGAAAACGGATCACGTAGACACGAGTCACGTGGAAAAAACTGTCTAAGTATATTCAAAAGTGAACGTTTCTGATGACGACCAATCACATAAAAGGTGATGCTCCAAAACCATTGGTAAAGACGGACTCTTAAATGTATTGTAAACTATATATATATATATATTATATATATATATATATATATATATATATATATAGATGTATTACGTCTCTTCAGTCTGGCTAGACATTTTGTAAGCTACCTACAGACGATTGATTCACCATCAGTCGGGCTGCTTAACCGTCACCTACAGAATTGTAAAGACCGTCATAGAGTGCTCAATCTTTTTTACAGGAGAGCGTTGTATTTACACTTTAGTTGACGGTCGTCAGCGAAATCCACTCCAAAGTTCTCACCTCGTGGTGTGTGTGTGTGTATATACATATGTGTATGCGCACGCGTGCGCGCGCGTGTCTGTGTGTGTGTACCGGGCAACAAATATAGACACACCATTTCCAGAAGAAAAGTTTCTTTCGCATTTTTAACCATAAAAAATAAAACAATATGTAATATTAGACTAAAACAATTTCCTTTGATAAACAAGTCTTCTGGCATCAGGAACATACCCCAGATTCATTGAAATAATACATATCTTTCATTTTTACTTAAAATTTTGTGATTTCATAATTTTTTCCTCCAACTTGTTTAAAATAATCCCAATTATGATTAAAACTAACAGGACTGTGGATAAACCACAGTATGATAATTCCAACGTTTGATATGTTTACTTAAGAGCTATTACGATGGTTCAATATGTGAATATAATAATCTTGATTTAACTCTGTTTCACTCCTTTTTTCCTTCATTTCTCTTTTTCCTTATATTCGATTCAAATAGATTTGCGTTATCACTTCCGCAAACTCACCGCCTCTCTTTAACTTCGCCTACTTTCTTTCTGTTTTTCTTATGTCTCTGTAGCATGTTTTTTTTCTTTCCTCTTTCTTTATAATAAAAACAGAAACGGTTCATTATTTAGCTAAGGTCTCGACACTCATAAGAAATAAGAATTCAGCCGATAAGCAACACCAGATATTCATGATTTACATTTTTGCATTCCATCTTGAACGATTTGGACGGTCTCATTTTTAACCAGAGGGTATTGAAAGATGAGAACGGTGCAAATTTTAAGGAACACCTGTATTAATATATATGGATGAATTATTTCTATGAAGCCAAAAAGTTTGAGTATTTAACAAAATACCATTTGTCGCAGATTTGTACTTAGTTTATTTTCAGGGATTAAAAATAATGGAACATACGTTTACCAAAATCGGTGAGTCCTTATTATATATATATATATATATATATATATATATATATATATATAGTGACTAGTACTCTGCTTTGAAACCAATGGTAACAATCATCTTTTAATTTATTGTACATGAAAAAAAATTAAATATAGCTCTTACGCCTGTAATTGGGCACTTTATTTAGATTTTTCCAATAAAATATACCTCTCTGTCTGTGTCGGTCTCTCTGTGTGTGTCTTTCTCTCTCTCTCTCTCTCTCTCTCTCTGACTCTCTCTCGTCATGAGGGTCAGTGATTTGTTTATAGTTGTGAAGGCTTGTGTTGACCATCCACACTTTTCGATAGGAAAGAATTGGTGCATCTGCCACAACCCAATCTCAGGAATTTTGAATTCAGTTATCCCTCTCCTAGACTACCTACCCAAGGTTGAATAGTCTGCCTACTATTTACCCTTAGCTGGAATATATGGATCATACCTTTCCCAAGGATAGTAGCGCTATGTGAAATGCAAACAGCTTCGTCTAGGAATGATCTCGATCGACGATCCATACTCTAACCACTAGCCCACGCACCTCCATATATATATATATATAGTGTTATAAAAACTAATATTGAATGAGTTTTATTACTGGTAGTGTTACTTGATTCTTGTGGCAAAAGAAAATATTGTTAGTCATAAGAGATAACAGCAAAGTGACAAGTTAAACCATATAGGTGAATGCGTATATTAACACAAATCTTTAATGATTAGGATATGATACAAGGTGTATTTTCAGTGGAATACGCTGGTTCTAATTCCGTATATTTCAATATAGCAATGTTAAAGAGCTCAGCCGAATCTCCTATTTCCCCAGAGCTGTTAGAAATGAAAGATGGATTCATCCTTTTCCTATGGGTATTAGCGCAAAGTAAACACTGTCAAGGATTTCAACTCATGTCACTGAATCCATTTCATTCAACTATAACCCTTACGCCCCGAACGCCATTAAATGATTGAACTTTTCACGGAATATTTGCTGTCTTGTCTGGTGATTGTGGCAATATTTCCGTTCCTCCACAAGAAAATTCAAGTAACACTAACAACAACATAGTTATCATGTTTCATTTCATATATACTTATATATACAAATGTGTGTGGGTATGTGTGAGTTTGTGTGTCTATTCACCCACAATCTCTACACTAGCAGGAGTTGATACAAGATGGTTGCAGAATAATAAGATTCATACCCTTCCCAAGGGTTTTAGTGGTATGTGAACTGCAAACAGCCTTGTCCAGGATTTGAACTACAAAGATAACCATTACACCACAGAAACATGTAGTATATATATATATATATATATATATATATATATATATATATATATATATATATATATATATATATATATATATATATACATACATATATATATATTATTACAATATATGTACAAGTGATAACCTACTCGAGTTTTACCATAAGAATCTTCAGGGATAAATCCACTGAATTAATCAGTATCTCGATTAATTCAGTGGATTTAGCCCTGAAGATCATTATGGTGAAACTCGAGTAGGTTATCACTTGTACATATATCATGATAAATTTGCTCGACTAACGTATAGAGCACTTTGTATTTGTTGTATCGCAGACTTACCTTCCTGAATTTTGCACCATCTAACCATCGTGATCATATTCACCGGTAAGTCACCTTTTCCATTATACACACACACACACACACACACACGCACATATATATATATATATATATATATATATATATATATGTGTGTGTGTGTGTGTGTGTGTGTGTGTGTGTGTATGCGCGCACACACTCCATTGAAACAAGGTTTATTGTGCAACTTCTTACCAATGTGCACTCGATGGATACCAGTTGCCCCTAAGTGATTTACATTTGTCATACTAACTTAAAGTTAGTAATTATTTACATTTATATATGTTTTTCTATCGATTTCAGTATCAAAATATTCAACAACTTTTTTGTGTGCAGTGTGTTGAATTTTTTCTCATGTTTCTTTTACTGTCACTGTTGATTTTCTCCACAACAAAATACTTTCAGTATGAAATATATTCAATTTTCCCGACTCGATATTTTCCATTATGTTAGGAAACCGTTTTAAATATTTCTCAGTCATTTAATACGGGGGTGAAATCAATCAGAATATTACGTCTAATACAAAAGCGTCGAAAAATATTATTATCAAGAAAACTATTTTTCAAATGAGTTTAGAAAAAGTTATATTGAACACAGTTTATTATTTGTTGCTTTCTTTATTATTGACGCAGAAAAGTTTTTTTTATGTCATAACGAAAGAAAAATAAAGGATGTATTACAATAAAACAAAAATCTATGCAACATATTCTAAAAAGACAATTATTCACGTCCTTATTTTTGTTAATGAAGTTTCATGTGGCGCCAAATGCCATAATTAGACAAATAAGTTCTGCAACAAGATCATGTTTAAACTAAGTGTGAAAAGTGTGTGCTGAGCCGGAAGTAATAGAAACAGAATAAGTAATGAAAGTTGGAGGCGAAGGATAAAAGAAATTACTTGTTTTCCAAGTGGAAATGAGTGCGAAGTGTGAAAACATTTGCATATATATATATATATATATATATGCACAAATCTATGCATGCAGACACGTGTACTTACATTAAAATGAATTTATAAAATCACAAGTTGCTGTGACAACCCAGTAACACAAAATAACATATATTTTAGATAGGCTCCTAAAATACTAAACTTAATTCGGGGTTCATATTTATTAAGACTACTTTTGATTTCTGTTTCTCGACCTTTTGGCTAAGATCAAATTGTAGGAGTTAGTTTAATAGATTTTGTCTGCCTTGATGTATCAACAGTTGTAGTTTTACTCCAATCATACTTTACATCTGGCTACGCTACCAGTATAAGTTTTTGCTCTTTGAAAATGTTTCCATTCTATTTATATGTGGTTTCTTTATTCTCATGATACCAACAATATTTTGTTAGTGCTGTGCTTTGTCCATATTCTCTCATACTATGGATCAATTTAGGAGTGTAATAAACACAACACACACACACACACACACACACACACACACACACACACACATATATATATATATATATATATATATGTATATATATATAATATTGATATTATAATCGGGTCTATGTATAAGTATAGCATGCTTAAAATATTTAATAGATCCTCTATATCTAAGTTAGCTTAGTGAAGAAACAAACGTCGCTTAGAAACTGTCAGTTTCTCGCCGATACTATTTTAAAACCAAGGGTTTTGTTTGAATATCATATAGGCCAGAAACTGCCGATTATTATGCTCCGTTGATTTTATATCTTCACTAACCCGGTTATCTATCTATCTATCTATCTATCTATCTATCTATATCTCTCTATATATATATATATATATATATATATATATATATATATATATATTATATATATATATATATATTCAGTTTCTTAAATATAAATTGAATCAAAGTTGAAAGATTCTACATGAATATAATTAAGATATAGACAGAGAAATATTGTTTGTTATAATGCCTTACAAACACAATGTACAACAATTTTATCCTCCAGCTTCTGTTATCACTATTCAAATTAGACAAAACTGGCATGTTCAGAAATTATAGGAACCGAAACTGTATTTAGTAAGACATTCATTAACATTAACTGAAACCATAATATGCTTCATTGAGTTTTCCATCGATCAAATCTTAAACTCCTTTTTTATGGTGTGTCGTATTTCATCTAATGCCTTCCACATCCTTAAATCTATTACACTTGGGATGAATTTGCAGTTTTGGAAGCAGCAACAAATTTGCCTGGAGCTGTATGTGATGAGTATATGCAATCCTTTATTTAACCGAAAAATATTTTTTAGAAAGAATCGAGACTGCTGTGGAAATAGTTTGACACAGCAATCGAGACGTCTATATACCACTTTCTTATATAAATTGATCGAAAGTAAGATTTTGTTACTTTAAAATTTGATGAATATAAATATTTATTCATTTAGATTAACGTAACAACACATTCACAGTCAAGAAGCTTTCGCATGAGATAAATAAAACAGCTACATCCGTACGATTTTCCATGTTTCAAAACATTTCCAATTTTGTTTGAAAATACTTATGAAAATAATGAATAACAAAACGTTACACTGAAAAAAAGAAATTAACACCAATTTCAAGTTTTCTTTTAGTTCACACAGTAGAGTGTCCAAATAGGAACAACAAGGTTCCTGGTTCGATACCTGCCCTTGCTAATTCAGCGTATGAGTAGCACAGGGAGATGTGCGGTAAAGTAAGGAGCTGATGGAAGGAGTGGGGCTTCTTTTCAGATGCAAAAACAACATCCTTGGTCTAGCGCTAGTGAAAAAGGGATAGAATGCCTGACACCCTGGCTGATACCGACTTTAAGCCACCCCGATGACTTTACTTACTTTCCCTTATATATATATATATATATATATATATATATATATATATATATATATATAAGAGTTACGAACGTTTGTACCGGTGCATTCATTCTCATTAAATTAATGAGTCGGTCGCGTAGAGGATTTTACTAGTGTATTATATTCTATCAATCTGGTTGCCCCACCGCTAGAACTTTTTCCTGATAGACTAAATCGGCTTAGTACAAACATTATCCAACTACCCAACCACCTTTCCAACACACGCACATTTTTTCTGTCTGTGTACGTAGGAGACGGCGCTTATGAAAGAATATATGGATAAACGATAATTCAGTTATTTTTGAGTCTGTTTCCAAATTTGTTTCATATGAAAATATTTCAAAAAACATCTAAAAAAATTCAGATTTAGATTATTTTATTGTCAATTGAATCCGCCAGACATGATTTCCTATATCTTTTCAACCAAATATATATTACTCTTTCTTTCTTTCTTTCTTTCTTTCTTTCTCTCTCTCTCTCTCTCTCTCTCTCTCTCTCTCTCTCTCTCTCTCTTCTCTCTCTCTCTCTCTCTCTCTCTCTCTCTTTCTCTAGTTCAGCCTGTTCTTCATTAAAAGCAATTTATCCCGACAAAGAAAAGGAATGTTTTATTCATAAAATGACTGGTTGGCTTCAAGCAAAAAATCTTTCGGCAAAACTAACTGAACCATAGGGAAATTAGCCTTTGGCGATGTTACCACAAATTCATTTTCGCCGTTTTCTATTTCATTTTACTGCATTCATAAAAGAACAGATTTTGCTCGAGGCAAACCAAACGATGTTTTGGGATAAGGTAGGTGTCCTTGTATCTTGCAAAAAAAAGAGAAAAAAAAAAGAAAAAACTTTAAATGAACTCGTAAATTTGTTATACCAGCTTATTTCAAGCAATCCTTGGTCAGTTAGAAGAAAACTGTTGTTTTTAATTAGAATAAGAAACCACAATGAGCCTAATAGAGTTAAAAACACTGAGTTTTCTTCACACATTGTGCAATGAAGTGATTTGGTACGGTAAACAAGTTGTTATGGAAGTAGAGTGTGTAGCACACTTAACGAGTTACTGTAAGAAAATGCAGCTTAATATTTTAGCAGAAGAATCTTCCGGTAAATTGTGATACAAGTTTAATTCTGAAATGATATATAAATAAAACCTGGAGACAGACAATAAATAATAAAAGAACAGACGTCGTTTTTTATGTATTTATATATTTTTGTTAATAATCAATAATTTACAGATATGTTTTCGTGTGTATATTGTGCATGAACTTTTTTGTATCATTTTTTAATTGTTTACTTGTGTATCAGTCCTAATTCCGTTGAAGATAAAACTTTAACATTCGTGAACTGATATTTTGGTTCTGCAGATTAAGTATTAATAACATATATTAGTTCTGTTTTCATTGACTGTAAGGATATTACTGTCTATGACGGCAGATAGCTGGTATTCAGACCCAATAGGTTATGGCGGCAAAAAAGTTATTTTAGGAATTGATGACACACTTGGATCTTTTTCTAGGACAAGGTAATTCTATTTTTTGATATGATGAAATATCCTAACTTAGAGATCGCTACACATTATCGTAATATCTATTATAATTAGCCAGCTATTTCCAAAGGCATTTATTATTATGGCCAGTTTCAGCTACTCATTGTGCTTCTTATTTTATACCTACTTTAATCTATGTAAATATTCATCACACTGGAGAATAGTGGTTAGCCATCCAATCTTACCATAGTCATTTAAATTCGATTGAGATGTTGTCTATAAAAATATATTGTATGTCTCTTATGGTAGCTCAACTAAAAGTAATAAATAACATAGTCCCTAATATCTCTTCTACTACTGAGAGTATTAGTTTAGGTTATGCGTAAGATTTCACTAATTCAGTAGCGACTCAGATGACTCATCGTAACTGAATAGAGAATTGTTTAACTGTTATAATGAATCAATCTACGAGGGTTGGCTGAAAGATTCATAGACTGACCAAGATATTTTCATAGAAAGTGACCAAATGATGTTTATTTTTTAATATTACCCCGGTGAATTCCACTTTACTCTTCCATCATTGCAGTGCTTGGATCCCATTGGTCAAAAAAGACATTAACAGCAGATATGACCAGATATGACGTGATCATATAAACTTTTCAGTCTACAAAAATATAAAAGGACATACAATATTGCAGAATATATAATAAAGTAAAAGATATTCACTGCTTGTAGATAGCATAGGTCCGTTATGCACCACTGGTTGAGTTTAATATTTAATAAGATTAACAGCCGAAGTATAAGAAAATGGGCATTGCTTTGTCGGGCGTTATGTGATACACGATAGTAAATGAAAGAAATAAGTGATTGTAAATGTAATTAAATACTACTAAATTGATTCTAGAAAATGAACAATTTTGAAATAATTCAGTTAACCATTTGATGGTTACATTTATTTCCAGGAAGTGAGCTTTTGCAATTCTATTGTCAATAAGATTAATATATAGCAGATACCAAACTCGAAAATATTGGTATGATGAGTTGTTAAATTATATACCTCTATTTTATATATGAATTCATTTTAGTATCAGGGAAAAATCATTGAATTAAACCTAAAACATTTCAACATTTCAGAAACTGACTTTACAGTCATCACAACTTTTCGGGTATTATACGATTCTCTTGTATCGATGAAATGTTTTAATCATTGACTTGAATGTTACATGCCACGCATATTACAAGTCACCTTTGACATCTTATATTTTAGGGTCTTGGGAATTTCCTCCCAGTAGCCCTCATACATGTGTGTGTGTGTGTGTGTGTGTGTGTGTGTGTGTGTGTGTGTGTGAGCTATGCATTGAACCCGTGACATTCCTTCGAAACAGTTTAACTTTACAATAATCCTTGCTTTAAGGCCATATTCCACAAGAGAATACACGTTTTCTCTCTCTCTCTCTTTCTCTCTCTCTCTCTCTCTTCTCTCTCTCTCTCTCTCTCTCTCTCTCTCTCTCTCTCTCTCTGTGTGTGTGTGTGTGTGTGTTTGCTTTTAATCTCAGACCTATATGATCTTTGGAAATCTGTAACTTCAATATGATGTTCAGTCTTTTCACTGAATGATTTGAATATATGAAATTTAAAAAAAAAACGAGAAACATCTTCCAAATTAATGCTATTTATAGCAGTTGATTTCATTTATCATATAGTCAGTGTCAATAAAACGTTCATCGTTGTTCTCTTTAATTATGATGAGTTTAATATTGTTAGAAATTCTTTCGTTCATATAAGTAAGAAAATAGTTAGGTCAATTTTTTGTGCAAATAGTTACATGATTTTGAATATATATTCCAATTTAATAATAAACCGGTTGTATTATTGTAATCTGTAGGACTGTTGTCCCCATTTTTATTGTTATTTACACAACGTCTCGGTTGATGTGCCCTCGGACATCTTTGGGGATTTCTTGTCGAATTCTTAAACCTTCTCTTGAACTCAGGAACCTACTTTTCGAACTCCGGAACCTTCATGTCGTAATCGGGAGCCTTTGCAGAACTTTGAACTGAACCCTTTATTCAATCCACCGGGATAAACCGTTCTCATTCCAGTAACCAGACCGCGTACAAGTTAAGCTATGTTGAGTATTCTATGATATTATCGCCCATGTCAGGATTGAACTGCAACATTCAGATGATTGTCACTTAGAATTGTATTAACTCAATCCCTATATCCGTCGCGCCATGTATCTAACTGAAGAAGGACGGAGAGCGCATCGACCGATACGTTGTTTATATAACAATAAAGATGAGTACAACAGTCCGAAAAATCAAAATTATACAAATTATCAAGCCTCATCTACACAATTCAGACATATGTTTGCACACATAGTCATTTACTAGGTTTTGCTTAGTTGTGGCACAAGGCCAGATGTATGGGGCACCCAGTGAGTCTAGAACCCATTAATGAGGGTACTAGTAAAGATCGCCAGTAATTACCCAACGCGAGATTCCAAACAGCTAAACTATTTTAGATATTCATATCTAAATTTTAAATGTTCATATTACAACAGCTGTTTAACAAACGGTTATATGTAAATAAGAATTAAGGTTACTTATTTGATATGTAGGTTGGATGGTTTTAATGAGTGAAAACCTTTTTTCAGTTAATTTTATATTGAAATTAGTCTTTCTTTTAAACAATTACATAGGTTTAAGTAACTGGTTTGAATCACGTATTTATATAAAATACTAACAATGTTCAGAGACATTTATTTTACAGGGTGAAACGAAAATATGATTGGACAGAAAATTGAATTACAAAAAACATAATTGTGATTTGTTTTCTTGATATAATAAAAAGATCATAGTATTTTATCTGATAGTTTAAACAACTTGTTAAGTCGAAATACCTTGAAGAACAGAGAGACTGAAGAGTA
Source organism: Doryteuthis pealeii (assembly GCA_023376005.1). Classification (NCBI taxonomy): domain Eukaryota; kingdom Metazoa; phylum Mollusca; class Cephalopoda; order Myopsida; family Loliginidae; genus Doryteuthis; species Doryteuthis pealeii. Next base: position 101,156,673 of record CM042155.1, read on the forward strand.
CGGTAAAGCTACAAACAGTATTTGTTTAAATGTTTCTTTCACAGAAGGATTAGTTTAGGAGGTGCCCACTCTGAACCGCAAAATAAACACGGCATCAGATTGTGTAAATAAAGATAAGAATTTGATGAAGTTAATCGAACGGCTGGTTAAGTATGAGAAGATGTCGAGATGGATAAGTAATGTCAACACAAGAAATAAGTTGTATTTCGTTTTTATTCCTTTTTAAAAGAGAAGAATAAAATGTGGGACAATGTCGAAGATGGAAAAGAGAGGAAAGACCACCAGCAAAAAAAAAAAAAAAAGATGGCAAGACAGCTATGTAACGCTTTTCGTTCATGTCTACCTACGCCACACATTCTTGGGAGATTATAGAGTAATTAAATCGATAGCAAAGGTTTAAGAAACTATTATGGTGTATGTTTATATTACAAGCATTTTAAGACCAGGAAAATTATCTTTAGTTCAAAACATAAGGTAAAAGATAAAACTTTTCTCTTCCCTGAAAGGGATTATCCTTATAAACTGCGTCAAATATATCTTGTAATAATTACCATGAATTAATACTTTCGAAAATTGTTTGTATATCCCATTATATGTCGATCCTTTTGTGGCTTTTCGTTTTGTGTCAATGTCTAATATTTATAAACTTCAGACATTCATTTCTACTTTCGGATTTTTTCCATTTCCAAATTTACAGATGGTTTTAAGAAAAATAAACTTTTGGAATTAAATAAAAATCCTTGAAGACTTTTTAAATATTTTGTTTAAATTGATCAAAAACGAGCATCTCCTTTTTAAAACTAAAATATTTGTATTAGGTTGGTATACTTGATACTATATACCTGCATACAAACAAATAAGTATTAAGTAGGAATAGTTAATGTTAGCCATGTAATCGTGTATAAAATAAAAGTATTAAATAACAAAACTTGAAACCATATAATTATATGCATATTATTTGCACTAGATGAAATATTATGATATCAAAGTGAATCAGATTTCCGCATTTAATATTCCATGTGGGTGATATGCCGTTAAACAAAGAAAACAAACCTTTACTCTCAAAAAGAGCAAGACTATCATTAAATCCTAATTGTTGTAATTACATTTAAGATTGTAATATTACTGTCTTTTGCCTGTAAAACCTTTTTGTATTTTTATGCAAGTATTTAATGAATTATCGTTTAATTCAGCTTATCTAACTAGACATTATTTCCAATATATATCTAATTAAAACAGTTGATTACATGTTTGTTTGTTTTCAAAACAACTTGTCACGTATGTGTATCGTACTGAGATTATAATGTCTATTGTGGCCTAGTGGTAGGCAATCAGGTCTCCTAAACAAATCACATTGCAAATGAAATTGATGACCAACAGATAGGAAAGTCTTGACAACTTGTGCCAGATTAATCCAAGCTCAGTATTAAAAATGAACTTCACTTTGAAACAATGTGTTCCAATTTATTCCGACTGAACTAATAATTATTTTGTGATTTTGATTTACGTGGCACATCCTATTTATATAATTGTATTTATAAAATGATTAAAACAACTCACATATAATAAAACACATCCATGTAATGAAATTATCACTAATGGCCTAGAACTATTCCTGATTAACAATTAATTCCAAGTTTACAATAAAAATTACATGCTAACACGAGGAACTGATAAGGGAACTAAAATTTACAAAAACTCACAGAAATAGTTAATATCTTCATACCATGGAAATCCAGCGACGAGAACATACTCCAAGACAAAACCTTTGAAAATGAAAAGCCTAAACAAAACTAAAATAAAATAGGTCAACATATTACTCAACAACATCCCTTTAAAATGACCGAGAACTATTAACTAAAATTATCAATTTAAGGAAGAAAAATACAAAAACAAGAAAGAAAAACGTAAAGAAAAATCAAGAATCTATAAGCACACATTACAAAATAAACCCGCTGTCGTGAGAGAGATTAGTTTTATGCTACCGATCGGCACGTGTATTACGTCGGCCATGGCCACGGCTATCCTGTCCAGTACGAGCGGAACCACGGCGATCGGAGCAACCGTTCGTTGCCAAGCTGCCTCCGCGCGATAACGACTGAAAGCCTCTAAGCCGGAACCACGACCGGTGTCGCCACGGTATTACGAAATGATCATTTTTATAATGCGTTACTCAGCTTGTTTTCATTCGCTGACCCTCTCATGCTGTACAATATATATATATATATATATATATATATATATATATATATATATATACCCACATAGAACTCTTCCTTGTAGGTTGGGCAGAATAAATACCGACTCTACAGAGTAGTAAAATCCCGCCAATAAAGCCATCAGTTGGCCGGGTTTGGCGATCCGTGACGCTTAATGATGGAACCCTGGGTCTGAGCAGTTCATGATATGCAAGACACCATATTGGCCCGAACTTATGCTAGACGGCCGGTCAGAAATGCCCACTACAATCAATCGGCTGGTCACATTAAGCCCTAGCACCTATATGATTGTCCCGACACTTTTGCCCGTATTGCAACCCCAGCCCTTTTTATAATATATATGCTAGAAGATTGTGACTGAGGGTCTTAGTGTCCTGGACATGACATTAAGCTGGATCTAATGATGAAGTTCCAATTTTGGAGCTCAGTGGAGTGTGGAGTACCCCTTCATCACCATTACTCCCATGTCTCCTCTGACCCGGAGTGGTGGTAATTGTTAGGGCCTCATCTGTGGGTTGAATAGAAAAATGTGTTTAAAAATTAGTTAAAAATTGAATTCCCATCAAGATTGAATAGAACATATTCGGCATAAAATAACCCGAGGTTTGACATGCCATGAAATCAAACCAAACTACAACAAATCGATCAGTTTAAATTTTTGCTGGCCGACCCAACCTGGCCGTTCTATGTGTAAGAGTCCACAGGGGAGCGTCATTCATGAGTTTGTCCTTACTTCTCCAGAAGTGTCCAGCGTGTCGATATTTTTTGTGATTGGAGGTAAGGGGCCTTACTTTTTTGTGAGGTGCTACTTTCAGGATTTTATTAGAGAAGCTCTCAGTATTCTTATATAGTTCCCATTTAATTTTTTGCAAAGCTATTCGTTAATGTACAAGTAGGGAAGTAGTAAATTGGTTTGTGCAGGTGTTTTTGCGAGAACTGCCATATCATCTAAGTAAATACTTGTAAATCGGTTTTAATATTAATTTGTGTTTACTTCATTACGTATATTGGCGAGTTAAAACAAATTAAACAAACACACACACACACACATACACACACACACACACACATATATATATATATATATATATGTGTGTGTGTGTGTGTGTGTGTGTGTGTGTGTGTGTGTTAAAATATTCTAAAATAGAATGCCTATTCTGACTTTCTAACATAACGTTATTGACAGAATGTGTATTCCAGTAAATAAACTATATTCTGCAATTTAGTTCTTGTCAAAATTTAAAGTTACTTTTTTAGTTGCAAAGCGAGTGAATGATTTAAGGGGTTTATGGTGGTTCTTAATATTACATGGTTTCAAAAATTGCATTGTGGCCTTTTTAGGGATTGTATTATTATTTACCATGTTGTTATTTCCTATGATTTTACGGAGGTTACATGGACGACGATATGTCTGTTTTCAGAAGATGTTCTTTCATGTTTGTGTCTATTTTTAGAAATTCCCAACGATTATCGATTAAGTAAGCTAGTGCTAGGAGAGCGTCGTTAAAGGCTTAGATGTAAAAAACAGGTACATTTCTTAATCGATGTTTAACGGGTTTGAATTAAAGCTTTTCCTCTTTTTCCTCCAAGGTTAAAGAGTCCAGTCTACCCTACTATTTACTGGAGGTAAAATAGGTGGATTAATATCTTTCCAAAAAGTGTCATGTGAAATGCAAACAGCCTCGTCTAGGATTTGAACTCGTCTCACCCTGTCAATTATGCTACGACAGTAAAAATTACACCACACGTCTCTCTCTCACTCACTCACTCTCTCTCTATCTATCTCTCTCTCTCTCTATCTATCTCTCTATCTATATCTATCTATCTATATATATATATATATATATATATATATATATATATTGCTATAAGCATTTTTGGGTGAAAGTTTTCCTGAAAATGTATAAGGATTTTCCAAGAGCTAGATATTTTAAAAATTCAAATCTAAATGATATTATACTAATATTAAAGAAAACGATAGTGTATACAATAATGGACAGCCAACAAAGGAAAAGGAAACGAATAAGTACTTATATTTCCTCTCTATCTTCGTTCTTTACACTGCTAACACACCCAGACACACACACATCTATCTATCTATCTCCCTCTCACCCCCTCTCTCTCTCACCCTCTCTCTCTCTCTCTCTCTCTCTCTATATATATATATATATATATATATATATATATATATATATATAATCTTCCTTATTTTTCCTTTATAATAGAGTAAGCAAATCTTAACCCTATTGTTTAGAAAACGATCAAAGTAAAATATTTAAGTTACCACGAAATTACTTTACAAGATTAAAGTTTATAAAGTGTCCGTGATTAATTTCTCTTTCGATTTCCCTTGCCAACACAGCATAGCTGAAATTTGTCAATGTGTTTTAGCTGATGAGTTGCAACATTCATTGATCTAACCAACGATCATTATCCCAGCTACTTTTACTACAAAGACTGTCTCGTTTCATTAATGCTAACCGAGGAATTCCAACAGATTATACAGCCACCTGTCTGGTCAACTTATTCCTAACATGGCAGGCCAGAAAGCCGTGTGGATTCCTTATATAGATTGAAAATCAATCCTCCGAATCGATTCACTTATGGTGGAGTCAGAAACGATATCGCTAAGAGAAATAAGGGATAACTTTATGAAATAGAGCCAAATGTTGATGGCAAAAAGTTAATACTAATCTCTGTTGATGAAATTACAAAGGCTTACTGAATATTTAAAGATTCAACCAAAAAGTAAATGATCTACAACAATTCAAAGTTTTGAGACATTCAACAAACTGTGACATTGTTTATCAAGTTTTTCCTTAAAAATGCAATAGAAATTAAAAGAAAAATGGTTGTTTTGTTCTTTTCGAGTCGTGATTTTTTTCACTACATCCACGTATATGTAGATATATTATAATGTCTAAGTAATAGTTAATAAGTATTTCATGTATGACCCAATATAAACATTAAAGTTAAAAAATGCATATATATAAAAGGGGCCGGGTTAGCTCAGTCGGTAGAGCGTTCGGCTAGAAACCACAAGGTTCCAAGTTCGATCCCGGTCCTCGACAACTCAGCATATGAGTAGCACAGAGATATGTGCGGTAAAGTAAGGAGCTGAGGGTAGGTTTGGCGCTCCACCTCAGATGCAAAAACAATCTTCTAGTGCTAGTGAAAAGGGGATAGACTCCCTCGCTGATTGGCTGATACCGACTTTAGGCCGCCCCGTCGACTTACTTTACTTTTACTTATACATATAAATATATATGTGTGCATATATATATATACACACACATATATACATATATATATGTGTGTGTGTGTGTTTATAAAGACGCTTGTAACATGAAAATTAACTACAATTCCTTTACATGTAGGTACATTAATAGGTCGGTAAGCATATTACATACAAAAACATTCATTTGCACAGCTCAACTGTTTCGTGGAACTCTTCTCTGTAAATGATATGGATCAACATATACCCGGATAAAATCTTAGATTTAAATCTAGCTAATTACAACGAATCAAACTACCGATATATTATTATAAACCCAACTAATATTCCTTAACTAAGCATATATTAAGTATTTTGAAATCTCGTGTACAGTTATATTCTTAGTAACGTGAAATACTAATGTCATTTTAACGTTATGTGATAATCTGAACAGTTATGTTTTATTTTCATCCCTAGTATTTTACTAGTTTCATTTGTCATCTTCTATTTGTTACAATATTTTAAAATGGATTCTTGGCTATAAGTGTATATTATTTTGTCAATCAATAGCTACATGTATTACACATAAATGTTACAGTCAAAATATTGATCATTTCTATTTCAAAATGAGAGGAATATTGTAATGGTTATATATTCGACATTAAAATGAAATGCATGTATCATTGTGGTCTCTACAACTCGGTTGACAATAATGAAGTATGGAATAAAATACAGTATTCATGACTTACGAATTTAATTAGTTCAACATGTAACTCAATATCCTCGTATTGCAAACCAATTTTTTATTAGAATAAACTGAAGGGTCATTAATCCGATCAAGCTTTCCTCAAAACACCCTAATTTTGCTGTTGTTTTTAATAATAAAACATATCACTTTATTGTATAAAATATAATAAAATAGAATGTAATGATTTATGTGTTGTAATATGCTATAATGTTCAATTTTTATTAATAGTTTTCTTTATAAATAATATAATGTAATAAATTTGAAATATTCCATATTTCAAAGAAGTTATTAATATAAGCTTAACTGAAGGTAGTTAATACCTCAATTTTTAGCCCACAACACAAAGCAACAATCGACAGAGTGACAGCTCATAACTTGGAAAACTCATATGTTGGGGCACTTGTAATTCATGGTAAGGCTACATATAAAATCAGAGTAAAATGAGGATTAGGGAAAATTTAAAGGTATGGAATCAGCGAAGGAATAGGTGTTATTAGAAGGCATGGCGGAAATAATTGTTTCGAATTAGACCTGCTCCTAAAACTATTAATAATTTCAAATACTTGCAGTTGGTTGGTGTGTCAGATGGTAAGTTAGTTACACACCAAACTCCCACAAAATCATATATATATATATATATATATATATATATATATATATATATATATATATAAGATTGCTGTAGACCTATGGAGAGTATAGTATAACGGTGTGGTCACAGTACCAACGGCTATGTGTGGCAACTCCGGAACAATATATGTCGTATGGGCCAACTCAAGTTTTAGTAGTAGTCGCTGTTGTTAGTAGCCGTTAAAACAAGGAACAACATACACGCAAGTTGTATAGTCACAAGGGGCTTAGTATTTATTTCCAGGCTCGTGGACTCTATTTCGGAGAGAAGGAAAGAGAGAGTGAGAGAGAAAGAGAGAGAGGGTACAGTTAAATTATTCTACCTTCTAACATGGATATCATCTTCTGTATTGCTGTCCCACACGAGGGACCAGGAGCATATCTGACTCCTACTACGACAGAAAGGAAAAGAGGACGATTTTCTTCCTCTTCCGTTACTTGTCACTAAGTCACTTCCGCTTCCGGTCAACACCCGGAACTTCCGTTTTTATTTCAAATCCCCCTTCGGGGTCATTCCTCGGTCAAGTTACTGGCACCCCATTGTGTGTTTACTCCTCCAAAATTAAAACGTTTTGTTTGCTCTCTTTCTCTTTCAATACACGTAGACCACAATAATTACGCTACAGGAGGACAAGAAGTCTGCAAGAGTTTGGTATTAATTTCTTCTATCGATTTCGATGTGTAACAAATGTTTCAGGTATTTACTATGAATTACCCTTTTAAATCCCAACATTTTATTTGCTTTAAAAAGGTCATTCATAGAAGATAACCGAAACACATGTAGCACGTCTAAATAAATAGAAGTAACCCAATGCCAAAACTAGAACCACTTCAATTAAAACCACTTAAAACTGAAGACATATCTATAATTAATATATATATATATATATATATATATATATATAATAGAGGAGAGAAATTGAGAGAGAGAGAGAGAGAGAGATAGATAGAGAGAGAGAGAGAGAACAAGAGGGAGAGGGGTGCATTTCTAATAAATATTACCAAATTTCCCAGGGAGAGAGAGGGGAGAGAGAAATCAAGGGGATTTAGAGAGAGAGAGAGAGAGGGGGGGAGATTAAAAACGTAATGTTCTTTTAAGAAAAATATGTGATTCTACGATAAAATACCTCAAGTGCTTTGCCGGCAAGAAATAATGGATTATAAAAGAAAAGAAGAAGGCAAAAATAAACTCACTATATTGTTAAATGCGTTGGAAATATCAATCCTTTGTTGTCAAACGGGCAAAAGGTGCGTAAAAGATATTTGAGCAAGTCAAAAAGCATAAATAAAATGTACAGTGAAATAAAATAAAGTAATTGAAGAAAGCGTAATTGAAACATTTTGGCTGAGACAATACAGATTCTTGCAGACAGACTTTTGGGAAATCATGAGAACAGCGGATGGCCCCAAACAGATGTGCTTACTGTTTTCTTTTATCCCATGCCAACTTTTATTAGTTATGTCTGCTTTGCTTAGTCCATTGTCAGAAATTAATGGAAGTGACACACACACACACACACAGACACACATATTTATACACACATTCATACACACAAGTATCTGTCTTACTCAACCTCAAATTCAATTCAGTTGATCATTGATTTGACCTAATGTCAAAATCTCTAGAGCAAAAGCATTCTGATTCTTGACAAAAGTTTTTTTACTTACACACACACATAGAGACGGGGGCTGAAAACATACATACAGGAACGCATAGACACACAAATAGACACATAAACAGGCACACACACATTCATATTTAAACAAAACCAACACTATACTCACAAAAATATACATTCATGCACATATATATATATATATATATATATATATATATATAGAGAGAGAGAGAGAGATAGAGAGAGAAGAGAGAGACAGAGAGAGTGAGAGAGGGTGGGTATATGTGTTTCTGAGGATATAACTGTGTCTATGTGTGTGCATGTAAGTTTGTTTGAAATAAATATATGTATATGTATATATATATATATATATATATATATATATATATATATATATATATATATATGCGTGTGTGTATGTGTGTGTGGGTGCATGTGTGTGTGTCTGTGTGTGTATGTTTGTGTGGGTGCATTTGTGTTTGTGTGTGTGTGTGTATGTCCATGCCCGTCTGCTTTTCTGCATGTACAGATGTGTATCATTATATGCCCTTCTTATGTATTTAGCAATAGTTAAAAGGATTCACATGAACATATACACACGCAAATAATAAACACACATATATGTATGAGTGTTTGTATATATGTCCTGGCAGGTAGGTAACACGTGTGTGTGTGTATGTGTGTGTATGTGTGTTGTATGTATGTGCACTTTTTACACACACACACACACACACACACACACACACACACACACATATATATATATATATATATATATATATATATATATATATATATATATATATATATGGTGTACACTAATATTTACCTAGCTCGCAAGCTAGATAACTTATTTTATGCTTAAGTCAGCGTAAATTTTCTCTACGTGATTTATTATTAAACTCAATATATGTTCTCATGTGATTAAAAGAAAGACTCGGTTTAAATATGGTATTAGTTAAGCTTACATCAAGTATTCTTTTTACTTTGAACCTGCAATAGAAAACTTGCAACTTCTACGTTGGCTGAAGAACATTTATAGGGAAAAAGATCGTTTTCTCATTACAGTAGAAGACGGTGTGGGGAAATAACAAAATAAAATCAAATAAATACAAGTTCGCAATTCTTGCTCCCAGCCTAAAACTATAACTAACTTTCCAAAGAATAAAATACAAGATAAGTATTACAAGTAGAAGAAACAAAATAGGAAACTAATTAATAAAAAACACAGTAGAATTGTCTTTACGTTCTGTCTTTTATACGAATTTATATTTAAATGTTTTAAATTAGTAGCCTTAAGAATTCTCAAAGGAAAGAACGTTATCTCCAAGAAGATAAGGAAACGATCACATCTGAATAAGAAGAAATGAATTAATGGTGAAAATAGCCAGGAAAACGCTTATACCAAGAGTTCCTTCATTAGGATGAGTTTTCGGGCCAATCGGTTTGAGAGGAAAAAAATAGAATGGAATGATTATTTTATTTGAACCTCATGAAGCAAAGTAGAAAGTAGAAGAAAGAGCTAAGTTTAGATTCCCATTACAATCTTTTGTTATTTCTATTTTCTTTGCATTGATTTGAATAAATGTGATGTTGATAGCACATATGTACAAAGAGTGGGATTACTAACTAGTATAAAAGGACTAACTAGTTTAGGATTAAATTAACGAGGAAAATCCTTATGTGCTTGATTCGTTTTTTTTTCCTTGCATTAACGTGTATTCCCAGTTTAAGAAACTCACAAGAACAAGTAAAACATGTATATGGTGATTCTAATCAGTAAAAAAGTGAATATAATATATATATATATATATATATATATATATATATATATATCAATTTTCGGGGTTATCTTTTCACTTTATATATATATATATGTATATATATATATATATATATATATTGGCATTTCAGGCTGAAGACTATAATAAAGTTTGTATGTGCCCCTGAAGTTACAGCGCCTCCTGTAACTGTGAAGTCCGATGTTTGAAAAACATTCTCGACCACAGATTTCGCATTTGTAGGCTGTCCCTGAAGATGTTGATGTGCCGGTGCTTTGTTGCCGCTGCTTTCTTGACCTCTTAGCTTCATGGTGTTGCGTCAGGGTGACTTCTGACATGAACAGTCCTCAACGGAGATTCTGTCGCCACCGAGGGCGGTCCTGAGCCAAATTTTCCCAGCTGGAAGGGGCAATGCCAAAGCAGCTGAGATCATTCTTGCAGACATCCTTGAATAGCAGCTGGGGTCGACCAATCTGTCTTTCACTAGACATAAGCTCTACATAAAGAATGTCTTTCGGGATTCGCCCATCATCCATCCGACGTATATATATATATATATATATATATATATATTATATATATATAATATATAATATTATAAAGGAAAGTTTCAGGTATATACGTGTCGACCTATAACTCAGAAAAGAGGAGTCACTCAGATTTGAAATATTGCACATAGATTAATATACTTCTAAGAAACACGCCAAATTTGGTTACTGATTTTTTATTAAGTAAGGGATATAATTAATTAATTAAGCCAAAATCACCCAATTTGCGTAACCGTCCGTATACCAGCACCTGCTGATAATAAAATATTTTCGCTGTCTGACTTTTTGTTACAGCGATACCAGCAGTGAAGTTTAATTTTAGTGAATAAATTTATCACCTATTCTTGGTCCAATCTTAAAAATATTCATATGGTTGGAAAGAAAAGAAAATAATATTTCTAAATATATAATTTGCATGCGTTTTTATCTATTGAATTATTTTTTACAGTGAGTAAAAAAAAATTGGCTTCGGAGGGCTGATAAGTATGATTTTTTTTAAGACTAAATTTTAAGGACAAAACAAATTCTTTTTTCTTGCCTTTTTATGATTGAATCTCCTTTAAGATATTTATATGGTTACAAAGAGAATAAAATAACCTTTCTAAATATGTAATTTGATTGAGCTTTTATCAATGGAATTATTTTTACAGCAAGTTAAAAAAAATAATATTTTGCTTCAGTCAACCTAGAATTCGTAGTATATTTTTTTCATACTAAATTTTAACGTAAAATCAAATCTTATTAATCGCATATTTCTGTTCCTATCTTAAATATATTTATTTGGTTAGAAAAAATATTTCTAAATATGTAATTAGGAGGTCTTTTCATACATTGAATTATTTTTTACAGCGAATTAAATAACAAATCAAACGAAAACAATTAAGGGTAACTTAAGTTTTTTTTTCATTAATTCCCGTCGTTCGTCAATTGTAAACAAAGCCTTTTTTATTTTTCATAATCGCGTTAATTTATTTATTTTAATATTAGAAATACAAATAAAATTATGATACTAATGCAGAATAGTGTGCAAGAGATAATACCATTAGATTACCTAATACATTTTACGGAAATACCTGAAAACTCAAATTGTTATCAAATTTATAGTAGTATCGGTAGCCGATCGAATGTCAAATTATTATAGTTTAAATGTTATTTTTTTAAAACGATTATTTATTATTTTACATAAATTTGATTATTTATCTAATTCTTTTTTTTTAATATCAATTTGAAGTTTAGCAAATCGCGTCATTTATATTTTATTAAAAAAATATAGTTAATCATTGAATTAAAATGCCTTACTATATCATTATGTATACAGGTTGACCCAGAAAAAAACAGAATCCATGATGTAATAAAACTGTTAATTTTAACTAGGTGGGTAGGGCTAGGTTTAGGGTTAGGGTTGTGTTTTAGGGTTAGTTTAATGAGAAAATAAAAAAATAAAAATTTTGTACTGTTTTTTCTGGGTCACCCTGTAATATATTTTAATTTTCCGACCGATTTGTAAGTTTAGCCATGTGATGTCATTCCCTCAAATCTGTCGAAAAAAAATTGCCTGACCTCCCACCAGGCCGGATTAAATTAAGATCTTTTTTACGTGGTGATTTTATGGCTCATCCTGCGAGGACCGAACTCGCTATTCAGTAGCAATAGATCTGCAAACGATTATTAAACCATGTTTTTATCTCTTCTACCGGGTAGCCGCTGCTAGTATATATATATATATATATATATATATATATGGTACAGGCTAATTTATATAATATATTGAGGGTTATCATAGTGATCACTACTTCAATGGATGGAATGAAAGGAATAAAAAAATGTTTATTAGTAAAACTTTTTGGAAACGAATGGATATGGAAGGATTAAGGAAACGGTTTGACAAGAGAGGGGGGCGAAAACAAAACTAAGAAACCCCAATCAAGTTGCATCAGGCCCAAACCGCTCGCCCAATAAAATAAGTGAGTGCTTAGGACTAATTTGTCTACCTTGTTCAGACAAATTAGGCACTCACTTATTTTATTGGGTAAGCAGCTTGGGCATGGCGCGAGTTGATGAGGGTTTCTTAGTTTTGTTTTCGCTCCCCCCTCTTATCAAACCGTTTCCTTAATCCTTCCATATCCATTCGTGTCAATAATTTGTTTATAACTTGACTTTTAATCGATTCCGTGTGTATGACTTGACATGCACTGGACGAAAGGACCCTTGTTTTACTAATATTTTTTTTATTCCTTTTATTCCATCCATTGAAGTGGTGATCACTATGATAACCCTCAATATATATATATATATATATATATATATATATATATATGTGTGTGTGTGTGTGTGTGTGTGTGTGTGTGGTATATATATATATATTTATATATATATATATATATATATATATATATATATATATATATATATCGAACACTTCAACATCCTCTGTATTTTGACCTTTTTAACATCAAATATCAAATATTTTACCCTGATGAAGACCGTTATTCTTTGTCTGCTTGAATATGTCATAATTTTCTATTATTGTTATTTTATTTTATATTTAAAATAATAATCAATAGAATACATGTGTACATAAACAAACTCCTGGTCGAAACACGTGTTGGTAACTCAAATGAAATCAATTTTATCCATTTAACATTTTGTTTCCTTTATTTACTTATCCTTTCAACAAATATATACTAGGGGACTGTATGTTTAAAAACTTAATACATTGGAACAGAATTTAGCGCCAGTAGTTTAATTACTTTATTTGTTCTTCTCCCTTCCACGATAAATCGAATAAAATATAATATTTGCTAACATTTTACGCACGAGGGTTTTGGTAATAGAGTGGAATTATTATAGATATTACGAATCGTACAAAACAATTTAATTCCTTTTGCCGACGGTGATATTCTAATCAAATATCCGTATTTTTGTACATTCACATCTGCTTAAAAGTTGTTGCCTAACTTTTATACCGTTGACTTACTGTTCAGTCACACAGACAGTAGTGGTTCCCACAAGATAAAAAGAGATAGGAAGCGATGACCCTGTTCAATCAATTAGATGGGGGACTACTGAAGTAACAGGAGGTACTATAAACAAAGCTTAGTAAATAAAAATAGATCATTGATTCAGTTATTCAACCAAAATTAGTATCTAAACTTAATAGTAATAACTTTTTAATTACACTGGAGTTGAAACAAATGATCTCAAATCAGTATTCTTGCCCTTAGAATGAAATGATTATGATGTTTTCATTTCTTCCTCGGATTTTCAGTTCTTCCAATTCTTAATGTAGTCTCTTAGGAATCATTCCAGGAAATTCAACAATGATTGGCATACAATCACGTTCAGGTTCCACAATTTTGCCAAATATTTGTCCAGTATTTCACTTTTATTTCAATTTGTCTTTCCTAGCGATTTTGTATCCATTGTGTTTTTAAACCAAATAACAAATGGTTTACGGAGGAGATCAAATGACAGCACACCTTCTTAATGGCCTAACACATTCTTCTCTATTAAAGTTGTTTTTAGAAAATCCGTCGTTTTGTTTGTATTCTTGTTTACAGTTCGTATTCCTCCGCTTTACTCGCCTCAGATCGGCTCCTAATCTCGACAGTGAATATGGGGAAAACAATATTTGAATGAAATGAATGAAATCCAAAGGAATGAAAAATAAAATTTGACAATTCAGTAACGATACATACAAGTGCCACCCGCATGTTGCACAGTTATTTCCTTCTTTGTTTCAAAATTTATTCAGCAATTCAGCTTCTTTTAGGTATACTCCGAAGAATTCTGGAACAGAAAGATGTTCATTATTATTGTCAGAAAGATATCCGATTATCATTTTTTAAATAACGCGTAATACACAGTATTCAAAAAACTTCCAGTTCTATAACTTTGACGTAGTCTAGATTTTCTTCAATTTATTATTTAACTTACATTTCAATGTTTGGTTTTGTTTATTTGTGTAATGCTATATTAGCCGCTTATAATGTTCAATGTTGATACCGATAATTTGTATAATGTTATATGGTTTCAAGTAACTTATTTGAAGTAATAATGATAATCATTTGTTTGGACCCAGTTACAAGGTTTCCCGAATACCTGTTTAATAATAATTTTCAAAGTAATAAACTAGCCTATTTCCCACTTAGATGGGACTTTAAAAGCTACTATCACTCATGGTCAAAATGTACCAAAGCTCCAGAAATGGAACGTCATCATTGGATATAATTCAGGATATCAGTGCGGGATTCCTATCTCTCTGCATTTCTAAGCAAAATGATATATTTCGGTTGAAAGAAAGAATTCAGTTTTTCTTCGCCAAATCAGGAGAATATAGTGTTCAATGCACTAAAATGCTGAGTAATATTTTAGCCCAATAATTCAAGCATAAAATAAAATAAAACTGAGTAAAAACTCAGGATCCCCGAATTCAGGCATTTTTTTTTATTGAGGCCTGTGAAATCCGTCCTTGTATTGACACGTCTGAACGATCTTCAGGAGTGTCGATTCAAACCCTAACACGGCGCGTAAAAGTCAATGTCATGAATTTTTACTATTTTATTTTCATTTATTGCTCAATTATCGTAATATTTTAATTCATGTGCATAGAGTACTGTAGTTTAATGGTTAAAACGATTTTCGTCGTTAATTGTAATTATAATTGATATATATATATATATATATTATATATATATATATATATGTGTGTGTGTGTGTGTGTGTGTGTGTGTGTGTGTGTGTGTGTGTGTGTGTGTGCGTGTGTGCATGCGCGTGTGTGAGTGTATTTATGTGCATGAATTCGTATGTGCGTGTGTATGATAGTGAAAGAGAACAAAAGAGAAAGAAAGAGAAAGACCCAAAAGTACTTAGTTAAATCATCACCTTATTTTTCGATCTCTATCTAGTAGGCTTCTTATTTACCCGAAGCTTTTGTAAATATGTGGCTTTTACGTTAATCAGACCCAGCGAAAAGATTCCATCAAATCGAACCATGGCTTTTTTAGTGTTTTGACCAAATGAATAGAATCTAACAAGGAAAGTCAACGCAATTATTTTTATAGGCTCTTTCATTTATATATGCTGTCTCTAATCTTGTGTGGTAAAATGGACGCCAAGCAAACATTGTTGTAATAAACAAAAGCAACAAGAGTTCGCAGAGAGCTGCACGTCATAGCTCGACTTTTGTTAGTATTGTTTAGTCCTGAGTCCGACTGAACACTGGACTGGCAGAATTAGAAGATACTGGTTACATTTATAAAGGAATAAGATTCCTTGCCTTTCTGTCGCTAGTTCACGAAACGACTCTGACCAGAATCTCCATGCTTTCCCTTCAATATTATTCATTCTATTGTTCAATCATATCTTTACCAATGATACTTTTATTTCTTACTACTTTGTTAATGCTTATATTGCTGTTGTTTTTCTTCTTCTTTCAGAGCTTTTCATTCTCTCTTAGAATGCCATCGTCAAAGAAAAAGAAAGAAAAATAGATGCTACTTTCTTGCTTTTCAGTAATGAAAATGTTTCAACAAATACGAACATTATGCGGAAATTATGAAAGACTGTGCCTGTTTGCTTCAAGACAACATTTCTACAGCATATTCAAATATTTTATTCCTATCGTCTTCGCCGCTAATTGACTTCCTTCATTTCACTTAAGCTTTGTTCCTAAGTTTCGAACCTTAAATAAAATAGTACTGAGAGTCGAATTTGAAAAACGGAAACAAGGCAAACTTGTACTCAGACGGATATACATTTACATATCAAAATCAAAGAAATTAGAAAATGCACAAAACCTACAAAACTAATGAAACAATGCGTGTTTTACTGTATATTCGACACATTTTCGAATTATCGTTCTGACAACGGTTTCTTTTGTCCAAAATAACAATGGAAGCTGAAAGGTACGAAGCTTTTGAACAATAGGAAGTGTGCGTCTAATGCCGCTTTTCGCTTCGGCTTCCTTCGCTAATTCTTTGCCAGTTGACAACTGAAACAATGCCAAAGTAAACAAGGTTTCTAAGGAAATTTTGCACGTGTAATTGTCTGATAAATACTCTACGCCTCCTGTTCTGTAAGTTCTTCCTTTCGGAATTTCTTTCCATCCTTCTGGTTTTATACCCGTCATAAATGTACTGACTGAAATCTTCTACTAGTGATTCCGATTGGACAATAATAATAATAATAATAATAATAATAATAATAAATAATAATAATAATAATAATAATAATGTATCTTTCAGCAACAAACTAAGGAAATTGCACATGAGATGACTTGTACATGGCTATGAAAAGGAAACTTAAAATGAGAAACGTAATCTCTATTGATATTAGCACGTAATAATGTAACCTAATGTAACAAAAACTGATTTAACGCAGAAGAATAGGCTATGTGATGATAGCGATGAAACAGTTAATCTCATAATACGTGAATACATTAAACTAATATCTGGAAAAGTGAGTGGGTGAACTAGAGATCAGAGGAAGAATTAAGAACATCCAAACCATATCTTATTATAATGGAGATTGTGTATTTTTCTGTCTGTAACCGAAACTAAATCACTACTCAAGTCACAATTCTCTTAGTTATTGACGTCACATTCTCCATGATTTTATTTTTTATCTAAACCTTAATTATTAATAAAATTGTCTTACATTATTAATACTGTTAACTATGTCTACATACTGACAATATGCAATTATATTTATATATACAACAAAATAGCAGTTTACAGTGTGAACGGGAAGGCTAATTTGCATATTAATATTAAAAAATCGAATTTAATAAATATGCTCAGTATTATTGATTTCTAACTGTTTGGTTTTATTTAATGAATATAAGCAAAAAATCTCTTCAATGAATCTTAAATGAAATCCATTACAAGATAAAATAACTTCATTTATTCTTACTTCCTCTTATAACTAAATACTTAAATTAGAAAAAATAACAATGAAAGACGAGAGTGATGGAAGAGTAAGTCAGTTGTTCCATTTTTTATTATACTCCCTCTGATCTTTTTATCTGTATCTTATTTAGTTTCATAGCCTTTCTAATTAATACAATATTTTATTACATTAAAACCTTAATACTTGCACCCGGAGGGTGCATATATTTGCTAGTGACTACTAAAATACTTTATAATAATCAAAAGATTCCTGTAGATATATGAAACTTGCAGTCACTGACTCCTGTTAAAAACCACAAGAATGAACTGGTGCGAAAAACTAGTAAGTATCAAATTGTATTAATAGTCATGAAACTGACGATAAATTGATCTAGTAGTTCAATTAATAGCAATATCTAAGCGCCCAAAATGTGGATATTAATAAGTATATTTTTCTACATTTAAATTCAAAGGATGTTCCTTGTGAAAGAGATATTTTAGCGATTGTTGGCTTTTTTTTTCCTTAACAAAATGTTCAATTGGGTGTTAAGATATTCATCAACTATTGTAAAGTTGACATGAGTAGATGTTTAGACACAGGTAAGAGCTGAACAATAGAAGTTTTTTTTTTTTTCGAATTACCTGACAGGCACAACAAAACATACTCCAAGAATAGATAAACACGCGCTTGCGCGATTTAAGAAACAAATAAACAGACCCACACAGACACAGACACAGACAGACATATACATATTATACAACTAATATCTTTTCAAATGAAATGTTGATATTGTAAAACAAACATACCAGTATTTTATTATTTCTATTCAAAAAGATTGATGTTAATAAATATCATCTATTACCATACTTTACAGAATTGAATATTTGCAACTAATAATATGAATATGAAAAATAACAGTTTTCTTTAATTGTCTGACAGGCACAACAAAACAGACCTTCAGGTACACGCATACAATATCTATATCTATATCTATTTTTATATATATATACTGCAAAAGCTCCTCTTAACATACGGAACATTCCTAGTAGCGTTATGTGTTTATATCAGTAAAATTATCTTTCTTAAGTGAGTTGTGGAGTGGCTAGGTAGTAGGAGCTAGTGATAAATCGGTCGAGTATCAATTCTGGCCTAATGCAGCCTGCATTTCTAGCCGCGCTGATGAGCTCTGATATGGCAAAACGGACCTGCATGTCGACGATTATATATATATATATATATATATATATATATATATATATATATATATATATATATATATATAATTATTCTTAAATAAGTACACAGACAATATTTCTTAACTTAAAAGTTACTTTTATTCTTAATCAAAATACCAGGATTTTATTAATTCTAGCTGAACAGAATGCTTATGATTAGTCATTATCTATTACCAATCTCTACAAGATTAAACCTATGCATCATATATACTGAAATGGAGTTAAAAATGCGAATATCCTTTCACTTAATTTCATAAGGTTTCATTTTGAAACCAAACATTTTTTCTTGGTTAAAGAGATTTAATCATCTAGTGTTGGGTGATATATAATTACTAATAATATATATTTTATTATATGCTAATTTCTTCGAAAAGACAATAGTATGGTATTTTTTTTAGCTTGAATTAAACTTTTCTATTTTAAAGAAAATGTATAGGAGTGTTTGTATTTTTACATAATAGTGTATATTTATTGAGGAGTCGAAATGTTACGATAATTTACCGTACAATTTTGTGTCCTCTAAAGAAAATAACACTTACGCCACGACGAAACGGTTTACTGATTCAAGCATGGACACTACTATATTACCTATAATATAAGGGATGAACATATGTAGGAAATTGCATATTGTGATAAACATGGCTATGGCATCAGGCATCACAAATGTAATAGATCGTATATTTTAGATATGATGAGAGGCTTCTATAGAAAACGTGGTAACACACAGAAGTAATCCATTGTTTGACAAAAGTGTCGCATGCTACATTCTTTTTAGCAGTAGTACTAATACTGAGGATATATATATATATATATATATATATATATATATATATATATATATATCTTTTTGACCAATTTACTTATATATCAAGTTCCATTATTATTAATTGATTCACGTTCAAGTAATCCTGAAAGCAACGATTTATATAACATCATCAAATTTGAGTAGCGATGAACATTTTCATTATTCATATGACCACTTCGTAACAATATGCCTGAGTATCTGACTAAGCAGACATTAGAAAGTTAAGAATAAATAATATGATAATACAAAGTTACAGTAAGTAATCATTTTAAACATCTTTCTTGGTTATTTATGCAGAATTATCTCGCAATCCGTTGTTGCTAAGTTTGAACTTCTGTGGATACATATATTTCCGATTATGCTAAGGATCATATTTGACTATAATGCTAGTGTTCCTATCTGTCTACATAGTACATCATTTAGCAAAAGTAAGCGCGTGTTACCATGTGTGCCTTCGTGAGCGCTAGATTTAGTTGAATATGACGAGAGTTTTGTTGAGTTAATGGAAGTGGAGTTGAATAATCTTCTTTCCTTTGCCACGAGCCATGACCTTAAACATCACTTTATTGTCAACAAAGATAGAATTTCTAATTCTCTCAGAAAATAAAAAAGAATGAAACTGAAAGATGATCTGGATATTGAGAGGAAAAATAAAAATAAGATGAATTCAAGTTTAATGAATAAATTCATGCCGAAAGATACAACGATACAGTTTTCCATGGGAAATACAATTAGATACGGAGTAGGTAAACAGATATTTCCTTTTCTCTTCGGTAAACAGATTCATCAAATCAATTCTGTTCCTCTGTTGAATAATATGTGAGATTTATGATTAAATTGAGTCAAAATGCATTTGGCTTCTTTTATTCAGAAATATTAAAATATGCAGACATTCAATAGAATCCATGTAACGAAATTTTCAAAGTGTCTCATATCATAATATTATTAAATCCCTATCTGTGGAAATAGACATTTTGTTTTCATATGAGATCAAATATCGGTTTGATTCTTCCAAATGGCTTTTCCTGTCTTATCACTTTTGTAATATTCGATCTCCTACCCACCTCGTATCCATTCTGAGATATTAAATCTTTTATTTAATCTTATTGGGATTGAACATTCCCACACACAACTCTCTCTTACAACACACACACACACACACACACTCTCTCTCTCTCTCTCTCTCTCTCTCTCTCTCTCTCTCTCTCTCTCTCTCTCTCTCTCTCACACACACACACACACACACACACACACACATCTACATACACATAAACACATAGTTGATAGCAGGAATATTAGAAATACTCTGTCTATTTCAAATTCTACTATGTAATTATTTTCAAAAGTCGTGGATTAAACAGAAAGCATACTATGCATAATCAAATGTAACTTGAGACTGACATAAAACATTAATAATCCTACCTTATTATTGGTTAAGATATTATAAAATTTCATATACTTTTGAAGGATTTAGATCGAATTTTGAAAAAAAAAAAAAATTACAGAAAAACACAATATTACTGAAAAAAAATATATCAAAAATGTATTTGGGATTATGACTTTGAATATCCCAACGCAAACATATATAATATCATTTTACTTATAATAAATAATTGTTTAATTTTGACAAGCGTTGTATATGAATTTTACTTTTTTTAATTTTAATGTTTGATAAGAATAGTTATTGTAAGTATTAATTCACAATAACTATTTTGATATTGATGTTTGTGCTAACGGTAGTGATGATACTGTAAATTTAAGATCCTTATTTGTGTGCATTTATTTATTCTTGACAAAAATATTCCTGCAAGCAATTCTCACTTAACTTTCTTATGCAAAATCAACTTTTCATTATTTTTCCTCTTGAAAATAAGAAAACAAACAACTTTAATTTTTGATCCATGAGACATTAGCCCTAATATTTGAGTTCGAGTGTCTGACTTTTTTTTCCCATTTCCCAGACAGAATAAAAATGCGGGGAAAATTCTTTCAATCAAAATCCATCTTAAACAAACCAGTACACAATCAATATTAATCGACATTAGCCAACTATTAGATATAGGAATTCTTCTTCTCAAACACTTTACATTATTCATGACTTATTCTACTCTTCTTATTAGCAAAGAGAGGTCACAAGAGACAACATCAAGCCAGATGTTCTACAGAAATATCTCTTCTTTTTAAAAACTTTGCACCTTTAAAATTTAATTTATTTTGACGCAAAAATAGTGTTCTTAAAAATCACTTTGATGTGATTCTTCTGAGAATATTAGTATTTCGAAAATTCAAAGGATTTCCAATTTGCTGATCTTTTTCAGATATGAAAGTCAAAATTTACAACATGAGGTTGTGATGTTAATTAAGAAACAATAGCTGACGGCCACGCGTGGTTCATTTGTTAATTTGACTGTGTTTTGACTAATTAAATTGGTTTCAAATTACTAGTACCACCAACCACAACCTGTGAACTAATTTATTCTTCATATCAGATATTTCTCGAGGGAACACAGAAAATTTATTCATAGTGATTAACCGCCAATATATATATATATATATTATATATATATATATATATATATATATATATATATATATATATATATATATATATATATATACACTTACACATCATAGATAACTACAATTTTGCTTTAGTTAAAATACCCGATATTTTCCTATTACTTTAAGCAACCGACTTAGCTCATATATATATATATATATATATATATATATATATATATATATATATATATATATATATATATATATATATATATTATATATAAAGAGAGAGACATAGAAAGATAAACAGACTTAGAAAGAGAGAGGCAGAGAGAAAGAGAAAGACGAGAAGAGATAGACATACAGAAAGCTGACAGAGAGAGGGGGAAGGGAGAAAAGGGATGAAAATAATATAACAGTAAATATGTTAAGATTAGACGTAGAGTTAGGTTACAAAGTGTAACTTATACAAATCAATATAATTTTTATATTATTATTTGCATTGCTTCAATTGTATATCAACAACACTTTCACCTCTTTGAACTTTCATTATCCATGTAAACATCGGCATTTCTTCCTTTAGGATGTTGCAAATTTGATTTCCGTTAATATAACTCAAGTTAACAATCAGGTTTTCTGACAAGTAATTATCTACTGAAATAATTTAGTATAAAAAGTGTAACAATTTGTACCTTAATGTTGGAATATTCTAGTTATTATACGCAATAACCGATACACCGACACTGTTATTTAAATAAATTATTAGGATACCCATTTAGGATCGAACACATGTTTATTTTAAGAATAGAAGGTCATTGAATCAGCAATGTATACTATTTTCTTTATTATATATATATATATATATAATATATATATATATATATATATATATATATATATATATGAGAATGCTTTCTCGAACATGGCAGAAAAAAATAATGCAAATAGAAGTGAAGCAAAAACACAGCCTTGCTTAGTACCGTTTGAGACAGAAAAGGTACTGGATTGCTCGCTACATGATCTCACAGAGGCTCTCATCCTTTCATGCAAAGAGATGATGAGCTGAAGCATTTTATCTGGACTCCTAATTTCGACAACACTTTACACAGAGCAGTCCGAGACACAGTGTCAAAGGCTTTTGTGAAATCCACGAAAACAATAAACACGTCTTTGTTTTGCTCTCGAGCCTTCTCCTGAGCCTGTCGATGGCAGAAAATCATATCTACTGTTTGCATTTTTTTTTTTCTGCTGTGCTCGAGAAAGCATTCTCAGATCTAAGCGAAGGAATAAATGTTGAATTCAGAACAAGTGGTGGCCTATACAATCAACAACGTTTTAAAGCTAAGTCAAAAATTTCCTTGCGGCTAGTACGTGATCTTCTCTTTGCAGACGATGCCGCTCTATTAGCACACAGGCTAGAAGACACCCAGACTATTATTGATAAATTCTCTGAGACATCAAAAGCATTTGGACTTACTATCATTAAAAAAAGCTGAACTACTTTACCAGCCCGCAGCTTGCAATCCAAGTCTTGTAAAACCATCTGTCTTCATTGATGGAAAAGCATTAAAGATTGTTGACACGTTTAAATATCTTGGATCAACAGTCACATCTGATGGAAAAATGGACAAAGAAATCCATTCCAGAATAGGTAAAGCTAGCACTGCATTCGGCAATCTGAAACATCGTTTATGGAGTACCAAAGATGTATCTCTTACAATAAAAATTAACATCTACAGAGCAGTCGTTCTTTCTACTCTGTTGTATGGTGCTGAAACTTGGACATTTTACCGCAAGCATATAAACCAACTTGACGCCTTTCACATGCGTTGTCTTCGTGTCATTTGCGGTATCAAATGGGATGATAGAGTAAGAAATAGCACAATATTAAAAAGATGTAACATTGCTGGCATCGAAACCCTACTAGCCAAGGTTCAGCTTAGGTGGGTTGGTCACGTTGTCAGAATGAATGAGAACAGGCTTCCAAAAAAAATTTTATACGGACAATTACCAAATGCTGAGCGTTCTATTGGACGTGCTCTCTTACGCTACAAAGACAAATTGAAGGACAATTTTAAACGCCTCGATATGTGTGCTTGGGAAAATCTAGCATCGGATCGAAGGAATGGCGTGAGACATGTTTCGCTAGACTAAAGAGCTTTGAAGAAAATAGACTGAAGCATAGAGATCGGCACCGCCTAACTTTAAAACAAAAACATTTAACTCTGCCTTGGAACATTTCGTTTGTCAGTGTGGCTTCATGGCTCGCAGCAGGGCTGGGCTGCTGTCACACTCGGGGGAACACAAAATGTCTTCTTGACAGCATGCACAACATGGGAGGAAACAAATAACTCACTGTTGACCCTCATCTATCGTTCACAATAGGAGAGTCCACCACACACACACACACACACACACACACACACATATATATATATATATATATATATATATTATAATATACAATTTGTTGTTTTCTTCATAAAGGAAGAGGTGGAGTCACGTATAGTTTTTAGAATCTTAAGAAACCATCGATAAAACGTTGATAAAATGAAATTATTTCGTATATAAAGCCTTCTTTCACGTCTGTTTCCCGCGCTGTTCCCAATTGTCGAATGTACTAAACGCCTCTTTTACGAACCCGAATTCACTTCGTATATAACAAGCACCACACCCAGTCACTTCTCTTTCCCTAAAGCCAGTGACACCAGACTTGTCGATAGCTTTTGTGAAGTATAATTAATTAATAACCTCCTGTTTTATCCATTTCATGTACTTCTTTTTGTAATTCTCTTTTTTAAATAGAAATTGTTTGTAAATTAAATCTGTTTTATCGACAAGTTTACCCAATCTTCATGATTATACAAACTCACACACACACTGACACTCAAGAATATATATATATATATATATATATATATATATATATATATATATATATATATATATATGGACTCTCTTGTCGATTTCCGACGCATGAGTGTCCATTCGGTGAAATACCAACACAGTGATTTGTTTATAGTGGTGAAGGCTTTTGTTGGACCATTCCGCACTTTTTGGCAGAGTCGATAGGAAAGAATTTAGGAAAGAAAGATGGGAAGGATATATATATATATATATATATATATATATATATATATATATATATATATATATATATATATATATATAGCTGACTACATTATCTATCTATCTATCTCTCTCTCTCTCTCTCTCTCTCTCTCTATATATATATATATATATATTATATATATATATATATATATATATGAGAGGTATCCAGAACTTGGTAGTAAGGGATGATTCTATATTTGATTTCTAAGATACACTGTATTATTATTGTATCATCCAGTATGTATAAATACAGAAATCACTAAAAAGAGCTCAATGTATAATAAACGTTTTAGATTATATACAGAGCAATATTTATCTTTGAAAGGAAGGAAAAACTCAACACCGTTAT
The DNA here is from genome assembly GCA_023376005.1 of Doryteuthis pealeii. Lineage (NCBI taxonomy): Eukaryota > Metazoa > Mollusca > Cephalopoda > Myopsida > Loliginidae > Doryteuthis > Doryteuthis pealeii. The sequence continues at coordinate 101,182,325 of CM042155.1, forward strand.
TCCATAATAAATTTCTTTCGACCAAAATTGGGGCCTTTATAAATCTAAGTTGATTTAATATAGCTCCCCAAAATTCGGTCTCATCAGATGGTAAATCAAAATAATTTGAATTGCATAACAGAAAAATTTACTTCTCAATTTTTTTTTTCCTTTTACAAATGTATACATTGGAAGAATGTCACCATGGCGACAGGAAGTCAAATGAGAAAAAAGAATACTCTTCAAGGTCTGGTTTCTTCGAGGGATGGAAGTCAGACAAAATTAAACTATGAAAATTTAATGAGACTGAAAAAGTATAGAGTAACGATAAAACAAAAAATATATATAAAAATATATAAAATATAAAAATATTATAAAGAAATATATAAAAAAAATGTTATATATCAAAAAAATATATAAAACAATGTATATATAATATATATATATATATATATATATATATATATATATATATATATATAAATATACATAAAGAATATATATAACAAAAATATAAATATAAAAATTAAAAATAAATAAAAAATTGTAAAATAATATATGAAAAATATTATTACTGCTATTTACCAAATAAACAAAGTAAAACCTTAAAATATAATACATAATATAATGTTGTGTGTATATATATATATATATATATATATATATATATATATATATATATATATATATATATATATATATTCTTGAGTGTGAGTGTGTATAATCATGAAGATTGGGTAAACTTGTCGATAAAACAGATTTAATTTACAAACAATTTCTATTTAAAAAAGAGAATTACAAAAAGAACTACATGAAATGGATAAAACAGGGGGTTATTAATTAATTATGGTACGTGTGGCGCTCCACCTCAGATGCAAAAAACAATCTTCTTGGTCTAGAGCTAGTGAAAAGGAGATAGACTCCCTCGTTGATTGGCTGATACTGACATTAGGCCGCCCCGACGACTTTACTTATATATATATATATATATATAAGAGAGAGAGAGAGAGAGAAAGAGAGTGAGAAAGAGAGAGAGGGAGAGAATGAGAGAGAGAGAGAGAAGCTCACTAGATATCCACAGACTGACACTGCTAAACCAAATTTGAAAGACAGAAAGTCATACCCACTCACAAACATACACAGATTTAGATATACACAAACACATACATATACGCACATCTATCTATCTGGCTGTGATTGTGTGTCTATATATGTGTCTCTGTGTGTATTTGTATATATCTATCTGTGAATGTGTGTCTTTTTGTCTAAGTCGGTGTATCTGTGTGTGTCTGTGGGTAATTAGTTAGCCTCTTTATATTTACACGTTAGAGTAAAAATATTTGTGAAATATTGATGTAGGTGGGAAAAATGTTTACAAACTTTTTCTGTTTTTGTATTTTGTTTTTGTTTTCTTAATGCGCGGAAATGATGAGAGTGCGTGGTTTAGAAATCTTCGAAAAAATGGCCAGCCAAATTCTAAAAATTAACGACATTTAGTCACGATATATTCTCCTGAGAAACACTTCTAACTAATATGATATTCCATTTCCCTTTAGATTACACAGATATTTTAAATCCACCTCATTCAGAGCAAATGTTATGAATAACTTATTAATATGTTTTTGTTTTCTTGTTCTACGATACCCCTGTTTAGAATTTATAAATTTACGATGGAAGGCTATCGGTAAGGTTTAGTCAGAGTGATCCAGTACGATATTTTTAATGATAGAACATCTCGTTATCATCTTCCATTGTTTACCTTCACATTATAAAGTACTTTTATTACTCTATTTTCATCTCATTTTCAAAATACATTATATTTTAATTAACACGTGTGAACAAAGAATCCATTCACGTTTAATTCGTAGGTTATAAGTTCTTCAAACAGATAAACAATAAATTAAATGGGCTAAGTGTTTCGCCTAGTTCGAAAATATACTTATTTCTTATTTGATGTTCGATGACTTAGTTGATGTAGCCACTCCTTAGTTGATGTTTGTTTAATAGACATGTCTCTGACTTATTCACTGTGAGATCACATTTAACGTTGCAAGATTTAGTTTTTAATTATATATATATATATATATATATATATATATATATATATATATATATATATATATATATATTAATATTTTTACTGGACTTACAGAAACTCAAAGAAACATTTTCATTCACATTTTTCATTATTATATAGAATTTCATACGCATATAGTTTCGAACACGACAAAAAATAAACAAATGAAATCAATAAAACTGATTTGCGAAATTTATTGTTTATTTAAACAAGATGAAAGTGCTTGCATTTTAAACATCCCATGGTGAGAAATTGTTGCCCTGCGGGAAAAATTAATCCATTGTTTGTTTCACAGAGAGGAATTTATGAATTCAATGATTATTCAATAACTTTGTATATAAAAACCAAATTGTTGTATTCTTCATATCATAGAGTATTTCTTGTGGCTCAAAAATGAAAATAACTAATTTTAAAATTCAAATTACAGAAAAGGATATTTAAAATTTAAATTTCACGCGCCGCAGCTGTAAGCAAATTAAAATAGACGCTCTTGAATTTTTCATAACTTAAGATGTTCTAAAAGTGTTGCACTGGAATAACGAAAAATTGAATTGATGATTTAAGTTCAAATTCCAGTTGCGATATTCTAATTACAGTTCGTTTAATACTCTTGGAAATCGCGAATGTATTTTACACTGAGTAACCCAGATCAGCAATTATACCTTGCTGGTGGTAAAATGTTAACTAGTTGATTCTGATCAATGGTAATTAGAGAAGATTAATAATTACCCAAAGTAAATATTCATGAGCTACTGAGGTGGTATCATTAGTTCCTAGCTTGTCAACCCTGTTATTAACTATTTACAGTGTAAGGCATATTTAAATCTCGAGTAAACAGTATTTTAGAAAGAAAAAATGACATTTTAAAATTTATAATCCTTTCCTTATACTATGTAGGTTAAGGAAATCCCTAGATAGATAACCGTAGATACCAGTAGGAAAATAAGGATTCGCTTTATATTCGATCAAGGAAAACTGTTTACCTTTGAAAATATAATTACATTTACATTGATAAGTATTATACATGGGAAATTTAGAGCATTTTTGTTTTTATTCTAGGAGAGTGTGTTCGTATGATTTAAGCAAACTAAGCTTGCTTTCTGAGAATTACAGGAGAAAATATATTTTTACTCTGAATATGATTTTTATAAGATGTGTTTAAAATTTTATAAAAATTCTACATAAATTTGCCTACCTTTGTTTGCCTTAACAGCATCTATTACGTATCCAGTGATACCATTATCTTGTTGATAATTTGATCATGAGATAAGCACTCCATCTATATATTAATACGCTTGTTCCTTAATCATCCGACCGTTACATCTTGCAACAACCTCTGGTTAAAAATGAAATCGTCGAAATTGTACTAGATGAAATGCAAAAATATAAAGTTTGATTATCTGGTGTTGCTTATCAGCTGAAATCTTACTTCTTATATGAGTGTTGTAACCTCAGCTAAATAATTGACCATTTCGTTTTTATTACGAAGAAAGAAAGGTAAGAAAAAGACATGCTACACAAAAATATAATAAAAAAGAAATAATAAAAGAAAGTAAGGGAAAGATAGAGATAATTGATGAGCACGCGGTAGCAATAACGCTAATATGTTGCAATCGAACATAATGAACAGATGAAAAGAAGGAAAGAAATAAAGAAAGGGTGATAGAAAGTTGAATCAAGATTATTTTACATTTTACATACTGAACTATTTTGCAATCGTAAATATATCAGATGTTGTAATAATTAAATTGTCATCTTCTGGTATACCCTCAGGTCCTGCTAGTTTAAGATTATTCTTAGTAATTTGTTTTATCTAATGGTGTATTTAGATTTGCTTATTTGTATTATTTCTCTGTGCTCTTTTCTTTTTTAATATCAAAACAAATAGTAATATCCCAGTTTTTACTTTAATGAAAATCGTATTTGATAGTTTTAAATATGTAAGACCTCGATTTTATTCATATTTTTAAAATTCATCTTAGTCTCTTTTAGATTAAACAATCACAAATTAGAATGTGTTCCTTTTTTCCACTGGTGAATATCGGTTTTCCTTGAACAACTGTATGCCTACTCTTAAAATCTTATTATAATGGAGATTGTGTGTTTTTCTGTCTGTAACCGAAACTATATTACTACTCAAGTCACAATTCCCTTAATTATTTACGTCAAATTCTCCATGATTCATTCTTTTAAACCTTCAGTTATTAATAAAAATTGTTTTACATTATCAATACTGTTGACCATATTACGACATGAAATTATTGATTTCTAATTGTTTGGTTTTATCTTAAGAAATATAAACAAAATCTCATCTTAAAAGAAATTTATTTACAAGAAGAATAACTGTAATATTATCCTTTACTTCCTATTTTAACTAAATAGTTAAATTAGGAAAATTTACCAATGAAAGAGGGGAGTAATGGAAATGATGGAATAGTTAGTTTCAAAGTTGTTCTATTTTTCTTGCAGATCTTTTTATTGGCATTCTTAGTCAGTTTCATTAGCCTTTCTAATTTAATATGATATTTATTATATCAAAACTTAAATCTGCATATATTTGCTAGTAGATATGAATAAAATTACATTAAAAATCTTCAGACCAAACAATATTGTAATATTTTTTTTAAATACCAAAATCAACTAATCAATTTGATTTTAATAAAAGTTTTAGTATTTATTTAATAAAGCACGGATAAAATTTTCTGATCCAAATTCCGGTGATTTTTTAAAACGATTTAATAGCTGATTCCCCAGAGATTCCTAATTTCGGAAACCAGAAGAGACTAATGAATTGCTCTTCTTTGCATTTTTTTTACCATTGTTACATTTATTTATTATCATAAGTTGTATTTACTAATCTAAAATAGCAAATAAAATTTAGCACTTTCCAAATCAACAAGAACATCTTTTAATTGAATTTTCACTGGAAATATTTGTTTTTAATAAAAACTTTTCTTTATTTAATAAGTACTGAAGGTTTTGCTAAAATCAATTAACTGAATTTTCATAGAACTTTTAATATTGGAATGCGTTTTTTCTTTTTGTCGAAAATTTTAATGCAAATTTGTTCATAATTAAATTAAACCCATACCACTGATTTCAGTCCACGGCTACGTCAACCGATAGATTTGCAACAGAGTTTATATTGTGTGTCTTTAGAAATCAGAGATATTAAGAATAATATCTAAATATATATAGAACACATTTAGAGACATATCTAGAAGTGTTTAATGCCAATACAAGGATTTGATCTAAATTATCTCATTTTCAAATTAAAGTTTAACTGATATGCTTATATTCCTTCTCATATCACAACCTTCCGACACACTATGACCTAATTAAATAATACTTTTGTGTTTAGTTATGTCTAAGAGATGGTTACCTTGGTTACTGGATGTCGCAAATAAAATCTTTATACTAGGAATAAAAAACCCTATAGCTCTATGAATTTATATTTGATTGACTTGTCTTTCATATTCTAACTTGTTTTATATAGGAAAGTATTATGTATCTGTCTCAATATTTGGCAGTATGAATAAGATATTTCAAAATTTTCATTACATTCTCATGACGAGTCAACTAATTTCTTCTCTTTTGTTTGGTTTGATTTATTTTTCAGTGGTTTTAATGCAAAAATGTAATTAATTTATGAATGTTTTATCGTAACTATATATATATATTAGCAATGATCTATCTCATTTTTAAAATTTCGCTTTTTTCTTAGCCTATAATCATTTAAGATCAATTAGTTCTATCCAATACGAATCATATGCACATAGATGTATAGTTTAAAATATTCCTATCTAAATACTACATTTCTATTTAATGATAACGATTTGTCTGCACACAGTTATGTGATTTCAGTTATTCCCATCTAACACCAATAAATTTTGATAAATTGTGTGTGTGTGTGTGTGTGTGTGTGTGTGTGTGTGTGTGTGTGTGTGTGTAGGTATGTGATCTTTTTGATTTCGATGTTTTAGGGTTCGACAGTTCATGACGGAATTCATTGTTAATAGTGGTGAAGTCTTGTGTAGAACAATCCACCTTTTTTTCTTTATTCTTTTTTTTCTTTCTTTTTTTTTTTTTTTTTTTTTTTGATAAACTGATAAAAGAATGGCACACAAATGTGCCACAAATAATCCGGAACAACGTTCTTCAGTTTCTGAATTCAGAGTTTTACCCTGTCTTTAATTCCGTAAGGATTATCCTTTTAAGGAATTGACGAGCTGATATCTAGACGAAAGGATTTGCGTTTTAATTCACGCTAATGCGCTTGTAAATTACATGAATCCCTCCCCAACTATGGCTAAATATAATGTATATTTTATTTAATTTATTCTAAATAAAAATATATTAGTATTTAATTTTTTTTAAATATTTAAGAATTGGTTCTATATAATGTGTTGATGTGTTGATACGTTTCTGAAAATGTGTATCCTATTTTTCCTCGTGGTTATTTAAGATGTCTCTTACTAGTCTCTGCTCTATTTTTGCTGCATAATCGAATCAATCACGTTTTAATGAATAGAAAACCAAATAGACTCAGCAATGATTAAAATTTGCTCTGCTGCGTAACTGCTTTACAACTCGTACGTCCCACCTCTTTAACTTTTCTTAAGTGGGAGCTCATATCTTAAATACACAACTAAAGATTGCCGGAACCTCAATCAGAGAGAAAATAGATTTCCGAACACCCCAGGGAAATTAAGGCTACCAACATTTTTAGCCTGAAAAGAAGCCAGGAGAGAGAAGGAATCGATTTCAAATGACAACTAAAGCTTTTCAAAGTAATTTAATGCTACATTATGGAATTGAACCAATGCATAATTATTTTATCTTAATTTTGTTATAATAATGAGACGGTAAACCATGTATTAAGCGAATGTAGCAAACTAGCACAACGTGAATACAAAGCTAGACACGACTGGGTTGGGAAGGTGATCCACGGGGAATTATGCAAAAAATAAAATTTTGACCATACAACAAAATGGTATATGCATAAACCAGAATCTGTTCTTGAGAATGAAACGCATAAAATTCTCTGGGACTTCCACATAAAGACGGATCATCCTACCAGAAGTAGTGGTGATTAACAAAAAAATAAGAAAAAAAGAGAACTTACCAACTGGTGGATTTGTGGTTCCAGTAGATCACAGGGTGCAGCTGAAAGAAAACGAAAAGATGGACAAATAATTGGACCTTGCTAGAGAATTAAAAAGCTGTGGAATATGAGGGTGAAAATGATACCAATCGTAGTTGACGCACTTGGAATGGTAAAAAAAACTTGGAAAAAAGACTGGAAGACCTGGAAATCAGAGGAAGAATTGATACCATCCAGACTACTGCATTGCTGCAATCGGCTAGAATACTCAGAAGAGTCCTGGAGACCTGAGAAGACTTGTTGTCACTCAAACTCCAGCGAAATATCATCAGTTAACGCTGATTTGCAAAACTCAAAAGGAGTGAAAATAATAATAATAATAATAATAATAATAATAATAATAATAATAATAATAATAATAATAATATAATAGTAGTAGTAGACACTCCCCCAAAATACCAGTACAAATAAGAGGTCAATATCAATCCACAAATGCTGATTAAAATGAAATATAATTATGCATTTCAACTAAATGAAAACTTAGAAAGAGTTAGTATGAAATATATATATATATATATGTGTGTGTGTGTGTGTGTGTGTGTGTGTGTATATATATATATATATATATATATATATATATATATATATATATATATATATATATATATATATATATATATATATATATATATACTTTTCTGTAGACTGCTGTAGTGTGTACTTTTCTTGGAGAACACCAGATCACACACTGACAGCAACACAGATATTGATCAATCCCTGTGTTTGGTATTGTCACAATATACTATCCCTGAAAAATATGACAAATATGAAAATTAATATGGCTCTCAGATTGCAGATGTGAGTGTCAGGATCGACAGGATCTCTCTTGATAACCAACAATTCCCCTGTCGTCATTCTTCAAATGTTGGCTGTTCTAATTTCAGGTAGACAAACAGGCCAAAGTAACAATCCCTCTGGGAGATATCAGAGGAAAAAATTTACTACAGGAGACAACACAAATATAATCCACTGTTATTTTAAAGCAACCCAACAAAAAGAGGTTATAGGAAAAGGATTATATAAGTTTTGAAAGAATCTACTTTTGTCAATACAACAAGCCTACGGAACATCTTGAAAAAGGTTGGTTTTCTGATCTTGAGATAATGGAAATACATGAACAAGTAATCCGAGAAGAATATGCTAAAGAATAGCTTTGTGAACGAGATGAAACACAAAATAACACAGAACCCAGCACCACAACATAAATGTTAACCGAAGATGAAAGAAACAATGTAGAGATGATAAAACAAATCAGGACCGAAAAGAAGGGTACATTACATCCCTAAGGAATCGGGACTCGAAAAAGTCAAGATAGAAATCTAAAAGATAAATAAAGCTTTACATGATATCCCAACAGTCAACATCATCGGTATTCCTCTAAGGAACCCAAAGAGAAACACAAAAGCTGGCTGGTAAAGAAGACTAGAAGGACAAATAAAGAAATTATGAGAACAATAGAAATTACTTAGCTCAGTCGGTAGAGCGTTCGGCTAGAAACAACAAGGTTCCTAGTTCGATACCGGCCCTCACCAACTCAGCGTATGAGTAGCACAAGGATCTGTGCGGTAAGGTAAGGAGCTGGTGGTAGGTGTGGCACTCCATCTCAGATGCAAAACCAATCTCCCTGGTCTAGCGTTAGTGGAAATGGGAAACACTCCCTCGCTGATTGGCTGATATCGACTTTATGCCACCCCGACGACTTAATATTGGCGAAAAAAGGAAAATTCATCAGATACAGAGACAGAACAAAGCAATACAAGTCAAACAGGATCTTCGAAAATATTGAAAAAAATCTCTATCAGGAATTTGGTAGAGAAAACATGAAGACAAACGAATAATCGAACAAAAAGGGACAAATCTCTTTTGGAGCAAGATATGTAACAAAATGACATCTCAAAAAGAGTAGATGGATGAAAAACATGAAAAACGAATTGAAAACATTTGAGGAAGTTTTCGGGGTCGACAAATGCCTGGACTTCCTAAGAAAAAAACACTCAAGAAAGTAACCAAACAACAGTCCATGATACTATGCATGTATTCAGGTTTAAAAATTCAGGTTCATCCACAACAGATAATGAGGAAAATTCTAACCACATGTAAAATAATTGTATGCTCAGACTATATATATATATATATATATATATATATATATATATATAAACTTTCAATTAATTTTGAGATTGGAAATTATAGATAATATAGATTTGTAATCAGAATAGTGTCGCCATCTTGGTTGTTCTTGCCTACCCATCCCATAATTTATGTCTGTATTTCTGAGATCAAAAATTACTATTATAAAACATGTGCGCCGATTTGTTTCTTCATTTTAGTTGTTTTAAGATTCGATTTGAATTTATCAGATGGTTTCAGCCTGCTACAAATGTTATCCTATCTATCAAAGACGACTAAGACATTGTGAATATAACCACTAATACTGAGACACTATTTCGTGTGCATCAATGTAGAAATGTGAGGATATTAGTCTGAATAAATCCCAGAAAGACGGGAATATTTCGTCTCAGATATTTACAGTTGTTTCTGCATTAATTGCTCTTGGAGTGTTATCGACAACTGATCTATTCTAATTCTGTTGGTGAATATGCATAGTGACGTAATCCCTGAGGAATCCACTTTGAAAGCAATATTACATTTGTCACACTTTCATCCATCTATGTTGGTCTGGCCATGGTTAATGAAATTACTCCATGACAAGCGTACAGTAACACAATGGCATTATACAAAATGAGTCCTACGATTCTCTTCACTCAACCTAAATTCATCAGCTTTATTCAATTAGGGCCTCCATAGAAATCTAGTTTACTTGAAATGCTGAAACGAATTCAGTGAGATAAAAGAAAAAAGAGACAAGTCATCTTTCTGCCTTGGTTAATATAAGTGTTTATATTAGCGGAATACCAACCATTGAATCCAGAAGCTGGAAAGAAGAAAAGGGAAATATTTCTTTTATAACGGAGGAAAATATTTCATAGAAATAACCAGGTTCAGCGAATGTAAATTTCCATTCTTTAAGAAGTCTTTAGTGCATCCATAATATATCCATATTAGAATTTTACAACCATTGCATCTACGCTTCACTTCATGCTAATGTCTTTGTGAAAGGCAAGAATGGTCTTTTCATCCTACTAGCTATGGGTAAATAATAGAGCAGCCTGGGCTATTTGGCCTTCGTATATATACCTGTCTAGCAGAATCAATACTTAAAAGCAATTTTACTCAGCTTAAATAGAGGACTTGTGTCGCCTCCTCTCTATAGTAGGACTCATCTGGGTTAGTTGCTTTCATATTTATCTTTATATTGATACACCTGACACTAACTCAGATTAATAATGGAGCATTCCGTTTTGATTGTAATGAGAAAAAAAACATATAACAAAATAGGAGGAAAAGTGAAGGAAGTAGGAAGTAGGTATATATATATATATATATAATATATATATATATATATATATATATATATATGAGGAAGTTTGGCATCTACGTGTCGACGTATAACTCCAAAACGGGAGGTCATTTAAATTCGAAATCTTGCATACACATTAATATCCTTCTAACCAAGAAACACACCAAATTTGGTTATTAATTTTTACTGATTAAGATATATAATTAATTAATTAAACCAAAATCAACCATGTTGCGGAACTGTCCGTATACCAGCTCCTGCTAATAAAATATTGTACGCTGCCTGCTTTCTATTATCAGCGAAACCGACCGTTTAGAGTGAACAAAATCGCTGTCTAAGCTATTTAGCTCGGAATCTCTCGCCTATTCATGGTCGAATTTTAAAAATACTAATATGGATAGAAAGAAAATGAAATAATCTTTCTGAATATGTAATTTGTACGTGTTTTTATCGATTGAATTATTTTTTTACAGCGAGTTAAAAAATATATATTTTGCTTCGGACAGCCTAGAATTCGAAGTATGATTTTTTTCATACTAAATTTTAACGAAAAATCAAATCTTATTTATCGCATATTTCTGTTCCTATCTTTAAAATATTCATTTACAAAAAAGGAAATGATCTTTCTAAATATGTAATGTGTATGTGTTTTTATCCATTGAAGTATTTTTACAGCGTGTTAAAAAATATTTTTCTTCGGACAGCTGATAATTTTTTCAGGCTATATTTTAACGTAAAATAGAATCTTTGTCCTTATTCTTAAATTGTACACTCAATTTAATTTAAAATTGTTGCCATGCACAAAAAATTGTAGAAAAATTAAAATTGTTTCAAAACATAAGTTTACGGTAACCATTAAAAAAATATTTTAGATGTAAATGAAAATATGAAAATGTTTTAAAATATTCACCAGTATATGGTTACATATTGATATATATATATTAAATGTAAATAAAAAATTATAAAACGAGTTGTTTTCTAATTAATACTAATGATAAATAAAGGCTTAATTTAGATAATTAATGAAAAAGTTTCAAACAATGTTTTTAAAATACTATCGGAAGCGGAAGAGTTTGGAGATAGAGGATATAGAGGAGAGATAGAAAATAGAAAGGAAGAGTAAAAGATGTAAAATAGATAAAGGGTAGAGAGGGGTGGATATAATAATATGGACAGTGAAAGGAAGATCAAGAGTGAGAGAGATATGAGGGGTAAGGGTGAAAGAGAGAGAGGGAGGAGAAGAAAAGAAAGAGGCAGAAGGTGAATATAAAGAAACAGGATAAAGCAATATATATATATATTTATATATATATACATATATATATATATATATATATATATATATATATATATATATATATATATGTGTGTGTGTGTGTGTGTGTGCGTGCGTGTGTATGTATATATATATACAGTGGTGAAATATAGGGGGAGAGAGATGAAAGAGAGAAAGAGAAAGAGAAAGAGAAAGTGTATTTTATATAAATATAAAGTAAGGTGTAATTACAACAAATGTTTGCTCGATTTTCGCTATTCTGAATTTTGATCAACTATACATATGTATCCAGATTTACGTCCTTTATATAATAGACAAAACGTAACAAATGACTATTTAAGAAGGTTTCCCTGTCACTATTCACCGAGAGGTTATAAAGCTTCAATATACCACCACAATGTGCAGATTTTTTTTCAGATTGATAATAATAATATAAATATCATAAATTCACACGTCAATATGGATTACTTCCTGTTTATGACAGGGTAGAAGGTCATTTATTGCAGTGAGGGTTGGTTTTAGTTATCTGTTGGTCTTGCACTCTAGTGGAAATTATATTACTATCTGCGCAACTCGACCGAAGTGATTTAATTTACAACTTTAATGGATGGTCTAACGCCGTCTACAAAGGCGATGTGGTTGGAGTTAAATGAATCAAGTGATTATCCCAGCGGATGCTTTCATTCTCGGCTAAGTCGATCGCTATCGTCAAATTTATTGAGAGGCTAGTATCTACCTGAGTTTACAGAGACAAAATGGTGAAAGTGAAAAGGGGAGAACATTTCAGTTGGTTTCTCGGAAGTTGAGCAGATGAAATCTTGATGTTTGGGGAGACGATGAGAAAAACAATAGTTTAGAGGGGCCCGTTTTAGTTTTGGCACTTTACACGGAAATAAGTTTAATTATTGTGATGCATATACGCATGCGCGCGCACACACACACGCACACACACACACACACACAAACGCATGCTCACACAAGAAAATGAGCACACACACACATATTCACACATATATATGTAAGTGTGAGAGTATATGATTACACGGATATATAATTCAGTGAAATTATATATATATATATATATATATATATATATATATATATATATATATATATTGCATACAGTCCAAAGGACACTGCTCGTGTCATGCAGACTAAAGTCCCCCAGACTGTGATGGTTTTCGGATGTGTGTCCTCTGAGTATGATATGATGCATCCGCAGAGTGGGTCTCAGGTTGAATTCAGATGCCTACGTTGAATTGCTAAACACTGTAGTCAAGCCCTACGTAACAATCGTAGCCAATGGTGGGGCATATGTATGTCAGCAGGAATCGACCCCCTGCCACACCTTTGGGAAAAGTCAAAAATGATTGTCGGCGAATTTTTACGACTACACCAGTCTCAATGTTTGGCCTCCGAACTCCCCAGATCTTAACCCCATGGATTATGTATGTGTCGCTGTTGAGAAATATACCAATCGCCGTGCCAATACTACAAAAGCCCAGTTATTCGACAGAATTAAGGTAGTTTTTGAGACCCGTCCCGGGGAAACTGTATATTAGTTTGCTCCAGGTTGCGGAGCAGGATTGAGTCTCTGATCGACGCAAATGGCGTTTATTTTGAGAGAAAATTGTGGACAGTAGTGTAATGTCCGTGCGTGTTGAATTTGTTTACAATCCATTAAATTTTGTATTTATCAAGCACTTTTTCTTTTTTCTCATGAAACTCTCACATTCATCCCAAACACCGACTTGCATTGTTGCCATTGATATATATATATATATATATATATATATATATATATATATATATATATATATATATATATATGGGAATGGCCACAATATAAGTTATGTTAACGAATGAAACATAAACACTAATCCGTTACTCAAAAGATCCTTTTTGTATGTATAAGGAAATGAGGTGAAATCACGGAGAAAACATATTTAGAGTCAGGCTCTGAATTTTTAGAGGACTTAAAATTTGTATCTCTTTCTAAATAATATGTAAAAAGAAAGACGAAAAATCACAGATTAAAAGACCATAGTATGTATATGAGGTATTTTTATTAGCGAAAGAAAAAGCAACATGCTTACATATTACCCCAACACACATACACACACACAGGTACAGACAACACACACACACACACACACACACACACACACACACACAATATATATATATATATATATATATATATACGCATATATATATTGACGTATATGTCCTACTCGCAGTTGTCGGAACGATGGGTCCTAAACACACATATATGCATTAGAAGAAGTAGTAAGCAAAATGACAATGATACTACTACATATACATGCGTACACCGCAAAATTAGTGTACAGAAACAGGCTAAGGGTTAAAAATCAGGCCACCAGAAAAGTTGAATTGTGCGTAAAATTGAAGATGAAGTCAAAAGGTGGCAGAAAGATACAAGGCATGGATGTGTTCTCACTATGAGATATAAATCCCCACAAGGCTAAAACCGGAAGTCAGCAGGACTGCAACAATTTAAAAGAATATTTAAACAAGTTGAAAGAAAAAACAAATGAATGAACAACGCCAAAGATACAAAAAACAAACCTGTAACAGAAATAATTACCTTTATTAACGCATTGTCTAAACACTCACACAAAAACCCCAGACAAACACAGACACACTCACACACACACACACCCGCACACGCACGCACACACTCATATATATATATATATATATATATATATATATATATATATATATATTGTGTGTGGATTACTTATTTCATATATGTATATGCTCCCAACTCGGTAGAGATCTGTAGAAGGGACATTAATTGAAATTGCACCGCTTGGTGTATAACCGAACCTCGACTTGTTTACAAAATTCTAGACGCCTCTGATGTAAATAAATCATTCCGCGTAGGAATGTATCAATTAATTGTTCACTTAAAATTGACAGCCGCTAATCGCCGCATGGGTAAGAGTCTTGGCAGACAAAAAATCAGTCAGGTTTCGATCCAGGCAAGAGGTAGCTGTTAAAAGTAAAACCTCACTGATGAGAAGTAAACTTCAAAACACGTGTATGTGGATTATATATATATATATATATATATATATATATATATATATATATATATACTTTACTTTACTTGTATAACTTGCCACGTGGTTCGCTAACTCTACGGTTAGCAGTAGTGTATCTATTTCACAAGAAAAGAGTATGTAACAATATATAATATCAAAAAGAAATTAAGACATGCATAACCTTAAAATTAAAGTAGCATAAATATAAATGTATCTCATGTTTGGTGCGTAAATAAAAAAAGGCAAAGTAGATCCTATTCAAAATTTAATTTTACAATAAGCAAGAACAATATGTGCCATTTACTTTTTCTATTGTCATAATTCTGTTTGAAAGAATATTATTTCGAAACGCTTGCTCTCACTTTTGAGATTTATTTCTGAACTTCTACAGACGTCGATTAATCCATGACTCTGGTACTGCTGAGATTTTATAACAAATATAGTCTTTCAGTTCGTCAGTTGTCTGCGGTCATAGTTTAAAGACTTGAATGTGCAGCTATCCCCAGAGAATGTAATCACAAGTGAATGGATCAAAGGAGAGTTCCATTCTCATTTTAAAAATAAATTTCACTAACAAATCCTGGCTGCTACCGCTGCTGCTTAAAGATACAACTCTGATTTGCTCACCGCTAATAATGTTTGAGCGGCGGCAATTTTAAATCCAACCGATCACTTTACTGGACCCTGCATTATATCATGTTATATTTGTAATAGATTTGTCAGCTTTTGTGTCTAAAAAAACATTTCCAACTTCATACAGCTTTTCTCTAACAATTCTTGACATCGATTTTTTTCTTTCCGTTTCCGTCCGACTGTCTGATGCATTGTCGTTATAGTGGTGTGTTATTTAGGTCAGATGATTTTTTAGTTTCACTTGGAAAATATTATCGTTTATAGAAATATACAGGGTTAAAAGAATTAGAACATTCATACAATGTTAGAACACAACGTGAAGTGTTCATATATATTTTTCGATTGCGTGCACACACACACACACACACATATATATATATATATATATATATATATATATATTATATATATATATATTGTTTGTTTTGTTCTTTCTTATACCAAAGAGGAGTTTCAGAGTTGCTTCGGTCAATTAAAACCTTGCTGGAATAAATGTTCATAAAATCATGAATGTTAATTTAAAGAACATAAATGTTCCATTCCTTCTTCAATTCTTTCTTTGTAAACATAGATTCAGTTCCAATATTTCTAACATACATTATATATATTCCCTGTAAATACTAAGGTATCAAAAAGAAATCAAACTTTACTCTACTACATAAACAGCAATTTATGTTGGTCTGTGTATAATCAGTTCGTGTCTACACCAGCGATCGATAATGATGAAACTTTATATACATGTTCAGGTAATATTTATAAACAGGAATGGCTAATTGGATTTCAATAACATCAATTATGAAATATCTGGGGACATCTTTACTATAAATGAGGCAAGAGAAGACGTTATAATGTATCAAAGGAAAGAGAGTTGAAGTAACATTGAAATCAATTAAGAAGTCAGAGAACGTTAATCACGTCACGGACGTTTAATCTAATTTTTTTAAATACTCTTATGATATAAATTAAATAAGTGTCCTTCAAGAGGTCTGGACGTAATTTTTAGAAACTCTTTGAAACGCATTTTATAACGTATTACTTATTCTAAATGCTTTTAATGTAAATATTCATAAGAAATTAATTTTTAATTTTAATGGGAATATTGATAGAAAATAATATAATTAATAATTTTGTCTTCACTTTTAATGCATTATTTTCTTATTATAGTATAAGTCATAATTTGAAATACTTTAATATTCATAAAGTATAATTTTGATGTATAATTTTAATATTTTATGTATACATCTAATGTAAATGTAATTCTAATATATATCATTCAAATTTAATGCATATGTAGAATTATTCTTAATTATCATTAGCATTATAAATTTATCAGGATTTACTCATCTATTTGTTTTTACCAATGTTATTTTTCATTATCAATTCAAATCATACAGGAATTTGTCAGTGTTACTAATGTTTATTACTGTTCATTTTAAATTCAAAATAAAACAAATAACGTTACGATGTCATTAAAAATAGTGATTTTAAGTAAATAATTCAGTAAATATTATTCGTATTTCATTTTTCCTTTATCAATCGTAATTATACTTTATTTGAAACGTAAAATATAATTTCGATAAAGTTCGTCAAATCAAGTAAATGGTTGTAAATTGATATAATTTTATTTTTAACATTGAATGTAATTTTAACATAATGTATGATTCTTAATATTTAATGTAAATATTTATTACATTTAAAAATGTAAGGTGTCATTCAGCACTAACTAATAAGCATGATTATTATTAATAATTATTAACAATATGAATTTATTAATTATAGCTTTATCAATTTATTTTTTTTACTTATGTTGTTATTTTATTATTAATTCAAATTCATGTGAAATATATGTTGTTAAAGTTTTACGCTATTGCCGTCCAATTTGATTTAAAATGAAAGCAAATAACCAAATTATTAAAATCGTGTTATTAGGTAAATAATTCAATACATATTATTCGTATTTAATTCTATATCTTATTTTTCTTAATTATATTGTATTTAAAATGTGAAATATCATTCTGTAAGTGTTATGTTAAGGCAATTATAACTTTTTTTCTTTTGTTTTGAATTCGAGTGGTCACCTCCTACTTCTTTAAATTCAAAGCATATAAAATTATAATATAGTTTATAACATACTATAAATGGATTATTTATAAATATGATGGAGGAAAACTACCTATTCATAATGCCCTGTATAATATCAATTATTCTTCAATGAAGACTCTACGGCAATAACAACTGTGGAACAATTGTAATGGATTCTGATTAGAATGTAATTTGGTAAACTAAAGCATTAAGAGGTTCTATGAGTAATAAGACCACTTATTTCTTTAGCTAAATTATATTGCTTTAGTTTTCCAAATAGCATTCTGAAGAAAAGTCAACACACAAAAAGTTTGAGACAATCTTCTAACGGGGTACATACGCTCAGTAAACACCATTTCCTTCTGGAATTCTCGAACTCGCTGGTTCAAATCCTTGGGTAAACGAACAATACACACTATTTTCTCTGTTGTCGACACTAACACTCCTTCCACCACCTGGTTTGTTCTGCCTCAGTTTGAATAACTGTCTGCTTTTATTAGAGTTCGGCTAACCGTTATTTAAATTACACCTTGAGTCTTTCATGCAAGGCACAGGTGATTATTTGCCGCTTAAGTCGTATATATATATATATATATATATATATATATATATATATATATATATATATATATATATATATATATATATTGTATCGCTAATAATACACACACACACACACACACACATATATATATATATAGATATATATGGTGATTGCCGCTTCTTCACAGAATAAGGCCATTTCTACAAGTAGTTCAGTTGTGAGCAGTTGTGAGCACGCAGATGGCCCACAGATCTAGCTTGTTTTATGTACCCTGTCACAAATAGGAAACCCTCGATATACATTCCCTGCCACACAGGTCAGACTTCAATGAAGGAAATGTTTCCATGGCGTCCGTCATGTGTCGCTTCAGGATGGAGGGCTCGACTCACCTTTCCTCAAACTTCTTACAGCTACCATCGGCCTGTCTTTCCATGAGGATGTGTATCCAGCCCACCCACTTCTGTCAATTGGTCCTTATCGCTGAAACTGACTTTCGCAAGGACATCGATGTCGGCCCCATATCAAGATGCTCCCCTCTCACGATACCAGTACGTAGTTTGGGGTTTCCCAATCTCTCAAGATCGGGAAGTGTCCAGACATCCTAGGTGGCTATTCTTAGCCTTGTTTTGTGTTGTAGTATTTTCTCGTTTTCGCTCAGCTAATGTCGATATTCGTCGAAACGCTGGTTTCTGGCCAGCTTGATAGGTGAACGGCATTTGTTTACGTCACCTTTTCTAGACACTTCCCAAATGGCTGGGTGAACAGTGTTAACCAAGGGGCTGCTCATTCACCTACAATCTCGCCGATGCACGTTGCTGTTCAATCAGCAAGGCGGTGACATTAAGTAGGTCACGAGTCACGCTGTATGTAGATTCACAGCTGCGCGCTTCCAGCCCGTCAGGCCAGCATACCTCACCATTCCTCCATCACTCTGATACTTGTAGAAATATCTGCACATGTTTTTTTGTTTTACATGTTGTGCGATTGTGCGACACGCACTGCATGCTCTCTTTCCCCAAAGTCAAGTATCAGTGACAAGCCGAAGCAAGATGACTGGGAGACTTTGGGAAACGCAGGTGGATGATTTGACGTGATCTACGGGTCCGCCACACCGAGAAATAATATTTTCCCTAATATTTTCTAAGTTTTAACTTAGAATAAGTCCACATGTACGATTTTCTATTAAATAGGTGATATGAAATTTTATAATTTCACCATATATTACATTAAAAAAACAAAAAACCATATACACGTGTATGTATATAGATATATACACACATATATACACACACGTATATATATACATATATATAATATAAATTATGGGAAACCAATTCAATCTTTTTTTCTTTTTACTTCTTTCTTTCGTGACTATGTATAAAATAATCGTTTTCATTTAGTTTTTTTAATTATTGTTTATTTATGTTCAAATATTAAATATACAATCTTTAACAAATCATATTGGTGCGTTAAATTTTTGTATTGAAAAATAACGCAGAAAATTAGTAACCAATTAAAGGATAAAAATTAAATAATTAACTTTTAATGAAATCTAAGTTTAAACTGATTAAAAGTCTTCTTAAATATTTCATTGAACAATCGTAAACGTTAATTTAATCTGTTTTTCACCATAAGTTTTTTTGTGGACTGTTTATAAATTAATCACTTAGTGTCAATTCTGAACATTTTTACATAAAATAAGCACTGTAATTCGATATTTAACTGTTAAACAAATTCAAAATTTCAATTGAAAAATAAGTTTCGAAATTTTCATTTTTAGTTTTACTTTTTGCATTTAATATTTTGAATAGAGGACATTTTTACACAATCATTTATCAAATTTTAATTTTAATTCAATTAACATATTTTTTTATCTATATCTTTGGCATATTTCTTTCTTTTTTTTTTTCATTTTGAAATATAATATTGATTGATTGATTGAAGCTTCCTTTATTTTATTGTAAAAGGTTGTAAATTATTTAATTGGAATTTCTTATTATATTGTTATATGTAATGTCATTCATTTTATACAAGCGAAGAAAATCCGTGACGCGCCACCACGTGGGGATTTTAACGTGGCATCTAGCGAGGATCTAACTCGCAATTAGTAATAATGGATTTCTCCCCCCTACCAGGCGATGCATGGTAGCCACTTCTAGTACATATAGAGTACAGTTGTATGTATGTATGTATGTATGTATGTATGTATGTATTTGATTGAAAGTTTTCTTTTTTTTGTTCTCTCACAAGAAGAATTCATAAAAATATTAATCTACCATATCTTCTTGATTGAATTAACGTATGAATTCTTATTGTGAGGGAACAAAGAAAATAAGACTTTCAATCAACTTTTTAGCTCCATCGACAGAGTGAGTTGATGATTTCTTATTAATATACATATCTCCTTTTTGTTTTTATTTTATTGTACTATGTGGCTTATCTTATCTGAGTGAGATTAGAGAATACAGCGACCGAAATGTTAAAAAAAGACGTGTAAACTGGCCTGGGTGAATCAATATAAAATAGTAGACGTTATTTCATTTTACTTAGGTCACTACTGAAATAACGGATGCCCGTTTCCAATTCGTAATTGACTAAATAGCTATATTTTTATATCTTATCATTAACAACTTGTTTAGTAGATTAACTCTCACGTCTGATCCAAACACCTTTTAATCTTTTTCCCTACGTGCCTGATTCGACCACGGTTCACTGAAAAGGCTAAGATGCAATCAATAGTCTAAGTTTGAAGGTCTCTAATAGACTGTAAACTAGGTGAATCACACTTGTCACAGCGGAAAGGAAAATCAAAAGTCGAGTGTCCGGAACACGGACATGGCCTGACATAAAGTAAGCTATAAAACTAAAGCTGACTTACCGTAATGCCACCTGAGATAACCCTGAAACCTTCTCAGCATAAACTTTGAATTTCTGATTATGGCTGCAGCGAGAGTTTTATGGGTTGGGTCAGCCGTCGTTGATCAGACAGATCGAGCATTAAAAGATGATGGATTTACCCTCACACCGCCAACGCCCATCTGTCATGAACAGTACACAAGTTGTCAACTTTTGCCTCTAAGAGTTCCTCATACTACCGCCGCCACCAGTACCATCATCACCTCAATATAATCAATGTCTGGCCTTAATCATTTGTTGCTGCCCGGCATCACTATCCCTTAATGTTTTGCTATGTAACCATCATTATCTATATTTGCACGTGTCTTTCTTTTCAATCATCAACGTCAAGTGTGTTTGTTGGTGTTGGTGGCTGCAGCAATGACCAATAGCATACCGTTACATTCATTCCCCCCCTTAAAGGTATCAGTTAATAATAGAGGGACATGAAGTGACAACAAGTCTAACAAAATATCTCAAATTGCTAATTAGTAGTCATACCGATATCATCAATACCCCAATTTAAATGGGTTCTGTATTTTATTTTTCAGAATTTTAAAATTTTTTATCTCTATCTAAAATTTCCCAGAGAGCTCTAAAACATCTTGTATTTATGTTTGCGGTCATCAACTTGACTGTAAATGGTTTATAATTAACATGCTGCTATTATTACTGAAACTTCTACTTCTAAATCATCATCAAGTTTTATCCCTTGAGTTGTTGGAACATTTCAGAACAATCACTTTGAAACAATTCAGTATTGCAAGTATTTTCGTTTTTAACAGACGTTTACCAGAAGGCATACCATGATATCCGATATAAAACATATGCTTTACAAAAGTATTCCGGGTCTACCGTTCTCTAAAACCTTTCCAATCTCCATAACTCTCTAGTTTAAACTTCCCTAGTTATACGCCTAGCATACAAATGTTTTAAATTTAAATGCGTGTTATATATCGAAACAAGTGGTATATGAGGTACATAACTAAATATTATGTATGCATCTATTATTATTATTATTATTTTATATTATTATTATTATTATACACTTTGCAAATTTTAACTCCAATGCAAGCCGTTAGTCTTCACTGGAGCCCAAATGGCAACGAGTCTATTCACTTCTAGACTGTTCAAAATATTCGAGCAGCTCTGTGGTTTAAATTGTTCCCTAATATTCCAGTTCTTCCAATATTTTTCCAGATGCGTTGGGATTCTTCCAAGTGCTCATGTTATGATTATTATTACTGTGACCTTCATGTTTCGTAATTTATTCAGTATTCTAACAAGATCTAGGTATCTATCCAGTTTTTTTAAAACTTTTTTAGGGGGAACCAGAATCATTGCAACATACATTTTCTAGTTTATTTTTTCTCAGACCTTCTGTCTGATGTATTGACTTAAAGAGAAAATATAGCTCTAAGGCCTCTAGTTCAAATATCAAAAAACATTTATCAAGTAAACATTTCTTTTCATAAATTCAAAATCTGGTTGTTTTATTTTTATCAGTTTCTTTTTTTATTCAGGTTGCAGTGACTATACCAATGTCAATCTAATATCACATTTTCTAATAAGTCTATTTCACTGCTTATTTATTTTTTCACGCTAGGCGCTGACTATAGCAGCAATCGATATTCGTAACTATAAACTAAGCTGGCAAAAATTAAGGTCAACAACATTAGCAATAACATGAAATCAGATATTAATTAAATCAAATTAGGAACATGAAGGAAATAAACCTCCTTGTCTTTATTCAACAAAAGTGTGAACATTGTCATAAGTCTGCTGACAGAAGAAAATAACAAACACAGGTATCACGTAGACAGAATGTAAAGAGTCTAAAAGAAAACGGGCACAACAAACCCCAAAAATTCTTCTCGACACAAGTGGTCTTAGACTATCCCTTTTTCTATAGACGTCGCTTCTACGTCTTAACTAACCGCTTCTTCTCACTGTCCTTAAAACATGCCTTGTTTTCCGGTGAAGCGTCCAATATCTTATTGAAGGCCAGTATCCCTCTTTGTTATAATTGCAATTGTTACCAATTTAAGAGATAGGACACAGAAGAAATCGCATTTGCTATGCTTGTAACCTTTATAGTGTTTGAGTGTTTTATTACTTTTTGTTGGCACATTCCCTAAATATCCTTTCCGTTCTATCCGGATGCTCCCAACTATCAGAAATTCCTTTATCAATATGATTACCTTATTTTAAACTGAACTTCAAAGACACGGAATTTTCTAGTAGAATTTAAAAAGTTTTTTTTTCTAAAAAATTAACTTTTTGTCAAGGTATTTTATGTATGCAACAAAATGTACACACATTCCTATTACAATAATTGATCCAAGTAAAAACTCGCAGTATCTTCTTGAATATAAATCAAATCGAATCTTTTGGCAGTTATCAAAATATTTACAAAGATATTTTACATTTCTTCTTATGATGAATGCAATACTCATCAAATTATCGATCACCATCAACCTGTTTACAGGGTGAAAGTAACATGATAAAAAATAGAACATTTCATGACCAATTCATGATTATCATGACATAATTATCATATTATGATATGTTGGTGTCAATAACAATTAGAAAAGATACTGAAAAACAAACTACCATCATATTTAATTCATAAGGTTATATATATAAATGGGGGTATAAATATAAGTCAGTGTAGCATGTGTATATGTTTTTACATATACGTATGTATATATGTGTGCATGTATGTGTGTTTGAGTGTTTTCTTAGAGATATATTTCCTACGATTTTATCACTCTATCAGCTAAGCTTAGAATTCACAATTTGTATCATGTGAAGGGGGTATAGCTTACCTGAAATAGGGGTGTCCAGGGTATAACCCCAAACTGCATCCAATGATGAGACATGTATTCAGGATCTTTGTAGAATGTGGAATAGATTTGAATTACCATTTCTCCAAGTCTGATCTAAACTGAAATGGTTGTACTTATTAGAGTCATATCTATAATATGCATGAAAATTAGAACCATATAACTGAGTGCAAATAAATGGTTATAGTTAAAGAGCAATTGTTTTTTGAGACCATATAAATGTGAAAATATCATTAGCATTGACAAGAACATTTGAAACCACCCAGAACATTGTTAGTATTAAATAGGAATACTTGATATAATATAACTGGGTGCAAAGGAATTATAAGTAGATAAATGCAATTCAAAAATAGAATACAATTTAACATTGAAAATATAGCTATGATAAACATGAAATACTTATAAATGTATTACATTTTGGCATTAACTAACCCATACGTAGTTAATATACTATTAAAAAATAAACCAAACCCAACCTACGACATTATATACATACATACATACATACACACACACACACACACACACATATATATATATATCTGTATAATAATAATAATAATAATAATAATAATAATAATAATAATAATAATAATAATCAAAAGAATTATAAATCATATTATCAAAAAAATTATAAAACAATTATAAAGGAGCCACTCACCTTATATCGCTGAAGAAGGAGTTGTCCATTCAAAAAAGTATTCCCAAACTACAGAATATAGAAATATTTTATTTAAGCTATAAAGACCTATAAACGAGTTGATCACCTGAACAAACTGGGGGAAGGTTTTCTCAATACATAGAGAAAAAAAACTGTATAGATGTTCAGACAATGTTTAAATGCTTTTCAAAAAAGCAGTCAACCTCAATTATTGAATTTTTTAATATAATATTTAATATAAATTATCAATTATAAATGAGCCACCCAAAATTTATATCGTTAAACAGTGAAGATTGGAAAGACAATTCTGAACGGGCTAATACTTCTTGGGTGAGGTCAGTGGAATGGCTGCTCGTGTATCTTAGTCTGACTCCCAAAACACATCGGGAATCAAGTGAATATTGAATCCAGTAAAAAGAGTTTACTCTATAATAATTATTAAACACGTTCTTGAGCAATTGCAAACCTATTAGACTATTCTTGTTATTGAGATTCGTTGATAATTTTCGATTCTTTTAGATTATAATTTGCCTCTTTAAAAAAAATGATGTAGCCTTTACATCTTGAAGCCATACTGTATTTCCCGAAACCTTAAAATTGCGTAATTTTACAATTTGATTGTTGATGAGTAGAGATAAGTTTCGTTAATTTTGATACAAAGTTTTCGACTATTCCACCCTTCTATTTCCCACATATATAAATATACATCCTGAATTAACGCAATTTAAATACACATTATAACACTGATTATGTATGAAAGTTATGTAGTCTCTTACCCATAGGTCGGTCTTTTCTTTAGAAATATTAAGTATAAAATAAAGCAAGCTGTTAAAAAGCAAACAAAACGGAATTCTATCCAGCAATGAAACCTACATCATTACTAAACTACTAACACTGATGCCAGTGATTTTTTTTAGACGAAGCCATATAAAATATTTTTTAAACAAGCCATATACAACGTATTTTCTTTGTGAGTTTAAAATCCTAATTCTATTACGATGTCTAGCCTCTCATTAAGGCTGCCTATGAATCAAGCCAGTCAAATAAGACCATTTACGCATAAGAGAATCACATTAGGATGTTATAGATATATTACACCATATTTTATGAACGACAGAAAAAAACCGAGAACCTATATAATTATCTTCTCTCCAAAAAGCTCTGAGCCTTCCGGCAATAAGACCAGAGATATTAAAAACTTGATTATAACTGTGGCATCTGTCTGCTATACTGTTTTCTTTTCTTTTCATTGTGTCGTATTTTGTTGTACTACTTTCAAGAGGAAAAAAATCACCCGGAATTATATGCATATCTTTTATTTTTATCATGTAAAAAAACATAATAAGGACAAATAAACCGAATTTTTCTTTTGTTGTTTTCGTTGTTTACTTTTTCGTTTCTTTTTCTTTTATTGAAATTATATTTAGTAAAATATGAAACCATAAAATTGGCTTCTAAAAGTGTTTTGTTTCTTAGAATTTTTTTATTATTTTTGTTTACTTTTGCAAAGGATTCTTTATTTTTCTTCGAACAGACGTTTGCAAATTACACCTAAAAAAAAACAGCATTGTCGATATTCCAAGAATTCCATTCATAAAATAATGATCTCTTGCCGGTTGATGAACGAGATAAAAATTGTTGGATTTATTTTTCGAGTAATTTTAATGAGTTAAATGTTAATGTCCTTATTCGACATATGACTGTTTCTTCTTATACTCTTTCATTTCGATCTGCTATGGAGATAAATATGGTGTAAGTTCAGTAAAATGAACTAATGACCGATGCAATATATATAATAACATTAGTCTAATAGAAAAGAAGCAAACATATGATTCACTGATGTATAAACACAGTAGTTAAGAATACATATATCTTTTCATATTCTACGCATGATGTTTGCGTACATATTCACAAGTCTTATCTAAGTTGGGCTTAAATCTAAGAATAGGACCTCTAGTGCTATTCAAAATGTAGGTTCTTGCACGATTCTCTCAACAGCATGTCTATCAGAACTGCTTGTCAAATAATGTTTAAATGAATCCTTTTTAACCGTTATATTTACTGACGTTAGTTGGACACACAAAAACGTTTGAAATAATTTAAAAAATGATATTTCCACAACATCTCGCCACCTATTTGCACTAAAAACTTTCATGCAAAAAAAAAACAAGAACAAAGAAAAAAAAACTCTGAATATCTGACTTAAATCGACGCGAAGTTCATTTACCAGGCTTTTGAAATATGCGAGCATTACCTGTTTTATTTATGATTTTAGTAACAGTAAAATCTACACTTAAATGCAAATTCTGATTTGCCAATATATATATATATATATATATATAGTCATCCACGTGTTTCGACTTATCAAGTCTCTTCAGTCTGGCTTGACATTTTGTGAGCTACCTACAGCCGGGATAGAACCGATCGATTCATCAGTAGTCGGACAGCTTAGCCGCTCGGCCATCGTCACCCACAGAATGCGAAGGGGATTTTAACTATTTTAATACATACATATGTATGTATGTAAATGCCACCATAAAGTGCTCCATCCCTTTTATAGGAGAGCGTTGCGCTTATGCTTTAGTTGGCGGTCATCAGCGAAATCCCCCCAAAGTGCCCAACCCCAGAGGGATGGGGAGCATATATTGTCATCCGCAAACACGTGTTTCGACTTATCAATTCTCTTCAGTGTGACTAGAATATTGTGAGCAACCTATAGCCGGGATAGAACTCCGATCGATTCAGCAGTAGTCGAACAGCTTAACCGCTCGGTCATCGTCACCCACAGAATGCGAAGTGGATTTTAACTGTTTTAACACACACACATACACACACACACACACACACACATATATATATATATATATATATATATGTGTGTGTGTGTGTGTGTGTGTGTGTGTGTGTGTTTGTGTGTGTTGAAAATCAGAATTGGCATATGAGTCTGGAAACTAGTGACCAGACATGGACAGAGAACTCAATACATGGATTGTTTGAAAATACTTTAATAAATCAGTTCAATTTACAGAAAAAAATGAGACTATATTCAATAAAAATAAGTTAAAATCAAGAAAGCGGCATAAATATACAATTTCTTCACAAGACAATAGAGTTGAATCTACTCGACTATTTTCTTCTGTTTGCAAACCATTACAATAGTCATGAGCAAGTTTCGACTCACAAACCATGTGCAGCCCATCTTTTTTTCTAAGTTGTGCATTTTTTTAAAGAAATAATCTTTTGTACTGAAGAGAAAGAATCAACTCTTTCCTATTTTAAAGTAAATGCTTATGGTGGTCTGTAGTAAAAATGTTTGCATTACTTTTAACGAAAATGTAACTTGAATATGTTTAGTAAGGCGACATATCTCATGCGACCAGATTCTCGTAAGAAGCTACTCATGCCAGCTTTAAAAGATGAAATTACAATCCTTCTACATATCTATATAATAAAAATCTTCATGCTTTTTACTTCTTTATATTCATGAGGAGATCGGGTGTCCAGATTGAAATCTTTCGCTGTATGCTTTAGCTTGGTGCTCCTAACTGTCCCCTATTAAAAAATTCGACATCCAAACTACATTTCTTCTTCTTCTTCTTCTTCTTCTTCTTCTTCTTCTTCTTCTTCTTCGTCTTCTTAAATAGTTATATTTCTGCATAGGATTAAATTAGTAAAAGTACTAAAGCCAAGGTGATATCTAAGTACAATAAAAAGAAAAATACAACATTGATATTAACATAAAATGTATAAAAGTCGAACAAAAACAAAAACGTTTAAAAAATAACAGAATCTTAACCTTTAATCAAAAGAAGGATATTTTTAAGAGTGATATGAATGCTTTATATTCTTTTAGTCTTTTGGGAGAGGGGGTGTTTTGTTTTTAAAGAATCTTTTAAACTTTCTGCAAATGCTGACTATTTGGGGAGTCTATAAAAAATATTTGAGCACACTCTTAAGATAAAAATCATCAAAGGGTATTGCTCGCTACAACTGAAGCAGCAACCTGTTTTTCCTGTATGAAATTTTTATGCTATTTTATTTTTTCTCTTCTTGATATATAATGGCTGTTGTAAGATACTTGAAACCTAAACAAAATCTTTTAAAAAGATTAAAAATAAACAAATAAAGATTAAGATCAAACGATAAAAACACAACTTAATAGAATGAAAAATACGTTTTTGTCTGTTTTTGATTTTGTTTTATGTTTTCCTTTTAGCAAAAGGAAACTTGGACGCATGCGCATTAAAATATTATCAGACGTCGAGATAGGCGAGAAAAATGACAAATTAAAAAAACATCCTGAGGAGGAAAAATATCTCAAAAGGAGTTATTTAATCACAAAGAGAAATGGACTTAGTAAAATCATACATCGTTTCATTTAAGAATCAGATAAAAAAAAACTATGGAGAGTTATATTTGTGAATTTATGCTAGTCACTCAGACTTATGACGCTATTTAATATGTAAAACTAAAGTCGGTGAAGTGGCCTATTTTAGAAAACCGAACGGCGAGTGAATCTATCCCATTTTCGCTAGCGATAGACCGCGAAGATTGTTTTTGCTGAGTTGCAGCATCACACCTACCGTCAGCTTCACACTTGACAGCATAGATTAAGTTATGTTACGAATTGCTCTGACTTGGCGAGGACCGGTATCGAACCTGGAACATAGCGATTACATAGGTGGATGCTTACAGACTTAACTAAACAGACCATAAGTTAAATATATACATACTATAAATTTCATGCTATAAATTTCAATTAGTCTTAATACCATGGTTCCATTTTATTAAAGACATACTATAAAAGAGTCTCTCTAATGATTAATCATATACTGGAATAAACAAGTATTGGGAGATCTGAAAATGTTAGATTAATCAGTTGTATTTCGATTGCTAATGCATTTTTCTTTTTCAAAATTAATTATTTTGATTTATTTATTACAATTAAGTTCCGATCCATTCTATAGACTTATTTCGGGTGGATGCACAGTTTTCTATTTCAAAAATATAAGCCTAATGTTTCTGAAATTTTCACTGAATGTAGATAACTAGCTGTTATTTTGAATGATACTATGATTCGTCCCAACTGTTATTTAAATATCAACTGTCCAAAATAAAGAAACAAAACAATTTGTTTTCATAAAAATAATTAGACAACAAAATTCACAAAATCTTATCAATATTTAGTGCTAAGTCACTTATTTTGTATTACAGCTGCTCACCAGAGTCTACAGGATTTCTCTAAATTTTGACATTCATCAACTGTAAAAGTATTCTTTTTGTAATTTTCCCATAGATCTTCGATATTTAATAGATTCTTAGCCATGCTATTTTGTCCTAAAGTCTCCCATAAGTTTTCTATGGGATTCATGTCAGGTCTTTTAATGACCAATCCATAAAATGTATTACTTGGTCGTTCAGACCAGCAAAGTTTCGCTTTGCCTTATTACAGGGAGAATTATTCTGCATAAACACAGAATTTTCACATCCGGAATTTTGTAATATCGGTACAACATTTTCTAGGAAATTATTGTACAACGTAGCATTAACTCTATTATGTAAGCGTACAGAAGGTTACCTAACCAGACTTGGAAACATGCCGAAAACAAACATGCTGCCTCCACAAAACTTGACTGTCTTTTTGATGCTCTTTGCCAATTCGTCTTCATTCATAATAAAATGAATTAAATTTACTTTAATCACTGGAAAATATGTTGGAACCCTATTTTTTCTGAGCAGAACATGTGCTTGTTTGCAAATTCCAGTCTTCCTGACTTATTATTTTTGCTTTTTGAAGGGATTCTTCTCTGGACGAATTGTATAAAGTTCTATTTTTTGTAATCATCTAGACAGTTTGTCAAGAAACATAAGTGTTATTTGAAATTCGTCGTGAAATGCATGCCACACTTCAATAACGGTCATTCCAAGATAAACGTTGAATGATCTTGTCTTCTTTGACCGGTGTTTTACTTGTTTTACCCACTTTGCTTCAATTGGTTATATTACCAGTTTCTTTTCTTTTTTTCATAGAGTTTCAGAATTAGAATTACAACGTGTTAGGAATGTGTCCCCTGTTCAGCAATTTAGTCACTTTTGTTTGGTTTGTTTTACGGCATATCAACCTCAGTGGGTCATTTAATGCCGACAAAGTTTTTAAATAAATTCATTCTTAATGGATAATCAAATTTTGTTTATAAACTCATGTTTTTCTATTCAACCCATAGTTAGAATCACAGTTGAATTTATTAAAAAAAAAACATTATGTAGATGATCTGATAAAAATGATATTCATTTATGAATAAATAATACTAGAATTTTTTGTTTGGTACCAGATAATCAAAGATGAATACCTGAAGAAAATACTTTCTTCCATTCAGGATATGGTGTGTGGATATATTGCCTGTCAGGTAAGTGACAAGGAGAGATGACAAGTATTACTTCACTCAATGCATAGACATAGATTAAAAGTTAGGATGCTTCAATAGAAAATAGGCTTAATAGTGATTTTCCTTTCGCAGTAGGACAAATCATATCTAAGAAACTTGTCAACATTTCGTCGGTTCACCTTGGTGGAAAATTTATCTTAATATCGCTTATAAAATTAGGATCATGTGCGTTATTTTCCCATATTTCGAGATTTGTTCCTTAATTCTGGACACTTGATATTTGAATAAATAATCAAATGAATCGTAACTACCTCTGTATCTTTCCAAATAACTTGCAGATCTAAAGCAGAATTAAACAACCATTTATCTACACTCAGTGAATATTTCAATAAAATTGTACCTATATCTTTTTAGATATATTTTTAATATTTTTTAGTTTAAATGTTGTTCTTAATTTTGGTCGCTACAGTATATATATATATATATATATATATATATATATATATATATATATATATATATATATATGAAGATAGGAGGGTTGGAGTAAATCCGACAGATTGTGGTAAGGATGAAGGAAAAATGGAGAAAAAGGAATAACTCAAAACAAATAGATGTGGAGATATATTTCGTTCCGCGTTAAGCGGTACTTCTTCGGTCAGTTTATTAAAGCATTGTACATACATTTGTATTTATAGAAGAGAAAGTGAGTGAGTGGGGGAGAGTTTGGTGAGTAATTCAGAATGGGAGGGAATGGTTTGTGAGGATTTGGTTGGTCAGAGGACATCTATCGTGGAAAGTAGAGGGGGAAAGATCAAAAGATTGGGATTTGTTCGGGGTGATAAGATGAGGAGGTGGCTGGTTGCTTGTTGGGAGTGGGGTGTGGTAGGAAGAAGTTGGGTTAAAATTCTTGGTTTGTTAGAAGAAATTTTTTATTCATTGTATGAAGAGTGAGGAATAGTATGAGAAAGTTGTCGAGCATGGCGAGGCAAAATTAGGCCATCCATTTAATGGTAGGTGTGGATAGAATTTTTTATTCTTTGAGTAGGAAGGGCGAGGAGACTAGAAGGTATGGGGTAGAGTGGTCGTTATTTATATAGTTGGCTAGGGGATTTTTTTTTCATGGGATTGCTTTTTTAACCATTTTCGTGGTGGACTTTAATTTCATTTTCGCGAATTATAGCTTTTGCGATTGATATATCGAGGTTAAAGAATCCAGGTCTTATGTTTATTGTCTCGTTGTGTGCTATTATTGCTGATTCGCATAGACGTCTTAGGTTTTTCTTATGTATGGACGCGTTGGTGAAATTGAATGTGGGATTTTGGTCTGCAATGTGTGTGAATAATGCATTTAGGTTATCGTGTGTTTTTATCGATCTCTTGTGCTCCTTGACACGTTGGGTGAGACTTCGTTGTGTTTCTCCAATGTTACATTTGTTGCGGTTATTGCATGGGATGGTGTAGATGCTGGCGTTGGGGGTATCGGGGGTGTTGGGAGCATTTGTGCGCGTGGAGGAGTTGTTGAGGTCCTTGATTGTTGGGAGGTAGTTTGTATGACTTTTTTCCCTAGGGCAGCTAGTTTGTCATAAAGTGGTTTGTTTTGTGTGTTGGTATGTAGGAATCAGAGTCCGTTGGTGGACGCGGGGTGTTGGTAGTGGTGGTGTTTTAGATTTATTGTTTGAGTGTATTTTGAGGGCCAATAATAGCACACACCGAGCCGATAAACACACACACACACACACATACACACACACACACACACACACACACACATATATATATATATATATATATATATATATATTCGTTTTGTATTCGTACCTTTTGTCAAAACTTCAGAAGCAAAGAATCGCTTGTGGTGTGTCCTCTCTTAGGATCAACGCGTCAACACTTAGTTTCCTTATAACTCTGCGACAATCTATAAAATCAACATTTTCTATTTTAACTCACTCCAAACCGTCTTGAGAAAATAGAACTATAGTATTGTACAAAAACAAGTTACCCTGTTACTTCTACAGGCAATTTCGTTACAACAAGACGGTTGACTGATAGGGATGGATGGCGAAAGAGAGATAAGAGAATCCGTGGTATCAGCAAAACTTGGTGATGATGACGATAAACGATAAACATCTGATATCTTTTGTTGAGTTGAAAATTTAATTTGTATAAGATATTGTTTATAGTTATACTTATTTATGGGCACCTCGCTGGATGTCCTATATTTGCAACCTTCTGTCACATCCTACCCATGATGAACGGATTGAGTAAATACCTACTTATTCATGGGAAATTTTATATGACAAATGGTCTCACTTTATATATTTTATGCCTGTAATTACTTCCTACGTAATAGGAGGATCTGTAATGTTCTGAATTCTAATAATATCAATAAGGTACAAATCCAACAATTCTATAAACTGTCTTGTATAGATTTTACTTACCAAAATTTAATGGTACTCGTATATCTTCATAATCCAACATATACATATATGAATCCATAATCCAAGTTCAACTTATAAACGATTGATCAGTCTTTAGCAATAAAGCTTAGTGCATTTATGGAGACTATGATGTTTATTTTTAGGTTTCAATTTGACTATTTTATGGGAAGATTATTTCCTGTTTTCAATTCTAACAAAATAATTGTAAACGGAAAAAAAGCAACATTAATGTAACAATTATAAAATCAAGCATTTCATTTCCTATCATTTTAGCCATGAATATATCTCTTTAAGATATCATCAAAATGATAATTTTGAGAAGGGAGATTATAAAAATGTCGGGTTTCTTTTTTTGTCAGAAATTAGTTTCTGATCGATAAAAAAAATTGCATTCATAACATCTCAGACCGATAGGGGAAGTATAAGCTGTCATCTTAAATTCAGACTTGAGGGACAAGGGGAGGTCAATAAAAAGTAAATAGAGTCACTTGGGTTTTACAGATCAGGGCTCTCGTAGTTTTCTTCTGCAATATTAAAAAGAAAGAATCGCTTCAACGTGAATTTAAAAAAATCAAATTAAAAAAAGCCACACACACACACACACACACACAGACACACGCACAGACATACACACACAGACACACACACAGATATATATATATATATATATATATATATATATATATATATATATATATATATGTATATATGTATATATATTACATATATATATATATGTGTATATATATATATATATATATATATATATATATATATAACAGTAGAAAAATATTGTGAGCGTCCTTGTATAAAACATCGAACCACTTGGGTTGCGCGGTTGCTAAGAACGGAGTATATTGTGTGACACACATCAATGAGTTGAGTAGATTCATTTTGTTAGTTGCCATAATGCCTTTCTGTTCGGCATCTATTTATGGAAAATAAAACAGTTTTACGGGAAATATCATCTTCATGTAGCAGATTTATATTTACATTATTCTATTTATAGATAACAATGGACTGCACCAACAAATTGCTATATTGATGTAGTTTTCTGTGATGACACTAAACTTAACTTTGTTGACATAATGTCACTCAGAAATAATTCAATTCATTATAGTTGTATAAAATAGATGTAAAGGAGGGGGAAAAGAAAGAAGAAAGAGGATATTATAAGGGAGGGGAAAAAGAAAAAGAAA
Source organism: Doryteuthis pealeii (assembly GCA_023376005.1). Classification (NCBI taxonomy): domain Eukaryota; kingdom Metazoa; phylum Mollusca; class Cephalopoda; order Myopsida; family Loliginidae; genus Doryteuthis; species Doryteuthis pealeii. The sequence continues at coordinate 101,217,000 of CM042155.1, forward strand.
GAAGCATATCATAAACATAAGTTCGTCAGTCTGAACATATATTGGACTAATTAGATAACAAAACCTCCCGTAAACAAAACTGTTCATGATTCTATATAAATTGACGAGGGTTTTACATATGGTTCTGAGCTTTCCTTTATTAAACGTTGTTGTATCAAAGCGCAGAGGATAAAATGTACGATTTGTCTGTCGTAGCATTGCATTTGTATGTCTGGACATTTAAATGCCTCTGATTTAAGATTACCTTCGCAAAATGTGTGGATTATTTATAAAAAAAGGTTGTTTCGGTATTTTGATGTTTATGTTTTGCTAACTTATTAAAGCAAACCTATTTCAGTTAATTACACATGTTTAATGTCTTTCCGATGATATTATGACCCTCAGATACAGCCTTCTATCACATATATGATAAAAAAGACTGGGGCTTGCCATAAGGGTAATAGGCTTGGAACCAACTGATTGATCGAAAGGGTTCTTTGTCTAAAGTGGAATGTTGTATGTCATGACTGCTCGGCCCTCAGGGATCCATCATTATGCATCATGGGTCGCCACCCATGGCCAACATATGGCCACATTTGGAGTTTCTTACCCCTCTACAGAGGTTGCAGACGGTGTATTCTAAAGCCCCAGTAGACAGGATTTAAGTAAGTAATAATGATATTTAGCAAAAATTATAGCTTCAAGTAACAATTTTTAATGCAAAAACATCCACAGTTATATGGTATAAAGTAAATCTATATGATACACAGCATTTTCAAACGAATCTATTTTACCCTTAGATGATACCCTAGCAGTGCTACCACTCTGGTTTAGTGGACCTGGGAGTAATGTAAATGAACGTGTATTTGAGACTCCACAGAGTTCTAAATTTGGAGTCGTACCTGCAGATCAAGTGTACTGTCATATGCAGGAGATATAATAAGAGCATTATAAGCTCCGACCGCTGGGCAGGTGGGGGCTATTTGGCAATACCGTTTCACCAAGGCGTACATAAATATCTATTCTAGAATTGATGTACATTTTAAGATATCATTTGTTGTTTTAAATGATACAGACGTTTTTATTTTTTGCTAAACGAGTTATTATTCTAGAAAATGTATGTAAATGTATACAAAAGCATAAACTTAAGATTTAATAAAATAATTCGAAGAATATGTTAAAGTTAATTTTAATTGAGTTAAACAGATTTGTTTTAAAAAAGCTAACAAAAAGTATAAAGGATCACTTCAAGTATTTACATAATTAAACAGAAGGACTTTAATAATATATACATAATAAAATGGGCTGTTAGTTGTAAAAATTCTTTTTTATTCAGTGTTAAAAGAGAAAACTTCTATGACAGATTGTTATTCACTTTCCCAGCTGTTACGGAAGTCTCTCTATTTTCTTCTTCACTGCAAGAAAAAACTTTTTTAAAAATTCACATTTATACAGACCAGATTCTCAAGAAAAGAAGAAAGTTTTGTTGGCCTGTGGTAGTGCCGATCCCCATCCCTTTCATTTTTGCCGGTTAACAGCCACCCATGACATGTAAGTCACTCGTTCTGTTCGAAATTGCAGAAGTCATGAGTAAGGACACCAAAGAAGAAACAAATCGAAGTCGAGAATATAATTCTATAATCGTCTTTAGCCATCCCAATCAAATGATTGTTATTGCTTCTCTCGAATCAATGTCCAAAGTGGCGTGTGTGTTACTTAGTTGTTCAAATTAAGTCAAGCAAATTCTAACTAAAGCAATATGTACGACAGTGGGACGCGGGAAAGACCCATATCGGCCTGGCAACTCCCTATCTTTGTGTCCAACTGCCAAAATAACCTAACGCTTCTTAGACTTACTGGGACAAACAGCATTGCACTTTCCACTTCGGCCACGTAAGTACTAAAGACATTAAAACTGTAAGATTATCGCCTGTTGACCTCTGACCGATTACCACCGAACTTCAGATTATAGCAGACATTAAAAACTAATTATTTCATGTCCATTTTATTAATATCGAGAAATACTTTTTCCCATTTCTTTATTTAGAAACCCCTTTTCTTTTTTTCTTTTACTCCACATCATTTTAAATATATAGACCACCTAACGTGTTTAGCTACCAACTAGTATTAACATACATGAATATACTTACATATACGATACACACATGCGTATACAGAAGCTGTAGAATATGTCGACTTCAACTCTGTAGAGGAGTAACCACTAATGGTCCCCTGTTGGCCTTAGGTGATGGCTCATGATGCTTAAGGGCGGAATCCTGGTAGCTGAGTCGTCCATGGTCCTTACTCGAGCATAGCAGTTGGCTGGTCGGCCTTAGCACCTATAATGAATCTCTCAACCGTATTGCTCAAACCTATTCATCATATATGTGCTAGAAAGCAGTGATTAAGGATCTTAGTATCTTTGCTATTAGGTTAAACTGCATCCATTTGTGGGGTTCCACTTCTAGAGCCCTGGAGAGTGTTCAGTACACTTTCATAGACATTACTCTGACTTGGAATGTTCATAGCCTTTAGGGTATTATCGATGGGATAAATAGATAAAAAGTGAGTTAGAAATGTGATTAAAAAATGTTGAATACAAAACAAAGAAGGAATGAAATAAAATCGTCTTCAGCATAAAATAACCCAAGAGTTGACATGCCGTAAAATCCTACCAACCAATCAACCAACCTATGCGTTTATATACTTATTCAGATACTCAGGCATCTACTTGTATAGGCACCCTTTGTGTAAAGTTTAAGCTCGTAATAAATGGAATCAGCTATCTTAGATACCATTCGAAAAGATATAAATCCATAGGTTTTCCCTCATTATATGGGTAAATAATATGACAGACTGGGTTATTTAGCATTGGTAAGGCAACCATTCTCGGAGAAGGATACGCTGAAATGAAATTAACTGTACTTCACTGTTATAATATAAAAATGAACAAATCTATAAATATTTACAAAAATAAATCAGGTAATTTAAGATATTTTATTTTATATTAAACATACATGTTTGTTTTTTTTAATAACATGTTACTCCCCTAGAACTCTTAAGATAACAAATAAACAGCCGGGAAGTGAATTTTTGATTGAAGGTAGACGAGATATCATTTTACTGACGATGAATTTGAAAGATTGACAGTAGACAGAGATTTTCAAGAAGAAGGTTTTGGAAGAAGACATAGATGATTTTGAGAATGTTGGATTGAGGGAAAATGCTGAAGTGGAAGTTATTTTGCAGAAGAAAAAGTGATTTATGTTTTCTCTCCCTGGAATGAAAACAATTTTTTTCTGTGAAGTTTAATGTTTGCCTCTTTGGTTGTGCCTTAAATACTACAATTATCTGACATAACGAAATTGAGGACTAAGATTTAACTCTCCAAGGTGGGAAAATTATATTTTCTGAAAATATATATCAACTAATATGTTGTTGTTAATTTTCACGCACCGTTCAAGTGGTGGAGTAAATTATTTAATAAAATACTTATTTTAATATGTCGTTTCCTCAATTTCCTTGAGTTTAATATTTGTTGAGAGTAAATAAATGTATTTGGTATTTTTCCTGGAAATTCTTTTTTTTAAAGAATGATAAGTTTTGCTACTTTTTACTTTTTTAAAACTTTTTTTACATGTTGCTATGATAATTGTATGAAGAAAAGGTTTGATTTTTTAAAATTTGAAATCCAAGATGAAACATTTCTCAACATCTGCATAATAAATTGACCTTGTGTAGCATCCTACTTGTATAGAATTTGGTAAATACATACTTGCATATAAATGTGTACATATTAGGATAAAGAGCCCATAATGCCACACATAGTAGATATAAACAAATATATAGGAGAACGAAATAATGTGAATATGCCCCAATGAAAGGCATACCTTATCCCGAAGTTGTAGAGCTTGGTGACGGAGGTTTGATGGTGTGTGAAGGTATTTATTGGCTCAGGTGCGTTGAATGTCATACATAGGGCTTGAATGTATTTGTTTGTGGTGTATTTTAATATGTTAATTTATTTCATTTATTTTAATGATTTACGAAAGTAGATTGACCTCCTCTGTAGGGAAATTGGTTGTAAGTAACGGGCCAAGTAAGCATCAAATTCACCATGCTTCAAATAATCATTGGTAACCGCCCATTATTCAATGTACACATCTGCAGAGTGCATTGTACAGTAATCATAAAAAAAACTTTTTGCAGCGAATTAATTGAATTGACAGTTAATTGGAAATTATTAGAAACATTTTTTATAACCACCCGACACGTTTTACTTACATCGATTTTTCATTATTCACACCTGACTCAAAGTTCATAGTGGGTTTCAATTTCATTTTCTTAGAATGATCGTACTCTAACTCTTTCTTTGTACCATTATTTTTGTGCCTACATTCACATGAACAGCATTGGATTTATTTGTGTTCTCGGTATAAGACTAAACTCGGTATGAGATTCTGTAAGAGACTCTAGTGTTGCATAGTTTTATGGTGGCGTAGGGTTTTGACAACACCTGTTGCGAGAATTCTAAGGAGCCAGTGTTTTCAGATCAGGGAATGGAAAACTACCGGACAGTTAGAATCTCGCAAGTCACGTGAGACTTAGTTAATTCAGTTCCAGCTAAAATGTGACGCAGGGCAGGCGTGTAACTGCGGGGCTGGGCTCAATCCGCACGGTGAATGAAAAGAAGCCCTTAGTTAGGTAATAAAAGCTTTGATCAAAGTAATACAAGTCTTGTTAGTTATTACATGACTTCAAAAGAATCAAGAAGTTAGAAAATGAAGCAGCAACTAGATAGGAGACCAGACAAAGTAGAAAGAAGTAAAGATCCAACATGGCGACTAGGCGATCACACAAATGGCCGGAAGTAAAGAGTTAGAAAGAAGTCAAGAGAAATCAGACTAGACGTTCACATCATGACCGAGTGGAAAGGAAGATAGAGAAGAACAAGTAAGTAAACGGCTGTCTATCTCTCTATCTGCCTCTCTCTAATGTATCTACTCTCTCTATCACAAGAACACTGTTGTTTATATATACCCGCAACATGGGTTCATAACACTAGTTCTTGGGCTTTAGGAAGTGTGTGGTTACCCTTTGTTTCAATTTCTTTCAGGTCCAGTCTGATCCAGTGATGGCAGTTGTTAGGGTCTCGAATGGGTTAAGTAGATTTGTATGGAATAATGTAGTCTCCCCTTTTAAAAGGGCTGGAAAGATGCATTTTAGTATCGTAAATAATGGGAAATTCTGAATGTTAAACTGAATTCATGAGGTAAAATATGACAGGGCGTATTGACACACTGGCAGAACTTTTTTACTTGATAATAATGTATATTTGATAATGGGAGAAGCGTTCCTATTTATTCTATCATTGACACGTTTTCGTTTTTTATAATTTAATTTAATTTGCATTTTCATGTGTATCGAGAATATGACAGCAAATCTACTTATTCTAGAATTATGCCACGGTATTGTGGAGGATAATATTTCCTCGATTCTAGAATTAATTCAATCTGATTCACGAGTTTTCTCATCATTCAAATAGTATTAATTATTATCAGTACGTCAGGTGTTAATTTAGTAATGACTGTTTTCATAATTTTATAAATTACGATAAAAGCACACTGTCTTTTTTCCAAGGAAGGAGGTCCCTGCTTTCTTCTTTTGCTACGTTATAGTGAACCTTATTTTACTTAATTTGCATGCACCGTAGTTCCGTGCGTTTTATTCCGAAATTTATGATTTCTAATTAGGCTAAAAAGATTTCCAGATGTATTTTCGAACGTTTTAGCTGACCAAACCCGCGAAATTTATATTGCAGTCTTACTTCTTTTATGGATATACATACCATAAATAGAAATCTATTCATCAATCCTTTCATTGATTCATTTTGATATTATTTCCTTGATTGAGATTAATGGTGACTGTAAATTAATAAAGACATGTTCATGAATTTATTGTCCGATCGACTCAAGTGTTCCTCATAAGTCAGAGTTTTGTCCACCACAAAAAGTGTTCATTTAACAAAATGGAGACTAGCATTTCAATTTTATAGTTTCCTGGATGTTTTTCCTTCCTGATATACATGTTTAGCATGCTTTTCCACTATTCTTACTCACCTTAGTTTTTAAAGAAAATCTTTTTCGAATATATAAATATCCAATGATATGAAGATTTTGTTTATCAAGTGATACGCCAATATCACTTGAATGTCAGATATAAAACTTAAATAGAATTGTAATGATCAGGATTACTATATAACAACCTAATTATAAAGCGCTATTATAATGAAAACATTCGCTCCGACTTTTTCCAGCCAATAGAAATACTTTTTAACTGAAACAGGGATTCGTAAAGGTTCATATAAAGCATGCAATTCCGATGCTCTTTAGACAAAGTCAGTACCGAGTGACGTAACTTTTATTGACAACATATTTTCACATCTAATGATTTGTCAATCTAAATGGCAAGAAATCGTACTGAAAAGATGAGCTTCCGACAAAACCGGAAATCAAATCAACCAGTTTTGAAGGTAAAAATATACGAGATATGAATACAAGGGACAGGGACATTTAGATATATATTCTGTACGACATTATTTACATTCAGGATCGAATAGGGAATCGAATGAAATCGTATTCAGAAATAATAACCTCAAAAATATACTCAAAAACATTTCATCAGGCTTTAATTCAGAAAACAACCTGTAATAGTGAGTTAGATATTCTCCCTAATAAAAGTTACGTATGCGTCAAAGAACGTTATATAGTGTCAGTAATGATTCAGGATTTTGAATTACAATGTGTTTGACCAGCAATTCTTACTAGAGGATTGACGTTGTATCTCTTTTGAAATATGATACGACGTTGTTTTATAGCCGTAATTAAGTAGATAGGACAAATAACATTAGATGTGAGATGAGTTTGTCAACTAGAAAATGTTTGTTTCGGAGAGAATACTGATATGTTCAGAGTTATAAAACCGAAACTTTTTCTTTAGATGTTTAAATAACGATAGGACATCTGAAGGAAATATGTTCGATGTAATCGTCTGTGCAAAAGCTAATATCACTTTATTGAAATATTGATGTCAAGCAGTAAACAGAAGAATATTGCGCAAAATCTTTTGCGTCCGCATTAAAGCTGATTACTACCTATATATATATATATATATATATATATATATATATATATATATATGTGTGTGTGTGTGTGTGTGTGTGTGTGTGTGTGTGTGTGCGTGCGTATATCGGTGTCTGTGTGTGTCTGTGTGTGTGTGTGTATGTGTTTGTGTTTGTGTCTGTGTGTGTTATAAAAAATTGAATGTACTGGGATTTTTGAAGCATGAAAGAATACTGAAACTAAGAATTCATATGGGTTAATATTCAAGAAATACAGGTGTTTACCAGTTTCGCTTGCTAGTATCAGATACTAGTCTAAGGTGACGTATATAGTAACTTAGTCGTTGGTTTCAGGTTTAGAAAGTATTGACTTGATGTAAAATGTTCTGAATTTATCAATTTTGATTAAAAAGTGACTTAGAAAATTATTTACTAGGGAGAACTAATAACTAGTCTCGTAATATTTTAAAGAAATGGTTGTAGCACTCTTGTAGGGGATTTGATAATTCTTGGGGTATTGTGTATGGTCATTGTTTTTTTTCTGTAGAAAATAGCGTGATAGGTGATGGGGGCTATCTGTTATATATATATATATATATATATATATATATATATATATATATATATATATATATATTATATATATATAAACGAAGTTCATATTTTTACTTTGTTTCCAAGGGGAATAAGTTCAAGGTGAACACTTTTATAGTAATAAGTTTAAATATTGTAATATACCTGTAATAATTATATTTATCTTTACATATAGTTAATTCTTTAAACCGTAATACCCTCTTAAAATTACGGTCTGTCTAGAGCTGTTAATATAAGCAAAAATAACACTTAGTCTTTTGTAATTTAAATATTTAATTTATAATATTTAATTTATTTGAAATTAAAAAATACTCATAAAATATAGTTTTCTAAAATTATTCATCAATCTTTCTAATATATAATTAAAGATAAACTTTTTATTTATTTACTGATCTATCTAATTAATTTAATATATTTTATTTTATTTTACAACTGAAAAAAAGGCTAAGTAAATAAATTCTTTTATTTGACCGTTTTTTATTTTGAATTCAATATAGGATTCAAGATTAGATATATATACATATAAAAATTCAAACCCATTCTCAACAGATATTACAAAGGTAAGAGACAAATTTTATATTCTCTAATAACTTATAGAATAATTATATTAACTTGATGCTTCAAAGGAGTCTAATAATAGACGAGGAAAACTTTCTATCAGGGACCCCAATCTCAAAAAGGGTTTTAATACTTTTGAGAGGGGTCCCTTGAAAGGATTTTTCATTTATTCCCATTATTTCATTCCTTTTTATTTCATCTATTCATTCATTTTACCATCAATTTTTAACTAATATATATATATATATATATATATATATATATATATATATATATAATATATAATATATGCGTGTGTGCGTGTGTGCGTGTGTGTACTGAAAAAACAGACATGCAGGCCAATGGAGACATGAAATGATAATGTATCTGGGGTCTGGTGTCGTTTGGGGCATCATTACATCTAACCCAAAGCCCCTTAGTTGTATCGTACATTACTACCAGACTTTGTTGGTTGTCCCTTACGCTATAGGAATTCCAGATCAAGATGCAGCCTATATATATATATATATATATATATATATATATATATATATATATATGTGTGTGTGTGTGTGTGTGTGTGTGTGTGTGTGTGTGTGTGTGTCTTTTTAAATTTTTTAAGAATTCACGTTGAAGCGATTTTTATTTTTAATATTACAGAAAGACCTACGAGATATGTTCATCTGTCAGGTCTGACCTCTGATACCCAAGTGATTCTGTTTACTTTTTTTATTAACTTCCTCTTATCCCCCAATTCCAAATTTAAGATGACAGTTTATATTTCCCTTATCTGAGATATTATGAATGCAATTTTTTTATCGATCATAAACTAATTTCTGGAAAAGAAAGAAATCCGACATACTAAATAAATAGTTCCATACATACATCACTAGATTAGCTAGAACAGTTAAATTAAAGATGTCAGCTTCAATCCTGCTTTCCAGGGGCCATAGGTTTAGAGTGGGGAGGACATGTCTAGGACCATAATTTTTTCTGGATGACAGCCGAATATATTTCAGAAATTAGTTGACAATTCTGTTTTTCATTTTCCTGCATGGTTGCTCTTCCAAAGTTAAATAGCCCCGTTAACCCTAATACTTTACCCATAGTTCGGGTTAAATGTTGGATTAATGCTTTTCCTAAGGACATTAGATTGAAGAGAAACGCAAATGGGCAGAATCAGGATTAGGTTTATCAAATCCATTCCCCCACGATGATAAATGGTTGTCTCATCCGATTGCATGCTCATATATATATATATATATATATATATATATATATATATATATATATATATATATATATTGCTGGGCCTTAAAGAAGGTGACATTACTAATGGTATCCAGGAGCCCTGATTTCCATCAGATAAATAGATAATATTTGAATATTAGACAATAAAATTAATTTAAAATAAAAAAAAAACAATTCAAATGTAATTCAGCTATATATATATATATATATATATATATATGTGTGTGTGTGTGTGTGTGTGTGTGTGTGTGTGTGTGTGTGTGTGTGCGATACTGTTTGACCGTGCTAATTGTTGTGTGTTATCAAGCAGAGTATGTTGAAATGTTTAATTTAAATATATTTTCCTATTAATACCTAGTTGTGTTGATTGTGTTTATTCCAAAGTGCTATCTGTTTGTCGCTATTAAATAAACTACGCAGCTCTTGAGCCACTGTCAGGGTAACTTTCTATTTGACTAAATATTCCAAAAGAATATCATATTTCAATAACTGGTTTGTTCTCTGAATTAATTTTCAAACGTCCAGTGAATTTTATATAAATATTCTTTAACTATGAATTAATTCGTCAAAAGAGGAAGCGTAAGAAAATCGGATTTACTGAGATGTTTGTGCATGTATAGCGATTATATACATAAGTTAGTGCTGTGCATGAATAGCTGCCAGCGTGAGAACGAAGGATTACGTTTTTGTGTGGTCAATGCATGTATTCACATCTTATATCACGTAACTTTAGCGAAATATTACACCATGAGCCACCAAATATGACGATGAGATTTTGCAAAATTTCCAATTGAGAATAGAAAATCGATTTAATGCTCACGTTAATACATTTATAAGCCAAATTAGATCTTTCAGAATTTTCCATAAATTACGAATGAGGAAATAAATCCACTCATAAATATGGATTAGTTTTCGGTTCAAATGACGGCATTTTGATCTTTTGCAATTTATTGAGAATTCCAAGATGTACAGAATGTATATCTACTATATGTATATACATATCGTAAGCGTATATGTATAAGAGAGAGGGACATACAGACATACATACAGACAGAGAAAGAGAGGGGAGGAATTTATATATAATAGACATAGAGTGATATACACATAATCACGAAATCTGACTATATCTAAACTAACATATAAATTCATTGCTTTCAAAATAGCCCCTTTGCATGTATACGAAAGATTCTAAGAAAAGTTATCATATATATATATATATATATATATATATATATATATATATATATATATATATATAAAACAGGCAGGCAGAAGGAAGGAGAGGGGAGAGAGATTCGAATTCTGACGAGGCCGTTTCCATTTCACCTAGCTTGGAAAAGGTATGAATTCAACTACTCTCCGTCCAACTTGAGCGTCCCAGAGTACAGCGACCTTGTGTCATATCCTACCCGTAGCGAATGTGCTGGATAAACAATTAATTACCCACAGCTCTGGGTAAATAGTAAAGGGAACTGGTCTCATAAACAGTGTCCAATGTTTTATTGTCGATATACGACTGAAACTTTTTTTATATAGTAAGAAGCTGGGCTATGATTTCTTCTAATGTATTTCCGGTCTTCAACTCTTAACCATAGGATGAATGCTCGACTTAGGACCAACTATCAAAGGTGCTTATTTTGTACGATTTTAAGTTGAAAGAGAAAAAAACGATGAAAATGACAAACTTTGAATCCCCTCTAAAAAGGGAATAGTTCAACTCGGATGAGAAAACACACTTAGAAAAGCAATTTTTACTTCGATAACTTTTAAGTCAACAAACACTACAATAAAGAAGGATCAGCAGATATGTCATGCTATCAAGAATTAAAGGTTAAAAAAACTGAAGGCTAAAAATATCATACAGTTATTATAAACCCGTTTTTAGTATTAGCCGAGTTATCTCTTACTTAAAGATTGAATGGATGAGAAATAATAAAATAGAAATGTTATTTACTTCGTTGAAATAGAAATGTTTTACATTTTAAGGCACAATATTAGTTTAATGGTCCTTTTAATCACATTTTGTTAAGGATCAAAATGTAGTAGCGGTTTTCTGATGTTAAAGAAATATACCATTATCTTTCGATTAGAGTATCACCGGACATTCAGCCTATGAAGCTACGGTGACGAGGTGACATAAAGGTTGACAAGCACAGACCTGGACGATAAATTTGCTGATTCCTCGTGAGTATAATAGTGTCATGTGTTCACTCACTCGGTTAGGCTAAGTAGGAGTGCAAAGGCCCACCGGGTGAACAGAGTGAAATCATAATGATAAATTTGATAATTAAAACTTCAGAAATCTCAATGAAGGCCACATAACGTGACAGAAGACAAGAGATTAGAACAAGACCCTCAATTCGTTGATAGAAAGTACTCAGTTCAAAATTATTTGAACATTTACTAATGTTTCAATTCTACGATGCAACAACGAACATTTTAGTCCGTAGTAAATCATTGAATAATATAATGATTCTCCTTACATACTTTTACTTATGAAAATCTACTACTTATTTATCATTTACTCTTGAGAAAAGTGTATTTTACTGCTGCCAACTTACCGAAGATGAACTTTATATAATTTTTAGATTCGGGTCCCTGGAGTATGTATTTACTCAACACCTCCGCCATGGGTCTGATATGACAAAAGGTCAATATTTAAGGAGTAGAGCTGGTTTATATTATGTTTTTTCCTCTTCTAGAGATGTTGCTCAATCAAGGCTAAAGAACCGACTGCTCTACTAATTACTCATAGCGGGTAGGAAAATAGTTGTATTCACACATTACACAAGGATATTAGTCGGATATGAAATGCAAACAGCCTTGTTCAATATCTGAACGCAAGTCAATAATTCCATTCCCTACGAAGATAACAGTAATGCAACGTTATACATATTTTTTATGAGTCTATATAAATGTTTCAAGAGCAAAAGTCGTTCAATATAATTTTGAACATTATTTCAAACTGATCTATATCTGTTGAGAGAATGTTCAAAAAAGTTTTTGTACTATTTTTGCCCTTAAATACAAATATTGCAAATGAATATGACGTGTTTAAAATGATGGTGATCTTAATACATTGGATCGCAAAAATCTCTTATAGCGTAACTATTATGAGAACAGATTAATTTATGCCTTTGTAAAAAGCATTAGGGCGAAGAGAAAAACGGAAACATATCATGATATAGGATCGTGTCCCAACTGCCATTCCTACGAACAATAACCAGTGGGTTAAGATTCGGGTCTCTAAAGTAATATCATTTAGTTTATTTTGTCGAAGATTTACAAATATATAATAAAACAACGGTTTTAAATTCATATTTATGTCATGTGTAGATGTTTCACAACTAAATTTACAACGGAAACTTTGATTCTGTTTTTTTTTTTTTCTTTAAATTTTGTAACTATCTTGAATATTTCGATTATAAACTAAATAATTAGATAAACTTTTAAATTGTATCATTGGTTATAAAATTAATTTTGAAAATCGTTGCCAGTTTTACGTAAGAAGCAAAAGCATTGCCACGTCCTACCATTTGCTAAAAATATATACTATTTACAAGTGGTCACTTATCTAAGGGCTGAGAAGGCTGATTGCTGCTGAGATTATGTAGTTTAATAGTAACCAATGTTTTATCTGCTGCGTGAATAATACATTTTCTTGCGAACATTTTTCTTTTCAATAATTTTTCTAATTTTAAAAAATCTGTATTCCTCATTGTTATTTGCAATTATCCTTATCTTTTCCCCCCATTCCAACAGTAAATAGATAAAAAAACATATACCTGTTCTGTTGTTCTTCATTCAAACGGTTTTTTTCTTCCTTTTCTTTCTTTCGTCTTTCTTTTATATTCAACATTCATTTGTATGTATCCATTTCTTTATTTCATTTCTTCTTTCATTCTTTCTCTTTTAATGGCAGGATTTTGTCATTTACTTCTTTATTTAGCTATTTAATTATATTAGTAAATGATAAGATTACAGTTATTTTTTTTCAATTGATCTCTATTAATAGTATATATATATATATATATATATATATATATATATATATATAATAATGTGGTGTGTGATACATACATACATGCATACATACATATATACATACATACATATATATATATAATTTATATATATATATATATACTATATATATTCATTCATTGGCACATGCAGTTCTCGTAAGACTTATAATATTCATGTGCGTCTGAAGTTACAGGCCTCCTGTGACTGTGAACTTCAAATGTTCGCAAAACATTCTTGACCACAGATGGTTGCACGTGAAGGTTGTCCTGAAGATGTTGAAGTGCCGGTGCTTTTTGCCAGCGCTTTCTTTCTGGACCTTTTGGCTTCAATGGTGTTGCGGCCAGGGTGGCTTCAGATCATGAACAGTCCGATTATATATAATATATATATATTATTATTATATATATATATATATATATATATAATATTAATGTGTATGGTTGGCACTAGTATACTAGAAAGTAATAGTAAATCAAAGACGTACAGTTTTATTAGAAGAGTGGCTCATATCTGGGATAAGAGCGTTGATAGTTGAATTAAGTGACAAATAAAAGTTTAGTTTTATTTCATTTATTGGTAACGAATTACTCCAATGGTTTCGCAGCTTAAAAGCATTTTATCAGGTAAACAAAATAGTTTTTATCTAATTTAAAAACTATTTTGTTTTACCTGAATGAAATTGCTTTCAGCGGAAACCATTTGTAGTAATATCGTTTCCCAAATAAATTGAATAAAAACTAAAACTTCTATTTGTCACTTCATTTAACTAATAAATATATATATTTTATATATATAATATATAACAAAAAGCATGCTTCTTGAATTAAAAAATGTCACAGATGAATTTATTTGAAATATTCCATCGTGTAAAGATTTACTCCAACCCTGCTGAAAAAAATTACAGAAATGTGTAAATTATTAAGATAATTTTATAAGATATTTATGCACATAAACTAATGGCACAGCACTAAATAACTGTACCCAGTTGTTTGAAAATAATTGATATATATGACTCATTTTTAAATATGAATATCAAAAGAATTATTCCCCTCTATTACTGATAATACTGTAAACAAAGCATCCTTTTTGGTTAAAAAGTACATAGAAATAGCGGAAGGAAAATTCACTGATTCAACATGCCGTAAAACCCAATTCAATATCATAATGAGGAAGATGTGCATTAAAGAAATTTACAGAAAATAATTTCGTTAATCCAAACTAATTAAAAATCGCTAACTTTTTTTAATGTTATTTTCAAACCTTAATATGAATTGAATCTCCGTTTAAAAACAAGTAACTACCTTATACCATCATAAATCCAGATTCTAATCACCCGACCAACACGTGTTTTAAAAAAAAACTCAGTGGGTATTAGAATAGAGGATCTTCCAATATGGATATCTTCAGCAAGAAAAAGACTTTATGAAAATTGGAAATTTAAAGACAGATTCATAGCAAAATTATGATGGAGATACTTATGTGTGTTCATTGTTTTTTTTTTGGTGTACTATTTATTTTGTAGTTGTCTGTTATTGTCAAGTAATAATACATAAAATTAAAATATTGGATCTGATTGCTATGTTGATTGTTGCTGTCAAATCTGATGGAGTCGTGCATCAATATTTAAATTAGTCATTCTGTCTCTCCATCTGTGTATATGGATAAATATAATCATCAAAGTA
>CM042155.1:101232288-101262288 GCA_023376005.1 Doryteuthis pealeii
ATAGCCCCCGCATTCACCTATCACGCTATTTTCACAGAAAAAAAACAATGACCATACACAATACCCAAGAATATCAAGATCCTCTACAAGAGTGCTTACAACCATTTCTTTTAAAATATTACGAGACCTAGTATTAGTTCTCCTAGTAAATAAATGTTTCTAAGTCACTTTTAATCCAAATTGATAAATTCAGAACATTTTACATCAAGTCAATGACTTTTAAACCTGAACCAACGACTAAGTACTATAACTCACTCTTAGACTAGTATTCGCTACTAGCAAGCGAAACTGGTAAAACACCTGTATTCTTGAATACTTAACCCATATTGAATTCTTAGTTGTCAATTCTTTCATGCTCCAAAAATCCCAGTTACATTCAATTTTTTAACACACACAGACACAAACCACAAACACAACACACACAGGCACACGGACACACACAGACACCGAGTATACGCACGCACACACAACACACACACACACACACAACACACACACACACACATATATATATATATATATAATTATCTAATATATAATATATTATATATTAAGGTATAATCAGCTTTAATGCGGACGCAAAAGAATTTTGCGCAATATTCTTCTGTTTTTACTGATTGACATCCAATATTTCAATAAAGTGAATAGCTTATGCACAGCGATTACATCGAACATTTTTTCCTTCAGATGATCCTATCGTTATTTAAACCATCTAAAGAAAAGTTTCGGTTTTATAATCCTGACTAAATCAGTATTCGTCTCGAAACAAACTTTTCTATGGACAACTCATCTCACATCATAATGTTATATGTCCTATCTACTAATACGGCTATAAAAACAACGTCGTATCATATTTCAAAAGAGATAAACGTCAATCCTCTATAAGAATTGTCTGTTCAAACACAATTGTAATCAAAATCCTGAATCATTACTGACACTATAATAACGTTCTTTGACGCATACGTCAACTTTTATTAGGGAGAATATCTAACTCATATTACAGGTTGTTTCTGAATTAAAGCCTGATGAAATGTTTTGAGTATATTTTTGAGGTTCATTATTTTGAATCGATTTTCATTCGATTCCCTATTTTCGATCCTGAATGTAAATAATGTCGTAAGAATTATATCTAAATGTCCCTGTCCCTTGTATTCATATCTCGTATATTTTTACCTTCAAAACTGGTGTGATTGATTTCCGGTTTTGTCGGAAGCTCATCTTTTCAGTACGAGTTCTTTGCCATTTAAGATGACAATCATTAGATGTGAAAATATGTTGTCAATAAAATTTACGTCACTCGGTACTGACTTTGTCCTAAAGAGCATCGGAATTAGCATTGCTTATATTATGAACCTTTACGAATCCCCTGTTCAGTTAAAAGATTTCCTATTGGCTGGAAAAAGTCGGAGCGAATTGTTTTCATATAATAGCGCTTTATAATTAGGTTGTATATAGTAATCCTGTCACTACAATCTATTTAAGTTTTATATCGTGACATTCAAGTGATATTGGCGTATCACTTGATAACAAAATCTTCTATCATTTGGATATTTATATATTCGAAAAAGATTTCTTTTAAAAACTAAGGTGAGTAAGAATAGTGGAAAAGCATGTTAAACATGATATATCAGGAAGGAAAACATCAGGAAACTATAAAAATTGACAATGCAGTCTCCATTTGTTAAATGAACACTTTTTTGTGGGACAAAACTCTGACTTATGAGGAACACTTGAGTGCGATCTGACAATAAATCATGAACATGTCTTTTAATTTACAGTCACCATTATCCTCAATCAAGGAAATGATACTCCAAGATGAATCAATGAAAGGGGATTATGAATAGATTTCTAATTTATGGTATGTAATTCCATAAAAGAAGTAAGAACTGCAATATAAATTCGCGGGTTTGGTCAGCTAAAACGTTCGAAAATACCGAAATCTTTTTAGCTAATAGAAATCATAAATTTCGAATAACGCACGGAACTACGGTGCATGCAAATTAAGCTTAAAATAAGCGTTCCACATAACGCTACCCCCCCCATAGCAAAGAAAGAAAGCAGGGAACTCCTCCTTGGAAAAAGGACAGTGTGCTTTTATCGTAGTTTATAAAATTATGGAAACAGCATTACTAAATTAACACCTACTAGCTGATAATAATTAATACTATTGAATGATGAGAAAACTCGGAATCTTATGAATAATTCTAGAATCGAGGAAATATTATCCTCCCACATACCGTGGCATTTGCTTGCGATAACTAGGAATAAGTGATTTGCTGTCATATTCTCGATACACATGAAAATGCAAATGTAAAATTAAATTATAAAAAACGAAAACGTGTCAATGATAGCAATAAATAGGAACGCTTCTCCCATTATCAAATATTACATATTATCAAGTAAAAAAAGTCCTGCCAGTGTGTCAATACGCCCTGTCATATTTACCCATGAATTCAGTTTAACATTCAGAATTTCCCATTATTTACGATACTAAAATGCATCTTTCCAGCCCTTTTAAAAGGGGAGACTACATTATTCCATGACAAATCTACTTAACCCATTCGAGACCCTAACAAACTGCCCATTACTGATCAGACTGACCTGAAAGAAATTGGAAACAAAGGGTAACCACACACTTCCTAAAGCCCAAAAACCAAAAAAAAAAAATAGTTTAATGAACCCATGATTGCAGGTATATAAACCAACAATGTTCTTGTTGATAGAGAAAAGTAGAGTACATTTAGAGAAGGCACATAGAGAGATAGACAGCCGATTACTGTACTTGTCTTTCTCTATCTTTTCCTTTCACTTCAGTCATGATGTGAAGTCTAGGCTTATTTCTCTTGACTTCTTTCTAACTCCTTACTTTCGGTATTTGTGTGATCGCCTAGTCGCCATGTTGGATCTTACTTCTTTCTACTTTGTCTGGTCTTCCTATCTAGTTTGCTGCTTCATTTCTAAACTTCTTGATTTTTTGAAGTCATGACGAGAACTAACAAGACTTTGATCAAAGCTTTTATTACAACTAAGAGCTTCTTTTCATTCACGTGCGGACCCTTGAGCCCAGCCCGCAGTTACACGCCTGCCCTGCGTCACATTTTAGTGGAACTGAATTAACTAAGTCTCACGTGGACTTGCGAGATTCTAACTGCCAGTAGTTTTCAATTCCCTCTCGTGAAAACCACTGGCCCCTTAGAATCTCGCAACAGGTGTCAAAACCCTACGCAATATATACTTATGCATCACTAGAGCTCTTACAAGCCAATCTCATACCGAGTTTAGTCTTATACCGAGAACACAATAAATCCAATGCTGTTCAGTGAATGTAGGCACAAAATAATGTACAAGAAAGAGTTAGAGTACGATCATTCTAAGAAAAATGAATTGAACCCATATGAACTTTGAGCAGGTGTGAATTAATGAAAATCGATGTAGTTAAAACGTGGCGGTGGTTATAAAAAATGTTTCTAATAATCCAATTAACTGTCAATTCAATTAATTCGCTGCAAAAAGTTTTTTTATGATTACTGTACAATGCACTCTGCAGATCTGTGTACGTTGAATAAGGGCGGTTATCAATGATTATTTTGAAAGCGGTGGGTGAATTTGATGCTTACTTGGCCGTTAGTACAACCAATTTCACCTACCAGAGGATGAATCTACTTTTCGGTAAATCATTAGAATAAATGAAATAAATAACATTAACTTAAAAATACACCACACAAATACATCAAGCCCTATGTATGACATTCAACGCACCTGAGCAAGAAAATACCTTCACACGCCATCAAACCTCCGTCACCAAAGCTCTACCAACTTCGCGGATGAAGGTATGCCTTCATTGGGCTAATTCACATTCATTCTTCTCTATATTATTGTTAATAATCACTATGTGTGGCTTATGGCTCTTTATCCCTAAATATGTACACATTATATGCAAGTATGATTTACCAAATTCTATACAAGTGGATGCTTACACGTAGGTTCAATATTATGCAGATGTTGAAAATGTTTATTTGATTTCAAAGTTTAAAAAATCAAACCCTTTCTTCATTACAATTTCATAGCAACCATGTAAAAAAGTTTTAAAAAAGTAAAAAGTAGCAAAACGTTATCGTTCTTAAAAAAAAGAATTTCCAGGAAAAATTAACCAAAGTACATTAATTTTACTCTCAACAAATATTACTCAAGGAATTGAGGAAACGACATAAGTTAAAAATAAGTTATTTTATTAAATACATTTAGCTCACCACTTGAACGGTGCGTGAAAATAACAACAACATATTAGTTGATATATATTTCAGAAAAAAATTTCCCACCTTGGAGAGTTAAATCTTAGTCCTAATTTCGTTTATCAGATAATTGTAGTATTTAAGGCACAACCAAAGAGGCAAAACATTAAACTTCACAGAAAAACAATTGTTTTCATTCCAGGAGAGAAAACATAAATCACTTTTTCTCTGCAAAATACTCCATTCAGATTTTCCCTCAATCCAACATTCTCAAAATTATCTATGTCTTTCGTCCAAACTTCTTCGTTGAAAATCTGTCTACTTCAATCTTTCAAATTCATCGTCAGTAAAATATACTCGTCTTACCTTCAATCAAATTCACTTTCCGGCTGTTTATTTTGTTATCTTAGAGTTCTGGGGTAACATGTTATTAAAAAAAAAACAGTATGTTAATATTAAAATAAAATTTCTAATTACTGATGTATTTGCAAATATTTAAGATGTTCCATTTTTATAATTATAACAGAAGTACAGTTAATTTCATTCACGGTACCTTCTCGAGAAGGTTGCCTTACCATAATCACCCAGTCTGTCATATTTTATTTACCCAGTAAATGAGGGAAACCTATGGTGATATATCTTTTCAATGTTTCTAGATAGCTATTCCATTATACGAGCTTAAATCTTTACACAAGGGTGCCTATACAGTAGATGCCTGGTATCTGAATAAGTGATATAATAACGCTAGGTTGGGTTGATTGGTTGTAGATTTTACGGCCATGTCAACTCTTGGTTATTTTATGCTGAAGACGCATTTTATTTCATTCCTTTTCTTTGTTTTGTATTCAACATTTTTAATCAGATTCTAACTCACTTTTATCTATATCCCATCGATAATACCCTAAAGCTAGAACATTTCCGGTCAGAGTAAGTCTATGAAAGTGTACTAACGACTTCCAGGCTCTAGAAGTGGAACCCCACAAATGGATGCATTATTCCTATAGCAAAGCATACTAACGATCCTTAATCACTGCTGTTTCTAGCACATATATAGAGAGTAGGTTTGAGCAATACGGTTGAGAGATTCATTATATGCTAGGGCCGACCAGCAACCGCTATGCTCGAGTAGGACCAGGACGACTTCAGCTACCAGGATTCGCCAAGCATCCTGAGCATACTAAGGCCAAAGGACCATTAGTGGTTATCTCTAACACAGTGAAGTCGACATATTCTACAGCTTCTGTATACGCATGTGTGTATCGTATATGTAACTATATTCATGTATCGTTAATCTAGTTGTAGCTAAAACCACGTTTAGGTGGTCTATATATTTAAATGATGTGATAAAAGAAAAAAAAGAAAGGTTTGCTAAAATAAAGAAAGGGGAAAAATATTTCTCGATATTAATAAAATGGACATGAAATAATTAGTTTTTAATGTCTGCTAATAATCTGAAGTTCGGCGGTAATCGGTCAGAGTCAACAGGCGATAATCTTACAGTTTAATGTCTTTAGTACTTACGTGGCCGAATGGAAGTAGCAATGTGTTGTCCAGTAGTCAAAAGCGATTAGGGTATTTTGGGATGTGTTGAACAAGATAGGAGTTGCCAGGCCGATATGGTCTCGGGCCGGCCCTCACTGTCGACATATTGCTTTAGTTAGATTTGACTAATTTGACTAACTAAGTAACACACATCGCCACTTTGGACATTGATTCGAGAGAGCAGATAACAAATCATTTGATGGGTATGGTAAAAGAACGATTAAGAATTCTATTCTCGACTTCGATTTGTTTCTCTTTGGTGTCCCTTACTCATGATTTCTGCCAATTTCAATCAGAACGGGGACTTACATGTCATGTGGGTGGCGTTAACCGCAAAAATGAAAGGGAGTCGGCACTACCACAGCCATCAAATACTCCTGCGTGATGAATCTGGTGCGTGCTATAATGGATGTGAATTTTTTAAAAAAGTTTTTCTTGCAGTGAAGGAAGAAAAATTAGAGAGACTTCCGTAACAACTGGGGAAAGTGAATAACAATCTGTCATAGAAGTTCTCTTTTTAACACTAATAATAAAAGAAGTGGCATCATTTTTTACAACTAACAGCTCATTTAATTATGTAATATTATTAAAGTCCTCTTTTAATCATGTAAAATACTTGGAAAGTGATCCTTATTACTTTTGTTAGCTTTTTAAAACAAATCTGTTTAACCATATAAAACTACGGAACATATTCTTCGAATTATTATTAAATCTTGTTTATGCTTTTAACATTTACATACATTTTCTAGAATAAGTAACTCGTTTATTGCAATAAAAGAGTAAAAATACGTCTGTATCATTTAAAACAACAAATGATATCTTAAAATGGTGACACGAAGTGTCGATGTAATAGAATTGTGATGTACGCCTTGGTGAAAACGTATTGCCAAATGGGCTCCGGGGCCCACCTGCCCAGCGGTTCGGAGCTTATAATGCACTATTATATCCCGATATGACAGACACTTGATCTGCAGGTACGACTCCAATCTAGAACTCTATGAGTCTCAAAACGAGGTCCGAGCGGAGAATGGTATAAAAGTAAATCATATGATACACGCATTTTCAAACGAATCTATTTACCCTTAGATGATACCCTGCAGTGCTACCACTCTGGTTTAAGGACCTGGGAGTATGTAAATGAACGTGTGATATTGAGACTCCATTTAGAGTTTCTAAATTTTGGAGTCGTTACCTGCAGATCAAGTGTTACTGTCATAGCATGAGATATAATAAGTGCATTATAAGCTCCGACCGCTGGGCAGGGGCTATTTGGCAAATACCGTTTCACCAAGGCGTACATAAATATCTATTCTAGAATTGATGTACATTTTAAGATATCATTTGTTGTTTTAAATGATACAGACGTTTTATTTTATTGCTAAACGAGTATTATTCTAGAAAATGTATGTAAATGTATACAAAAGCATAAACTTAAGATTTAATAAAATAATTCGAAGAATATGTTAAAGTTAGTTTAATTGAGTTAAACAGATTTGTTTTAAAAAAGCTAACAAAAAGTATAAAGGATCACTTCAAGTATTTACATAATTAAACAGAAGGACTTTAATAATATATACATAATAAAATGAGCTGTTAGTTGTAAAAATGAATGCACAATTCTTTTTATTCAGTGTTAAAGAGAAAACTTCTATGACAGATTGTTATTCACTTTCCCCAGTTGTTACGGAAGTCTCTCTATTTTCTTCTTCACTGCAAGAAAAAACTTTTTTAAAAATTCACATTATACAGACCAGATTCTCAAGAAAGAAGAAAGTTTTGTTGGCCTGGTAGTGGCGTCCCCATCCCTTTCATTTTTGCCGGTTAACAGCCACCCATGACATGTAAGTCACCGTTCTGTTCGAAATTGCAGAAGTCATTGAGTAGGACACCAAAGAAGAAACAAATCGAGTCGAGAATAGAATTCTATAATCGTCTTTAGCCATCCCAATCAAATGATGTTATTGCTTCTCTCGAATCAATGTCCAAAGTGGCGTGTGTGTTACTTAGTGTTCAAATTAAGTCAAGCAAATTCTAACTAAAGCAATATGTACGACAGTGGGACGCGGGAAAGACCATATCGCCTGGCAACTCCCTATCTTTGTGTCCAACTGCCAAAATAAGCCTAACGCTTCTTAGACTTACTGGGACAAACAGCATTGCACTTTCCACTTCGGCCACGTAAGTACTAAAGACATAAAACTGTAAGATTATCGCCTGTTGACCTCTGACCGATTACCGCCGAACTTCAGATTATAGACAGACATTAAAAACTAATTATTTCATGTCCATTTTATTAATATCGAGAAATACTTTTCCCATTTCTTTATTTAGAAACCCTTTTCTTTTTTTTCTTTTACTCACAATCATTTTAAATATATAGACCACCTAACGTGTTTAGCTACCAACTAGAATTAACATACATAATATACTTACATATACGATACACACATGCGTATACAGAAGCTGTAGAATATGTCGACTTCAACTGTGTAGAGGAAACCACTAATGGTCCCCTGTTGGCCTTAGGTGATGGCTCAGGATGTAAGCGGAATCCTGGTAGCTGAGTCGTCCATGGTCCTTACTCGAGCATAGCGGTTGGCTGGTCGGCCCTAGCACCTATAATGAATCTCTCAACCGTATTGCTCAACCTATTCATTATATATGTGCTAGAAAGCAGTGATTAAGGATCTTAGTATCTTTGCATTAGGTTAAACTGCATCCATTTGTGGGGTTCCACTTCTAGAGCCCTGGAGAGTGTTCAGTACACTTTCATAGACATTACTCTGACTCGGAATGTTCATAGCCTTTAGGGTATTATCGATGGGATAAATAGATAAAAAAGTGAGTTAGAAATGTGATTAAAAAATGTGAATACAAAACAAAGAAGGAATGAAATAAAATCGTCTTCAGCAAAATAACCCAAGAGTTGACATGCGTAAAATCCTACCAACCAATCAACCAACCTATGCGTTTTATATACTTATTCAGATACTCAGGCATCTACTTGTATAGGCACCCTTTGTGTAAAGTTTAAGCTCGTAATAAATGGAATCAGCTATCTTAGATACCATTCGAAAAGATATAAAATCCATAGGTTTTCCCTCATTATATGGGTAAATAATATGACAGACTGGTGATTTAGCGTTGGTAAGGCAAACCATTCTCGGAGAAGGATACGCTGAAATGAAATTAACTGTACTTCACTGTTATAATATAAAAAATGAACAAATCTATAAATATTTACAAAATAAATCAGGTAATTTAAGATATTTTTATTTATATTAAACATACATGTTTTTTTTTTAATAACATGTTACTCCCCTAGAACTCTTAAGATAACAAATAAACACCGGGAAGTGAATTTTTGATTGAAGGTAGACGAGATATCATTTTACTGACGATGAATTTGAAAGATGACAGTAGACAGAGATTTTCAAGAAGAAGGTTTTGGAAGAAGACATAGATAATTTTGAGAAATGTTGATTGAGGGAAAATGCTGAAGTGGAAGTTATTTTGCAGAAGAAAAAGTGATTTATGTTTTCTCTCCCTGGAATGAAAACAAATTTTTTCTGTGAAGTTTAATGTTGCCTCTTTGGTTGTGCCTTAAATACTACAATTATCTGACATAACGAAATTGAGAGGACTAAGATTTACTCTCCAAGGTGGGAAATTATATTTCTGAAAATATATATCAACTAATATTTGTTGTTAATTTTCACGCACCGTTCAAGTGGTGGAGTAAATTATTTAATAAAATACTTATTTAACTTATGTCGTTTCCTCAATTTCCTGAGTTAATATTGTTGAGAGTAAATAAATGTATTTGTATTTTTCCTGGAAATTCTTTTTTTTAAAGAATGATAAGTTTTGCTACTTTTACTTTTTTAAAACTTTTTTTACATGTTGCTATGATAATTGTATGAAGAAAAGGTTTGATTTTTTTAAAATTTGAATCCAAGATGAAACATTTCAACATCTCATAATAAATTGACCTTGTGTAGCATCCTACTTGTATAGAATTTGGTAAATACATACTTGCATATAAATGTGTACATATTAGGATAAATAGCCCATAATGCCACACATAGTAGATATAAACAAATATATAGGAGAACGAAATAATGTGAATATTGCCCAATGAAAGGCATACCTTATCCCGAAGGTTGTAGAGCTTGGTGACGGAGGTTTGATGGCGTGGTGAAGTATTTATTGGCTCAGGTGCGTTGAATGTCATACATAGGGCTTGAATGTAAATTTTGTGTGTATTTTATATGTTAATTTATTTCATTTATTCTAATGATTTACGAAAGTAGATTCACCTCCTCTGTAGGGAAATTGGTTGTAAGTAACGGGCCAAGTAAGCATCAAAATTCACACGCTTCAAATAATCATTGATAACCGCCCATTATTCAATGTACACATCTGCAGAGTGCATTGTACAGTAATCATAAAAAAAACTTTTTGCAGCGAATTAATTGAATTGACAGTTAATTGGAAATTATTAGAAACATTTTTTATAACCACCGACACGTTTTTACTTACATCGATTTTCATTATTCACACCTGACTCAAAGTTCATAGTGGTTTCAATTTCATTTTCTTAGAATGATCGTACTCTAACTCTTTCTTGTACCATTATTTTGTGCCTACATTCACATGAACAGCATTGGATTTATTTGTGTTCTCGGTATAAGACTAAACTCGGTATGAGATTCTGTAAGAGGCTCTAGTGATGCATAGTTATATGGTGGCGTAGGGTTTTTGACAACACCTGTTGCGAGAATTCTAAGGGGCCAGAGTGTTTTCAGATCAGGGAATGGAAAACTACTGGACAGTTAAATCTCGCAAGTCACGTGAGACTTAGTTAATTCAGTTCCAGCTAAAAATGTGACGCAGGCAGGCGTGTAACTGCGGGGCTGGGCTCAATCGCACGGTGAATGAAAAGAAGCCCTTAGTTAGGTAATAAAAGCTTTGATCAAGTCTTGTTAGTTATTACATGACTTCAAAAGAATCAAGAAGTTAGAAAATGAAGCAGCAACTAGATAGGAGACCAGACAAAGTAGAAAGAAGTAAAGATCCAACATGGCGACTAGGCGATCACACAAATAGCCGAAATAAGGAGTTAGAAAGAAGTCAAGAGAAATAAGACTAGACGTTCACATCATGACTGAAGTGGAAAGGAAGAAGATAGAGAAGAACAAGTAAGTAAACGGCTGTCTATCTCTCTTAGTGCCTCTCTCAATGATCTACTTCTCTATCACAAGAACATTGGGTTTAATATACGTGCAACAGGGTTCATAACACTAGTCTTGGGCTTTTAGGAAGTGTGTGGTTACCCTTTGTTTCAATTCTTTCAGTCCAGTCTGATCCAGTGATGGCAGTTGTTAGGGTCTCGAATGGGTTAAGTAGATTTGTATGGAATAATGTAGTCTCCCCTTTAAAAGGCTGGAAAATGCATTTTAGTATCGTAAATAATGGGAAATTCTGAATGTTAAACTGAATTCAGAGTAAAATATGACAGGGCGTATTGACACACTGCAGGACTTTTTACTTGATAATAATGATGATTTGAAATGGGAAAGCGTTCCTATTTATTCTATCATTGACACGTTTCGTTTTTTATAATTTAATTTAATTTGCATTTTCATGTGTATATCGAGAATATGACAGCAATCTTACTTATTCTAGAATTATCGCAGACATAAATGCCACGGTATTGTGGAGGATAATATTTCTCGATTCTAGAATTAATTCAATAATGATTCACGAGTTTTCTCATCATTCAAATAGTATTAATTATTATCAGTACGTCAGGTGTAATTTAGTAATGACTGTTTCCATAATTTTATAAAACTACGATAAAAGCACACTGTCCTTTTTTCCAAGGAGGAGTTCCCTGCTTTCTTCTTTGCTACGTTATAGTGAACCTTATTTTACTTAATTTGCATGCACCGTAGTTCGTGCGTTGTTATTCCGAAATTTATGATTTCTAATTAGGCTAAAAAGATTTCCAGATGTATTTTCGAACGTTTTAGCTGACCAAACCGCGAAATTTATATTGCAGTCTTACTTCTTTTATGGATATTACATACCATAAATAGAAAATCTATTCATCAATCCTTTCATTGATTCATTTTGATATCATTTCCTTGATTGAGATTAATGGTGACTGTAAATTAATAAAGACATGTTCATGAATTTATTGTCAGATCGACTCAAGTGTTCCTCATAAGTCAGAGTTTTGTCCACCACAAAAAGTGTTCATTTAACAAAATGGAGACTAGCATTTCAATTTTATAGTTTCCTGGATGTTTTTCCTTCCTGATATACATTTAGCATGCTTTTCCACTATTCTTACTCACCTTAGTTTTTAAAGAAAATCTTTTTCGAATAATATAAATATCCAATGATATGAAGATTTTGTTATCAAGTGATACGCCAATATCACTTGAATGTCAGATATAAAACTTAAATAGAATTGTAATGATCAGGATTACTATATAACAACCTAATTATAAAGCGCTATTATAATGAAAACATTCGCTCCGACTTTTTCCAGCCAATAGAAATACTTTTTAACTGAAACAGGGATTCGTAAAGGTTCATATAAAGCATGCAATTCCGATGCTCTTTAGACAAAGTCAGTACCGAGTGACGTAAATTTTATTTTACAACATATTTTCACATCTAATGATTTGTCAATCTAAATGGCAAGAAATCGTACTGAAAAGATGAGCTTCCGACAAAACCGGAAATCAAATCAACCAGTTTTGAAGGTAAAAATATACGAGATATGAATACAAGGGACAGGGACATTTAGATATATATTCTGTACGACATTATTTACATTCAGGATCGAATAGGGAATCGAATGAAATCGTATTCAGAAATAATAACCTCAAAAATATACTCAAAACATTTTCATCAGGCTTTAATTCAGAAAACAACCTGTAATAATGAGTTAGATATTCTCCCTAATAAAAGTTACGTATGCGTCAAAGAACGTTATATAGTGTCAGTAATGATCAGGATTTTGAATTACAATGTGTTTGACCAGCAATTCTTACTAGAGGATTGACGTTGTATCTCTTTTGAAATATGATACGACGTTGTTTTATAGCCGTAATTAAGTAGATAGGACAAATAACATTAGATGTGAGATGAGTTTGTCAACTAGAAAATGTTTGTTTCGGAGAGAAACTGATTGTTCAGAGTTATAAAACCGAAACTTTTTCTTTAGATGTTTAAATAACGATAGGACATCTGAAGGAAATATGTTCGATGTAATCGTCTGTGCAAAAGCTAATATCACTTTATTGAAATATTGATGTCAAGCAGTAAACAGAAGAATATTGCGCAAAATCTTTTGCGTCCGCATTAAAGCTGATTACTACCTAATATATATATATATATATATATATATAATTATATATATATATATATATGTGTGTGTGTGTGTGTGTGTGTGTGTGTGTGTGTGTGCGTGCGTATATCGGTGTCTGTGTGTGTCTGTGTGTCTGTGTGTGTATGTGTTTGTGTTTGTGTCTGTGTGTGTTATAAAAAATTGAATGTACTGGGATTTTTGAAGCATGAAAAGAATACTGAAACTAAGAATTCATATGGGTTAATATTCAAGAAATACAGGTGTTTACCAGTTTCGCTGCTAGTATCAGATACTAGTCTAAGGTGACGTATATAGTAACTTAGTCGTTGGTTCAGGTTTAGAAAGTATTGACTTGATGTAAAATGTTCTGAATTTATCAATTTTGATTAAAAAGTGACTTAGAAAATTATTTACTAGGGAGAACTAATAACTAGTCTCGTAATATTTTAAAGAAATGGTTGTAGCACTCTTGTAGAGGATTTGATAATTCTTGGGGTATTGTGTATGGTCATTGTTTTTTTTCTGTAGAAAATAGCGTGATAGGTGATGGGGGCTATCTGTTAATATATATATATATATATATATATATATATATATATATATATATATATATATATATTATAAACGAAGTTCATATTTTTACTTTGTTTCCAAGGGGAATAAGTTCAAGGTGAACACTTTTATAGTAATAAGTTTAAATATTGTAATATACCTGTAATAATTATATTTATCTTTACATATAGTTAATTCTTTAAACCGTAATACCCTCTTAAAATTACGGTCTGTCTAGAGCTGTTAATATAAGCAAAAATAACACTTAGTCTTTTGTAATTCAAATATTTAATTTATAATATTTAATTTATTTGAAATTAAAAAATACTCATAAAATATAGTTTTCTAAAATTATTCATCAATCTTTCTAATATATAATTAAAGATAAACTTTTTATTTATTTACTGATCTATCTAATTAATTTAATATATTTTATTTTATTTTACAACTTAAAAAAAGGCTAAGTAAATAAATTCTTTTATTTGACCGTTTTTATTTTGAATTCAATATTCAAGATTAGATATATATACATATAAAAATTCAAACCCATTCTCAACAGATATTACAAAGTTAAGAGACAAATTTTATATTCTCTAATAACTTATAGAATAATTATATTAACTTGATGCTTCAAAGGAGTCTAATAATAGACGAGGAAAACTTTCTATCAGGGACCCCAATCTCAAAAAGGGTTTTAATACTTTTGAGAGGGGTCCCTTGGAAAGGATTTTTCATTTATTCCCATTATTTCATTCCTTTTTATTTCATCTATTCATTCATTTTACCATCAATTTTTAACTATATATATATATATATATATATATATATATATATATATATATATGCGTGTGTGCGTGTGTGTGTGTGTACTGAAAAAACAGACATGCAGGCAATGGAGACATGAAATGATAATGTATCTGGGGTCTGGTGTCGTTTGGGGGCATCATTACATCTAACCCAAAGCCCCTTAGTTGTATCGTACATTACTACCAGACTTTGTTGGTTGTCCCTTACGCTATAGGAATTCCAGATCAAGATGCAGCCTATATATATATATATATATATATATATATATATATAGTGTGGGTGTGTGTGTGTGTGTGTGTGTGTGTGTGTGTTTTAAATTTTTTAAGAATTCACGTTGAAGCGATTTTTTTATTTTTAATATTACAGAAAGACCTACGAGATATGTTCATCTGTCAGGTCTGACCTGTGATACTCAAGTGATTCTGTTTACTTTTTTATTAACTTCCTCTTATCCCCCAATTCCAAATTTAAGATGACAGTTTATATTTCCCCTATCTGAGATATTATGAATGCAATTTTTTTATCGATCATAAACTAATTTCTGGAAAAGAAAGAAATCCGACATACTAAATAAATAGTTCCATACATACATACATTAAATTAAAGATGTCAGCTTCAATCCTGCTTTCCAGGGGCCATAGGTTTAGAGTGGGGAGGACATGTCTAGGACCATAATTTTTTCTGGATGACAGCCGAATATATTTCAGAAATTAGTTGACAATTCTGTTTTTCATTTTCCTGCATGGTTGCCCTTCCAAAGTTAAATAGCCCCGTTAACCCTAATACGTTACTCATAGTTCGGGTTAAATGTTGGATTAATGCTTTTCCTAAGGATATTAGATTAAAGAGAAACGCAAATGGGCAGAATCAGAATTAGGTTTATCAAATCCACTCCCCCACGATGATAAATGGTATGTCTCATCCGACTGCATGCTCATATATATATATATATATATATATATATATATATATATATATATATATATATATATATATATATATATTGCTGGGTCTTAAAGAAGGTGACATTATTAATGATATCCAGGAGCCCTGATTTCCATCAGATAAATAGATAATATTTGAATATTAGACAATAAAATTAATTTAAAATCAAAAGAAAAACAATTCAAATGTAATTCAGCTAATATATATATATATATATATATATATATATATATATATATATATGTGTGTGTGTGTGTGTGTGTGTGTGTGTGTTGTGTGTGTGTGTGTGTGTGTGCGTGCGTGCGCGCGATTCTGTTTGACCGTGCTAATTGTGTGTGTTATCAAGCAGAGTATGTTGAAATGTTTAATTTAAATATATTTTCCTATTAATACCTAGTTGTGTTGATTGTGTTTATTCCAAATTGCTATCTGTTTGTCGCTATTAAATAAACTACGCAGCTCTTGAGCCACTGCCAGGGTGACTTTCTATTTGACTAAATATTCCAAAAGAATATCATATTTCAATAACTGGTTTGTTCTCTGAATTAATTTTCAAACGTCCAGTGAATTTTATATAAATATTCTTTAACTATGAATTAATTCGTCAAAAGAGGAAGCGTAAGAAAAATCGGATTTACTGAGATGTTTGTGCATGTATAGTGATTATATACATAAGTTAGTGCTGTACATGAATAGCTCCCAGCGTGAGAACGAAGGATTACGTTTTTGTGTGGTCAATGCATGTATTCACATCTTATATCACGTAACTTTAGCGTAATATTACACCATGAGCCACCAAATATGACGATGAGATTTTGCAAAATTTCCAATTGAGAATAGAAAATCGATTTAATGCTCACGTTAATACATTTATAAGCCAAATTAGATCTTTCAGAATTTTCCATAAATTACGAATGAGGAAATAAATCCACTCATAAATATGGATTAGTTTTCGGTTCAAATGACGGCATTTTGATCTTTTGCAATTTATTGAGAATTCCAAGATGTACAGAATGTATATCTACTATATGTATATACATATCGTAAGCGTATATGTATAAGAGAGAGGGACATACAGACATACATACATACAGAGAAAGAGAGGGGAAGGAATTATATGTAATAGACATAGAGTGATATACACATAATCACGAAATCTGACTATATCTAAACTAACATATAAATTCATTGCTTTCAAAAAGAGCCCTTTGCATGTATACGAAAGATTCTAAGAAAAGTTATCTATATATTATATATATATATATATATATAATATATATTATATATATATATATATATATATAAACAGGCAGAACAGAAAGAAGGGGAGGGAGAGAGATTCGAATTCTGGACGAGGCTGTTTCCATTTCACGTAGCTTGGAAAAGGTATGAATTCAACTACTCTCGTCCAACTTGAGCGTCCCATAGTGTAGCGACCTTGTGTCATATCCTACCCGTAGCGAATGTGCTGAATAAACAATTAATTACCCACAGCTCTGGGTAAATAGTAAAGGGAACTGGTCTCATAAACAGTGTCCAATGTTTTATTGTCGATATACGACTGAAACGTTTTTTATATAGTAAGAAGCTGGGCTACGATTTCTTCTAATGTATTTCCGGTCTTCAACTCTTAACCATAGGATGAATGCTCGACTTAGGACCAACTATCAAAGCTGCTTATTTTGTACGATTTTAAGTTGAAAGAGAAAAAAACGATGAAAATGACAAACCTTGAATCCTCTCTAAAAAGGGAATAGTTCAACACGGATGAGAAAACACACTTAGAAAAGCAATTTTTACTTCGATAACTTTTAAGTCAACAAACACTACAATAAAGAAGGATCAGCAGATATGTCATGCTATCAAGAATTAAAGGTTAAACAAACTGAAGGCTAAAAATATCATACAGTTATTATAAACCCGTTTTTAGTATTAGCCGAGTTATCTCTAACTTAAAGATTGAATGGATGAGAAATAATACAATAAAAATGTTATTTACTTTGTTAAAATAGAAATGTTTTACATTTTAAGTCACAATATTAGTTTAATGGTGCTTTTAATCACATTTTGTTAAGGATCAAAATGTAGTAGCGGTTTTCTGATGTTAAAGAAATATACCATTATCTTTCGATTAGAGTATCACCGGACATTCAGCCTATGAAGCTACGGTGACGAGGTGACATAAAGGTTGACAAGCACAGACCTGGACGATAAATTTGCTGATTCCTCGTGAGTATAATAGTGTCATGTGTTCACTCACTCGGTTAGGCTAAGTAGGAGTGCAAAGGCCCACCGGGTGAACAGAGTGAAATCATAAATTTGATAATTAAAACTTCAGAAATCTCAATGAAGGCCACATAACGTGACAGAAGACAAGAGATTAGAACAAGACCCTCAATTCGTTGATAGAAAGTACTCAGTTCAAAATTATTTGAACATTTACTAATGTTTCAATTCTACGATGCAACAACGAACATTTTAGTCCGTAGTAAATCATTGAATAATATAATGATTCTCCTTACATACTTTTACTTATGAAAATCTACTACTTATTTATCATTTACTCTTGAGAAAAGTGTATTTTACTGCTGCCAACTTACCGAAGATGAACTTTATATAATTTTTAGATTCGGGTCCCTGGAGTATGTATTTACTCAACACCTCCGCCATGGATCTGATGTGACAAAAGGTCAATATTTAAGGAGTAGAGCTGGTTTATATTCTGAGTTTTTTCCTCTTCTAGAGATGTTTCTCAATCAAGGCTAAAGAACCGACTGCCCTACTAATTACTCATAGCGGGTAGGAAAATAGTTGCATTCACACATTACACAAGGATATTAGTCGGATATGAAATGCAAACAGCCTTGTTCAATATCTGAACGCAAGTCAATAATTCCATTCCCTACGAAGATAACAGTAATGCAACGTTATACATATTTTTTATGAGTCTATATAAATGTTTCAAGAGCAAAAGTCGTTCAATATAATTTTGAACATTATTTCAAACTGATCTGTATCTGTTTGAGAGAATGTTCAAAATGTTTTTGTACTATTTTTGCCCTTAAATACAAATATTGCAAATGAATATGACGTGTTTAAAATGATGGTGATCTTAATACATTGGATCGCAAATCTCTTATAGCGTAACTATTATGAGAACAGATTAATTTATGCCTTTGTAAAAAGCATTAGGGCGAAGAGAAAACGGAAACATATCATGATATAGGATCGTGTCCCCAACTGCCATTCCTACGACAATAACCAGTGAGTTAAGATTCGGGTCTCTAAAGTAATATCATTTAGTTTATTTTGTCGAAGATTTACAAATATCAAATAAACAACGGTTTTAATTCATATTATGTCATGTGTAGATGTTTCACACTAAATTTACAACGGAAAACTTTGATTCTGTTTTTTTTCTTTAAATTTTGTAACTATCTTGAATATTTTCGATTATAAACTAAATAATTAGATAAACTATTAAATTGTATCATTGGTTATAATAATTATTTTGAAAATCGTTGCCAGTTTTACGTAAGGAGCAAAGCATTGCCACGTCCTACCATTTGCTAAAATATATACTATTTACAAGTGGTCACTTATCTAAGGGCTGAGAAGGCTGATTGCTGCTGAGATTATGTAGTTTAATAGTAACCAATGTTTTATCTGCTGCGTGAATAATACATTTTCTTACGAACATTTTTCTTTTCATATTTTCTAATTTTATAAAAATCTGTATTCCTCATTGTTATTTTCATTATCCTTATCTTTTCCCCCATTCCAACAGTAATAAATTTAAAAAAATTTACCTGTTCTGTTGTTCTTCATTCAAACGTTTTTTTTTCTTCCTTTTCTTTCTTTCGTCCTTTCTTTATATTCAACATTTATTTGTATGTGTCCATTTCTTTATTTCATTTCTTCTTTCTTTCTTTCTTTCTCTTTTAATGCAGGATTTGTTCATTTACTTCTTTATTTAGCTATTTAATTATATTAGTAAATGATAAGATTACAGTTATTTTTTTCAATTGATCTCTTTATATAAAAGTATATATATATATATATATATATTATATATAATTATATATAATGTGTGTGTGTATACATACATACATACATACATACATATATATATATATATATATATATATATATATATATATATATATATATATATATATATATCATTCATTGGCACTGCGGTCTCGTAAGACTATATAGTTCGTGTGCCTCTGAAGTTACAGAGCCTCCTGTGACTGTGAAGTTCAATGTTCGCAAAACATTCTCGACCACAGATGTTGCATGTGAAGGTTGTCCCTGAAGATGTTGATGTGCCGGCGCTTTATTGCCGCGCTTTCTTCTGGACCTTTTGGCTTCATGGTGTTGCGCCAGGGTGGCTTCAGACATGAACGGTCCGATACATATATTATATATATATATATATATATATATTTATATATACAATATATATATATATGTGTGTGTGTGTGTATGGTTGGCACTAGTATACTAGAAAAAGTAATAGTAATCAAACGTACAGTGTTATTAGAAGAGTGCTCAATATCTGGGATAGAGCGTTGATAGTTGAATTAAGTGACAAATAAAAGTTTTAGTTTTTATTCATCTATTTGGTAACGATATTACTACCAATGGTTTCCAGCTAAAAGCATTTATCAGGTAAACAAAATAGTTTTTATCTATTTAAAAACTATTTTGTTTACCTGATGAATGCTTTCAGCAGGAAACCATTTGTAGTAATATCGTTCCCAAATAAATGAATAAAAGCTAAAACTTCTATTTGTCCCTTCATTTAACTATATATATATATATATATATATATATATTATATATATATATATATATATATAGTTATTTTTAAAAGCAGACATATCGGGCAATTTATCCAAAATGAGCCCTGGTAGATATAAACGATTGGTACAAAATTAACAAAATTACATAAAAAGGCAGCATTTGAATTAGAAAACAAAATTAATAATGAAGCCAAATTGCTTTTAAATTGAAAGTGGCATATCAAATTGAGAAATTAAAAAAAAACAATGCTTCTTAGCATTAAGATATAACAAAGATGATTTCTTGAATACTCCATCGTGTAGATTACTCAACCTTGCTGATAAAGAAATGGGTAAAATTATTAAGATAATTTCATAAGATATTTATGCCACATAAACTATTGGCACAGCACTAAATACTGTACCCAGTTGTTTGAAAATATTGATGTATATGACTCATTTTTTAAATATGATATCAAAGAATTATTCCCCTCTATTACTGATAATACTGTAAAAAAGCATCATATTTGGTTAAAAAGTACATAGAAATAGCGGAAGGGAAAATTCACATGATCCAACATTGCCGTAAAACCTAATCATATCATAATGAGGAAATGTGCATTAAGAAATTTACAGAAAATAATTACGTAATCCAAACTAATTAAAAAATCGCTAACTTTTTTAATGTTATTTCAAACCTTAATAATGGAATTGTATCTCCGTTTAAAAAACAACTAACTACCTTATACACAGATTCTAATCAGCCGACACACGTGTTTTAAAAAAACTCCAGTGGTATATAGAATAGAGGATCTTCCAATATGGATATCTTCAGCAAGAAAAAGACTTTATGAATTGTAAATTTAAAGACAGATTCATAGACAAAATTGGAGATACTTATGTGTGTTCATGTTTTTTTGTGTACTATTATTTGTAGTTGTCTGTTATTGTCAGTATATACTATATAATATAGAATATTGATCTGATTGCTTATGTTGATTGTTGCTGTCAAATCTGATGGAGTCGTGCATCAATATTTAAATTATTCAGTTCTGTCTCTCCATCTGTGTATATGATAAATATATCATCAAAGTATCTAGAGTATGAAAGGCAGTAATTTTTAAATCTAGATTAGAAGTATGACTTTTAAAACTTATCCATATAGATTGTTGCATTTGTATAAATATCTATATGTATACATATATATGAGTGAGTGTGTGTGTGTGTGTGTGTGTGTGTGCTTGTGTGTGTGTGTGTGTGTGTGTGTCAGTTGTACGGTCATTTGCCTTGAAACAGACAAACCATCAGAGTAAAACAAACAAGACATGCTGAACACTACTGGAAAAGCAGGGACGCACTCATATGTGACGTTCTTCTGCTATCACCTGCACATGAACTCACCCATGTGGGTTAGTCAGTAAAAGCCTACATCAACCAGCTCTTCGTGGATATTGTGCAGAGGATATTCCTGGAGTAATGACCGATAGCGAACAGATGGTATAGAAGAGTCATGGGGATTCACGATCTGATGATGATATATTTGTGTGCACACGTGTTTGTCGGTGTGTTTATATGTATATGTATGTATCTATGTGTGTGTATTAGTGTGTGCATGTAACTTATTATTTAATAAAAATTGTTATATTCAAATAGGTTTATATCCACCTCTAAAAATTGGACATTACTTCCCGACGATTTTCTCCTAAGAAAAGTGTCCATTTTATTAACACTCTTTATATCACACTATTGCGAACTGCAAAGATAATAGTTAATAAAAAAGAATGACGCAAAAAGGCTGAAGGACACTTGCC
Source organism: Doryteuthis pealeii (assembly GCA_023376005.1). Classification (NCBI taxonomy): domain Eukaryota; kingdom Metazoa; phylum Mollusca; class Cephalopoda; order Myopsida; family Loliginidae; genus Doryteuthis; species Doryteuthis pealeii. The sequence continues at coordinate 101,254,349 of CM042155.1, forward strand.
AAAAAAGTAGTTACATCGCTTATGTGAATTTATAAATAGAATTGAGGTGTTTTTATACAATATTGTACTCAGACACAATGTATATTTGTGAGGTGAGATATTCAGCGGAGAATGTGAGAGTGCTAAAAATCTGATGTTCTGTAAATTGTCCAATAATAACGTCCATTAGAACTTGATTTTTTGTTAAAGTTGAGAAAATGTGGCGGGTTGTGATTCCAAGCAAAGTAATCACTCCTTCTCGACGTCTGCTAAATCGGGCGTTGGGCTTTTGGCGTCGGACTCTTTATTCAATTGCATTGCACTCAGACTGACGTTTATCGGCAGACTTCAAGCTGGATAAACAGATGGATGCAATGCTATGACATGAAAAATGAGGTTGTTTTTTTATCGCTTTTATTTTACTTTTTCATTTGTCTTTTCTACATTTTTATTGATATATTTTTTTATTTTTTTATTTTGTCTTTCCTTTTCTATCTTTACATTTGTTGAGTTTTCTTTTACTGCTTTTCTGTTTTTATTGCGTTTAGTTCAGTCACTTTTGAGATTTCCGTTATAGTTTTATTTTGTAAACTTCTTCAGTCTTTCATTCTCTAATTTGCTTTGAGTTTTCGTTTCTTGCTGTGTTTCTTCACATTCGCAAGACACTCTTTTTCTTTTCCAACAGTTCCATTTGTTTTCATTCTAGTTGGGTTTTTTTTCATTGAATTTTCTTCGTTTTTCTTCTTTTCTAATTTTCTTATTTGCTCTTTATGATAGTCTCTGATATGCTTTTTTTCTGCGACGATCTGTTTTTTATTCAATAAGATTTACTTTAGTTTAGAACTCATGTAGATTTATTTCTTCATTCTTTCAATGTTTTTCTTCTCTTTATCTTTAATTTTATATTTCCTATGATTCTTATCTGATATTTGACCATAAATTATTCTCTAGAACTTATTCTTAAATAATCTTCTTTTAGATTACCTTTCTCGCGTTCTTTTCTTTTCTATTTCTCTTTTTTCATCTTTCTTTCCTTTTTATTCACTTTTCATTCTTTTCATTTTACAATCTTTATATTTCTCACCTTTTCTTCTCATGCCTAATCTTCCCAGTTTAATTCACTTGACTATCTTTATTTGTTATCTTATACGATGAAGCGTCACGTTTGACAGATTTCCACAGTCCTAGCAGATCTAGGGAAATACGTTCTTCCCAAATTTGTCACGATCCAATATACTTATTATCCCTCATTACAGAATTACACAGTCATCTTCAATATTTTTCACATAACCTTCATTAAAATGAAGTGAACAACAGATTATACAATTATGAATTTTATTTTATTTAAACATTTAGTATTAATCCTTTTTGAAATGTGAAATCTCTGGTAGAAATTATTTAACAAGTTATAAATTTGGTGGAAACATAAATTCTCATTCTGACGCTGCTAAAAATAATAAATATCCATTTTCCAACTCTCCAATCAAACATTATGAACATCTAGCTGAGTTTGCTCCCGAGGGCAAGCTTTTGCGCCCAACTAAATTTCAATATGGAGAACTATGGACTTTCACCTTCTCGGATAGCTCAAGAACACAACCTGATTATCTATTTATATTTATACGGATAAACAGCTATGAACTGTGAGGCATACAATTCTTTTGATGGAGTATCTTCTAATCCTTGAATATCCCTTTGAGAAGCAAACATGTAAGGTTTTGCGATATAATTGTTCCTCGAATTCCAATAGTCATATATGCAATTATTATTCTGTAACTGTGATAAACGATTTTGATACTCTTTAGAGTATATCTGAAACACATATTCCATACGATAACATTTTTTCCATCCATCTAGAAAAATCAGACAAAACATAGCAAAAAGAACAACTTAAATATATTCATGTGCAAATTAATGAAATGAGAAATTCAGTAGAAAATAAAAAGTCCCATTTACAATGACAGACAGTAAATCGACTTAGTGGAATGAAACGATTCTCCAGATGAAAACTAAAATCTATCAGTCAAGAAGAAAGACTTCAGAAGTGGAAATAACATTTCTTCAAGAATCTGCTTTGAAATCCCCCTGAAAATCAAGATAAGATAGCCTTAGAGATTATTCATTATCTAGAGGCATGCAAGGAGATACATTGGCACAACTTTCAATCATAATTTGCCTAGATTATGTACTATGTCAATAGAACCAGTGAAATAAAATGGTTTCATACTGGAAAAAGGAAAGAAGCATACGATATTCCATCTAGGGATGCTGATCATGCAGATGACCTTGCGCTTCTTGCAAATGCATTTGATTAAGGTAAATCTCGGATGCATAGCCTGGAGCTGGCAGAAAGAGACGTTTTTTTCTGTATAAAAACTCAGATAAAACAGAGTTCATGTGTTTTGATTAAGATGGTGCTATCTCCGCATTAAATAGGAAACCTGTGAAATTATTTAACCAGTTAATATATCTCTTTAGCAATATCTCATCTACTGAAAGCGATGTTAACATTCACATAGGAAAAACATGGATTCCTATTAAGGGACCAGCGACCATATGGAAGTCTGTTATCTCTGGTAAAATAAAACAGGGGTTCTTTCAAAGTGTAGATGTGTAAATAATATTGTAAATACTTTAAAAGCAAGATGGGAACTACACAATCATGATGCGCGTAATTTTTTAAAAATCGTATTCAGACGAACAAGACATACTGAGATCGGTTGGAGAAGCCAGGAATAATGACGTTCTTCCGTGAACTCCTACATGTGGACACACCAGTGATGTCCTAACAGCAAAAAATTACATTTTTATGCATGTACATACACCGGATGGCATCTAGATGACTTACCAAAAGAGATAGCCTATAGGGATAGGTAGCGAGAGAAAACCAAACAAATCCCTGCTGGCGGCACACCTTCATGATGATGAATGAGTATATATATATATATATATATATATATATATATATATATATATATATATATATATATATATATATAACATCGCAAATAGAATGGTCCTAGCATTGTCATAGTCTATTTAAGAGTTTAACATACATAACAAATATAGTATGAACTGAAATAGTTATTCATTCCCCTGTAGATTTTTGTCTGCCATAAAACTCATGCAGAATGTTCACACCCATGCCTAAAGGGTAAAAATAAATATTTAAATATCACCACAGACAGAAAAATAGAAATATGCTTTTGGTGAAACTTGTTCTTGGTTTTAAAAACATGAATATGAATAAAACCACAAAAGCAACGTCACCAGTTAACGGGAAAGATTAGCTACTTAATTAATAAAATCTATTTTAAATAAAAAAAAAAAAACACATTTTTGGTCTCATTTCTGTTGGTCAATATTTTTATTTTCCCAGGATCTCCGCCACGGCCAGTATGTGAGAAAAGATCAATTTCTAAGTAGAATATAACTGGTTTGATTTCTGAGTTTTCCTTTTCCTGGACTGGTTGTCTATACGTACCCTGTCTGCCCTAATATTAACCTATAATCAGGGGTGGGGGAGATCTGCCTTTTGCAAGTTTATCAGCGTAAAATGAATCGCACATAGTTTCATCTAGAATTCTAATTCTTTCGAAGATAACTGTTACACAAACGCGTTCAATGTATATGCTGGGTAAGAAATAGTTTGAATTAGTTGAACATGTTATCGATCGCATAATCTTTTTTACTAATATAATTTTCAAAAAGGTAAAAATGAAAAGTGACCAAACTACAACTTAACTTTGTAACTTTTTCCTTCTTTCACTCAAATTTCACACTCATTCAATTCTTTGCATTGCTTTACCAATTTAGATTCCTGTTGGATAATTTAGTAAAAAAAAAACTTGCAAACGGTATTTTTTTTTAATCGGAAATATTATTAAACCTCCATTAACAGCCCTTTCCTCCAACTTAGTGATTTTTTTCCAAACATATTACATTGAAACTGTTAACAGCCTCTTTCTTTTTGGTAATTCAGAGTTGATTCCATTTTGTGTTCTTATTGTAGGGTTCTAAAGATTTTATTGTTCAGTCACATATAATCGTTTTTCTATTTCTTTTTTATTTCTCCATATTTGACGTCACAGTATTAGGAACTTGCATTTTTGCCGAAGTTATTGATTAACTACACCAATTTAGTACTAGCACATTTAATCAACCCTTCTCAATATTATTCTTTAAGAAGCAAAATTCAAAAAATTATACATTTTAGGAAACTCGAATTGCTTTACGGATAACTCCTCGTTTGTTCAGGAAAAGATTTTTCTTCCAACTTCCAGTTCTACACAGTATTGTAGATTATTTTCATCTGTACTGCGTTTAAACCTTTTTTTTGTTCTGTTAAAACAAAGTATAAACTGCATGTAACAATAGAGATGGTGAGGTAAAATTAGTTTATATATATATATATATATATATATATATATATATATATATATATATATGTGTGTGTGTGTGTGTGTGTGTGTGTGTGTGTGTGTTTCTGTGTATATACACATATATGTGTGTGTGTGTGTGTGTGTGTGTAGAGAGAGAGAGAGACAGAAATATAGCCAGTCATATATAGACATAGATATGTCAGCAAACTATTTCATTATATTTAAACTAATTTCATTAGTTCATGTAATTACTGAGAATTAGATTATATTTAGAACCATTAATAGCTTGATATCAGTGAATAATAATTGGATGTCTTAATTTAAAAAATGTAATATCCATTTTAGTTTTTAAATCGGCGTATTATTTTTTTAACTTTTCTTTTAGTTCCCTTAAATTTAACTGCATCATTTCGTTAACTAATAAAATGTTGAAACTTGTCTTTGGAATAGACCGGCTATGATATCTGGAAATAGAATATAAGGCTGTAGCAATTATATCTAATGTTTATAATGACAAATGACCGGTTAACATTTGAAATGACAGACCATACATAGACCGATATATGGGAAGAGATTGTGATAGGTAGAGTAATATGTATAGGTTGGTTGATAGATAGGCATGAAAAGATGATATAGGTACGAAAAAAGAGAAAGATATGTGGAGACCGATACAAGTAGATATGAAGGGGCCGTGATATAAAAATAGATATTAAGAAACTAATATATAAATATGCAGGGAATACATACACACACACACACACACACACACACACACACATATATATATATATATATATATATATATATATATATATATATATATATAAAGAGACTAGGAAATATATATATATGAAGAAACCGAGGTAGATACCAATATATATAGAGATAAATATAGCCATGTTTACATGAAAATACACAGAGAGCCATCAAACGAGCAAGGGAGAGAGAGAGAGAGAGAGAGAGAGAGAGAGAGAAAGAGAAATAGAGAGAAGGGGGGAAGGAGAAACCGGATAAATGGATAGAAAAGATGAGACCTAGATAGATGAATAGATATACATCTTTCTGTGTCTATCTGCGTATCAAATATATAAAGGTACATATGTAAGAGAGATAGAGTAATGACATGACATGTCAAAAAGGTTGGATGGGATTGGTTGCTTTTTCTTTTTCAAAAAACCTCTAACTTATTTTTCATTAACAAACTTTAAATGATAACCCTAACTTCGTGCAAACAGGTTTTTTATGAAGAAGAAAGCTGAAACATGTTATCAATATCGACTTTGAACATGCTTGTGAGCTGAACAGAACATGCGGTGTAATGGTACAATGCAACCATGCATATTAATATCATCACGATGTTTTCGATGTTTTTCATCATTTTAATTGAATTATACATATATTCCAAGAAGAAATGTACGGAATCTTAATGTATTTTCATATTCGCAGATATCTGTTAGTTCGTGTTACAACGGTGTGTAACTAGATTTAAATCAGCGTAAGAAGTTCAGTTTTAATTTCAACTTTTCATATGTATCTATGCTTATATATGCTTTCATACAATGTAATGCATGCACACACACACACACACACACACACACACACACACACACACATACATCCACACAGATATATATATATATATATATATATATATATATATAGAGAGAGAGAGAGAGAGAGAGAGAGAGAGAGAGGGAGAGAGAGACTGGTACATAGTCTGAGATTAATAGATCAGAAGAGACAGAAATAGATAGATAAAACAAACTTATAAGAAAATATTTTTCCGAGAAAATCTGAATATATATATGAAGAAAAAAATATATACACACATGAATTCATGTAGATATAGATAAAGATGTAATTTTTAAACATATTACCGAAAATAAATGCCGACGAGATAATACCACTGCGATTTATACAAGAAATTTTAAACAACAAGGTGTTTCTATCCAGATCAGATTTGAAGCTCACGATCATTTACAGAAAAAACAGGAGTGTGTTAGTGCTAGTTACGCCTATACAAATCCAAATTCGATAGGACCTCAGATCAAACCTTACGTATTCTTGACTGGACATTTGAAAGATTTTCGAAAACGGACGAAAAACTATGTATTGCAAATGGCAGTTATGATAAATTCTAACTTATTATAATTATATACAGAATTACAACAGCCTTCTGATGATAAATGTGTATTTATGACGTGTCTATTATAAACTATTCATTAACTACAATATATATATATATATATATATATATATATATATATATATATATATTATATATATAGTTGACGAATAGTTTATATATATATATATATATATATATATATATATATATATATATATATATAAAAGTAAGAGTAAAAGTAACACATTTTCTACATTTTCCACATACCATCCGATTGATTTACTCATTTTACTCCCATATATATATATATATATATATATATATATATATATATATATATATATATATATATATATATATATATTCTCTTACTTTCATTTATTCTCTTACTTTTAATTTATTTAATTTTATTTCGTTAATGTCTATTTCCTTCTCTACTGGCGGGGAAATATATATATATATATATATATATATATATATATGTGTGTGTGTGTGTGTGTGTGTGTGTGTGTGTGTGTGTCTCAAACGATTAGCATTTTCTGGGCACTTACGAAATGGACGCTGTACCGATCCCGGATATATGTGAATAGGATATTTGTAAAGCATAATGAATAGACAATTTTTAATATGTTAATCATATTCACCCCTTAATCAATTCAGCTGTCGAGGAGCATTTATGTGATATTAACGAATTTAGGAGGAGTTACTATGATTAGTTATTCACTCTCTTACAATGAACTAAAACCAAACAGCATCTTAACATCATTGGAGCTATTGTCATTAACTAGCACTATCTTACCCTATGCAGGCAATATGGGTTTAAGCATAAGTAATAATTATTTGGAGCTTTTCTTTATCATCCTGAAGATAATTAATTTTGCCTATCTCCAGTTTATCCATTTCCACACTTTAGTATTTCTTTTTTTACTTTCTATACGTTTTAAAAATATGCAAATATAAGTGTATGAAATTTTAAAATCTGTTTAAAAATGCAAAAATGGAAATAAATTGTTTTAATAAAACGTCTGTTATTGTTTTTTCTGTGTCAGGTTGCATCTTTTTTACATTTGGAGTATAAAGTTAGACCCACATTGTAGATAGAATATTTTTTTAAATGTTTTCTCAAAATGTCTAAAACTGTTTGGTTGACCCAAGCTTTTATTATTACTTACAGTTTCACCTTTTTTAATGGATAGTCAGTCGCTTGTGTAGGTGTGTTTCCTCATGTACGTACTAACTGCAACCACATCCCACTCTTAATAAGGAGGTGAATGTAGTCACATTCGACGCTTACAAAACATTACTATATATCTTATTATAATGGGGATTATGTGTTTATTTGTCCGTAACCGAAACTATATCACTACTCAAGTCACTATCCATTTAGGTATTATACATCACATTCTCCATGAATCATTTTTATTTAAGCCTCAATTATTAATAAAATTGTT
>CM042155.1:101267288-101382288 GCA_023376005.1 Doryteuthis pealeii
TGAGATTATGTTTCTCGCTTGAGGTTTCCCTTTCTCAGCCATGTCCATATCTTCTGGTGTCCGATCTCTCCTGTGTATCACTTGAAGTGTCCATGAAGCTGTTTTTCTTCCAATTTCTGCTTTCTTGTTTTTGTTATACTTGTGCTCGTCCATATGTTGCAATTGTTTTTTTCTTCTGGCTGCTGCTATTAGTATCTATTTTCTCTTTTTTGCATATTCATCGAGTGCTCTAATTGTCGAATCTACACAGTCTTCAATGCTGGCGAGACCTCTTCCTCCTTCTTTTCTTGATACATATATTCTGTCTGTGTCGTCTCTCGGATGTAATGCCTTGTGCTTTGTTAGAAGCCTCTTTGTAATTTGGTCCATCTGCCAGAGCTGCTCTCTTGTCCATTTTAAGAATCGTCTATCTTTTTGTTTTCTTTCACCTTCACTCTGTGATATGTTGGGACGGCAAAATACACGAGATGATACGTTTTCTTGTTTTTGTTCATTAAATCTAGGTCTCGTCTCTTAGTCGGGATTTAGGAATTCATCTGTATCCCAACGTCCCAAAGAATGTTATGCATCTCATTCTCTAGAACAGATTCTGGTTTGTGCATAAACCATTTAGTAGCATGGCGAAAATTAAATTTCTTGCACAATTCCCAGTGGATCACCTTTCCTACCCATTCGTGCCTAGTCTTGTAATCACTTCATGATAATTTGCTGCAATTGCTTATTAACCATTTTATCTCTGCCCCCAAACATTCTATACCTGTTGTTAATGTTGCGTCTTATCTATTTTCACTTTGATAGAATTGGTCCTTATGACATTATTTTGTGCTGCTATTATGAAAGATTCTGTTTCTATTTTGAGTTTATTCTTTCTTAATAATGTCTGCCTTCTTCGGTGCAATCTCTTCAATTTGTCGCTTGAAGTATCCATATAGTTATTTCCCCATTTCTGTTTTCTAGTCTGCGTTGGTTTTCTTTCGTCCATATGTTGCTGCAATTGTTGTTACTGGCTGCTGTAATTAGGTTTTTTTTCTATTTTTAGTGCATTCATTTTGTCTATCTGACGAATTTATTTCCTTGTTCATTTTAATAACGGTCCATTGTATTTTACAAAGAGATATACGAGGTCGCTATTCCTTTGTCAAAATTTATGCTACAGAGCTTGGTTTCTAAAAATGTTCTTGTTCTTCTCAGATATTCTTTTCTCATTTTGCCTATCATCTTTGCTTGTTGGTGTGTGCTTCAAATATAGCCAAGTACTTGGAGTTGTCTTTTTTTTTAAAAACTGTTCCTATATTTTTCTGATTTGGTCATTCTATTTATTAGGTTTCCCCCGTTTCCATCGCAATCATGCTACACTTTTTAATCCCAGATTCCATTTTTATATCCTGGTTGTATATTATTATGAAATGCACCAGAGTTTCCAGTTATTTTTCATTTTTGGTGAAATTCTTGATATCCTCCAAGTACATCAGGTGATTTATTTTTTTCCTATGATTTCACAAATCTTATTATTCCCATGTACATTTCCTATGTAAGTAACTGAGTTGCATCATTATTATGAAAATATTACTGGGGAAAAGGAGACTCCATGGAAGATGACGCTTCGGATTCTCACCTCTGCTAGGTTTTTTCCATTTTTATTTTATTCTATTTTGTTTTATCTATTGTGTGTGTCAGTGCATGTTTGTGTGCGGGGATTGTAAAAATATTCCTATTTTTTTCACTGCAAAATATTCCCATTTTTGGTTAGAAAGTTACAATGATGTACAATAAATCATATTCAGTAATGTTCATTTTGATTGTCCATTTTGAATGTTCAACTGGTAAAATTCTGGTACGATCGCTTGAGAAGAATATCGATTTTCATTTTAAAAAAGATTCGTGCAGTATTTAATAATGAATTATAGTGTATAGATGGAGAAAATAACTTCTAAATATTTTGTTATAATAATCTGGTATTCATTAGTACAAGTGGAACTCATAGATACACCACGGTATTATAATTTACCTATTGCAACATTTGATAAAAGTTTTCACAAAATAGTTCAGTTTGTAAAAGTAATATAAATTTGATTTAACTATGTTTCTCTACTAACCCCACTCTTTCCCTCTTTTTCTATCTTGCTCTCTCGCCCTTTCGTCCTTCCTTCCAGCTTTGCACTCCATTCCATTGAAATAGATAAGCGTTATCGCTTCCACGCTCTCGCTTCATCTCTGTCTCTGTCTCTCCCTCTCTATCTCTCCTTCTCTCACTCTCCCTGTCGTTTTTTCTTTATTTCTTTCTCTCTTTCTTCGTTATTATATTTATTTCCTTTTCTTTCTGATGAGTAGTATGTTCTTTTTTCTCTTTTTTTCCCTCACAATCAAAATGGAATGTTCCATTATTCATCTGTGGTGACGACAGGTAGTCGCACCTGCGGGTAAAAGTGTATTAATATATCGATTATATTATTCATACCTGTGATTTAACTGTAAACATAGAAGCAGGTCGGTATTTGATATGCACAGTCCGAAGCAATGAATTACCAAAATAGGTTCCATACGCACGGTATATATATATGTATTTATATATTTATGTGTTTTTATGTTGAAGTTGGGCGTTATTATGAAGCATTTAAAATAAATATATATAAATATATATAAATAAATATAAAGTATATATATATATATATATATATATATATATATATATATATATATATATATATATATATATTTGTTGTGTGTGTGTGTGTGTGTGTGTGTGTGTGTGTGTGTGTAGTCTTTATTTTTACACTCTGGCGGTGTAATTTGTAATTACAAAATACAAATCTATGCCGGGAAAAATGGCATAAACAGACAGAATTATCCTGAGGATCCATTAGGAGAAACCTATGTTGATAGTGTCTGACACATTAGGCTTTACTATATATCTATCTATTATAATACTAAAGCTGAGATAAACACCTTTCTTTTCCCTAAGGCTTTTTTCTATTCATGTTATTGACACAAAATTTATACTAAAGTATTCCTTGGTTTCAGGACTAATTATTGTTGAAAAAAATTCAACTGTAATTGGTTTTAATTAGTCGTAATTAGCAATTAAGTCAACAGCTAACCCGTCCCTCTCTGTCTTCCTGCATTACTCTCACCCTCTCTATGTATGAGTATGAATGAGAGTGAAGACGGAGAGTTATTGTGTTAGAGATATTTAACTATGTTAAAATTGATTAGGGGATGGCAGGTAGTAGCATGTATTGGATTCACCCGTCCATGAAAGCCGTCTCTCCAGTAGATATAAAAAGGATTTTTTTGCTGTGACCCCGGGGAGAGGGGGTAGGTTGTAACGCGGTGCTTCTGGGTAGAGAAAGAGGTCTTGGTCGGGCTAACTTTTTTTTTCTTTTTTAATTTCTTTTTTTTTCTTTTTCTGTTCTTTTTTCTCTCTCATTCTTTTGTTCTTTTTTCTCTTTTATTTTTTGTTCTTTTTGGTAAAAGTGTTTGAAGCTCGTTATTTCTGTGTTGGTCGAGCTCTGTTGTCCGAGCCAAATTTTTTTCTTACCCTAAAAAAAAAAAAACTTTGCTGAAAATCCAGCCCATGATACTATTCAACTTCCCTTTTTTTTCTTTCTTTAGGGCGTTTTCCTGAGTGAGTAATGTGATAATTTACCCCCCCCCCCGTCTTTCTCGACAAGTAAATATATTTTCTATAGGATTTTTTTTAAGTATGAAATATATTAAACAATATATTCGAAACTCGGTCATATTTACTTGGATTTTTTTCGATTTTTTTTTTTTTTACTGTTTTGAATAAAATGGAAAAAACAATATTTGCATTTACTTGTTGATAAAAACCTGGGGGTGGGTTACTTTTTATCACTTTCAAACCGTTAAAAATATTTTAAATTTGGCGGGGGCGGAGAATATTTACATTTATGTACCGAAATTTTTTTGAAGGTACGGCTTAGTGTTTTAGGGCAGGATAGGGCGTATTTATGCTATATGCACTTTTTTTTGTCTTTACACATTAAACATGCAATTTATTCTAATAGATATTACACTAGGCACTGCATAAATGACAAATCCCTATTTTACAAAACACATCTACCAACCCCACTGGTAATTATCCGATTTTAATGAAATTTTCAATCTTGATTTATCAATGATGGGTTTTTAAATGCATCAGTTATTGTATTTCAAAACTTGCTGATTTTTTTCATGTCAGTTAACTTTGCCACCCACCCCTTTATATTTTGAGGGATGTAAAATATTGGTTTATACGGAGCTGTTCGCAGAAATGCCTCCCGCCTTCAAAAGAAAAAAACTCTAGGCGGTGATAAAACAACCCCTACCCACGAACGAAGTCCCCCATTTTTTTTTTTGGGGGGGGGCTATTTACAAAAATATTCACATTTACTTGTTGATACAAATCTGGTTTACTTATAACGTCATTAAACAACTAAAAAGATTAGTCGATAAAAATGCCTTCAATCTGCTAAAGTTTTTTTTTCTTTTTTTAGAAAAATCATAGCTGTGTGAGCTATGATTTTTCAATCACCAACCCCTAAACTTTTTTTAAAATTTTAGCTGACGCGACTTTTATTTTCCAGTAATTTTCCAGTAAAGTCGTCGGTGTCCTGAAATCGTTATCAGCCGGACAGTGAGCGAGTCTATCCACTTGCTAGACCAAGGAGATTGTTTTCTTAGCGTCATAGGTGGAGTGCCACACCTACCATCGGCTCATCACTTTACTACACAGATCCCTGAACTACTCATGTTGGTGAGGGCCAGGAACCGTGAGGCTCCTAGCCGAATATTCTACCACAGTCTGCTGTAAATACATGCGAACGACCGTTTGTAAAATATATATATATATTGCACAAAAATTCGGAAAACATGTCTGATTTAACATGATTAGTAAACTTGCTTTTTGTTAATAATCTAAATAAGACAATTATTTCAAATCCACTTATTGGCAAAAACTCGGTAAAATTCATGTTTTGAATTAAAATAAAATGAAAATACCGAAAAAATAAAAATATATTTTTAGGTGGGTGGGGAAGTATACATTTGCTTGTCGATAAAAACAATCCCCATATAATGTTTGTCTATAAAAACGCCTTCAAACCGATAAAAATATTTTAAAGAGGGGGAGGTAAAATATGTACATTTACTTGTCGTAAAAAGACTTAAGGCGCAAAATATCGCTTTCACATCGCATTAACTTTTCGGGGAAAACGCCTTCAAATAGTTAGGGAGTTCATGAATAGCACGGGTCGGATTTTGAGCAGGTACCGCTTAGCTTTTTTGTTAAGGCCAGAAGGTACTTATGCGATATGCACCAAAATGTTGGCTTTTTTAATTTAAAAACGAATCAAAATTATTCAAATTTATTATTTAAGGTCAGATTTTTGTTTTAGTCGAAAAGTAGTAACATGGACACCAGTAAAAAAAAAAAAGCAAATTAAATTTAATATCTAATATTTCTAATATTCTTTTAGACAATTAAATTCGTCCCAAAAGGCGTTTTTCTGTTTAAGTTAATTACCCTAAATAATTGTAGCACAATCATCTTTAAGAAAAATCATAGCTGTAGCCGATATTTTTTATTATTTGGATTCCAGTAATTCTTTCCTAGTCTGCTAAATAAAAAATGAGAACAATTGTTAGTAGAACCCCCCCCCCCCAAAAAAAAAAAAACGAAATATATCAAAATTCGGAAAACATGTCTTAGACAACATGATTATTAAGAATATTTTTTTAAAATAGATTAGATAAATATTCAATTTAAAATATTTCATGTTGAATAAAGGTAGTTACTGAGTTTTTCTAGATATTTAAAAATTATGGAATTTCATTTAAATGAGCAAACGTTGACTCTCCCCACCCTTTAAGTTAAAAATGTTTCTTCCAAGCCATAGTTGTATTGTTGCTACTGTACTATTGCACCACTTGGACACTAACCTAGCCTAGAGTAAGCTAGATGGGAACTGCTCAAGACTGCATGTAATTTTAAACAAGTAATGGAAGCAACACTCTACGAGAAAGCAGCTGTATAGCCACTTTCCACTGATCACACAAACCATCCCAGTAAGATGAACAGGACATACTGGACACTGCTGGAGGATTTAGGACAAACTCTTAAGAGACATATTTTCTATAGAAACCAGCACACAGGCACGCCAGTGTGGACCGTTGACCAAAGACGTACATTGACCAACTCTGCGCAGATACTGGATTCTGTGCAGAGGACCTCCTGAGAGCAATGAATGATAGGGTAAAGTTGGCGAGAGATTGTCATAGATATCCATGATTAAAATCCTAATTACTTGTAATTAGAAATTAACAAAGTGACTCTTCCCTTTTTTTTTCCTTTGGTCAAATGAAAATGTTTACTCCAGTTTAAATAACTTATTTGGTCAGTTTGGGTGAACTTAAAATTAATGAAATCATTTTATCATGTGATTTTTCCAACAATCTAACCCGGGCTCAATGGGTGACCCAACGGGTCACGTTTTTTCTAGTATATATATATATATATATGGTGATCGTAAAATATATAAACAAATGTATGTATTTAATAGTTAAAACACCGCTCCTTAACGACAGCTATCGATAGCCTAGAGGGTAACGAATCGGGCTGATGAAAAGTCAGTCGGATTTCGCTCTTGGTGGGAGGTAGTTGCTGTGTCTAGCCACATTGATGCGACGTGAAACGTTGAAACACGGTGTCTGTGAATTACTTATATGTTTCCAAAACCCTGTAGAGCTCTCTAGGACCGACTTTAATTACCTTTCACTGCCAGCATAAAGCAATGATCATCCTTTGTTTACAGATTTGTTCTTTCTGGTGATCATGAAATATATAAACAAATGTATGTATTTTATAGTTAAAAACTGCTCTTTAACGGCAGCTGTCGATGGCCTAAATGGTCACGAATCTGGCTGAAAAAAGTCAGTCGAGTTTCGCTCCTGTTGATGTGTCTAGCCACACTGATGAGACTTTAAACGTCGAACACGGTGTCTGTGGATATCAGAATACAAGGAGTGTCAAAAAGTACAAAATTCACGATACTTTTTGACACACCTTGTATATATACGTGCATGTCCTTATGTATGCGTGTATATTTAAAGTTGTAAATTTTCTCACTTTAATTTCAATGGAGTGAATTGGCGTTATCAGTTAAATAAATCAGGAAAAAAACTACTTCAATGTTCACGAGTACTGCTTTTGATTTATTTTACTTTTGTCCACCATAATCTGGAGGTCTAAAATTATTGGTAAAAAAGATAAATCAAGAAAAGCCATTGACAAAAACAGCACTTGCGACTTACATTTCCAACGTTATTGTCAGCCATTTACCGAACTACTTTTCGTAAAAGAATAAAAAAAATGTTAACAGAAAAAAGTTCAAAATCGAGACCTAACAAAAAAATTCATTAAAAACGTTCAAAGTTGTCAGTAGAAAAGAAGGCATTTACAAAAAGAATAAACACAATATTTTAGAAAAGAAAAAATGTATAGAATATAAAGAAGAAAAGATATGGACTATTGTATCTTCAAAAGACAAAAAGAAACGAGATCTTCTCTTAGACGGGAAGAAAAGACGATATGAAAGCCAACTGGGAAATGCTGTCAAAATGCTTAGATAAAACTGTTTTGCTATTAATGAAATTCATTCGCATGTGAAATGCTGGAAAGATATGATTTTTTTTTTCTTTCCTTTTTGTCCTTTTTATTTATATTAAATGCTTCCAGACCACTTCCAATTTCGTCTACCCATTTTGATATCACCCAGTTGACGTTCTGTGTCATCTCTACACTTGACAGTTGAAAAAAAAAGGATAAAGTAACAATTGTAACATGGAAGGAATGGAGCTTTGAACGATGTCCATTTTTTATCAGTGTTTTATTTTATTGTTCATTACCTTTCTTATTTTATTGTTTATTGCCTTAGAAATGCTGGTTGATTTACCAAGCCCATTGACATGACTTATATTCGCATCTATAGAACATTTTTTATTTGAATTTTTCTTTATGTGTACGAAAATCCTGGATAAATAGTGTTCTGTTGTTTGTTTGTTTGTTTGTTTATTTGTTTTTGTTTTTTGTTTTTCATAAACCCACAATTTACAGATTCACTGCTGTTGTCATTTTGTACCCAGTGACACATCAGATGGGTAATAACTATTGACTTAGAAAGGTGTGACACTAACCTTTTTCAACATTTTATCGCTCAATGGGTTATATAGTTTTGTCTAAGACAGATATGGTTAGTTCGTGTAACATTTCTCTGTATGGTAAAATTAATTGGTATTACTATTTCACTCCTTGCTAGTTTTTCAAATCAGCTCTCATGGTTTAGAAATCTGAGTGGCAGCAAGTCCTCTCAGGACTACGGGAGTATTCAAGATAATTTTAACTGTGATAGTCTATGACTTTAAGTTAATCCAGCCTCTTTTCCTGTTTATTTGGGTGTGTTCCAAGATCCCCAACTACAATTGGTATCATGGCATCTTCATATTCCACATTTTATTTAGGTCTCTGACAAAATGCAGGTATTTGTCTATCATTTTTAGGAATTAGAAACGTTATTCATTAGTAATAATATACCTCCTTCACTCATCTTACCTTTTCAGATTAGTGCTGTTGTAGTTCCCAATACTTCATTGATAATGACAACCATTTTTAATTTCATGTTTACAGTACCTTAGAATTCACTAAAAAGTTTTTTACAAGCACACACACAGGCACGCACACACACACACACACACACACACACACACACACATGCGCGCACATCACACATACACACACACACACACACACACACATATATATATATATATATATATATATATATATAAATCCCTTTACTCCCGCTTCTCTATGTGCTTCAATAGAATCAGAATATGTTATGCATCGGTCAGTGATGGTAAGAGAAAGGAAGACCGAATACAAGAGATTTTTCTTTCTTTAGATCAGCCGAGTACTTTCAATAATGCAGGTCCACAAGCTCCACACCCAATCTCTCTTTCTAAACAAAACTTATTTTGGAGGCATGATTACTAGAGGTTTCTAGGGTCAAATTCACACCATAAAAATTCCTTTTTTTCTTTATATCATGACATTTTAACAAGAACGAAGATTCTTTGATCAAGTCATCCATGATCCTCTGTGATCAAGATATGTTTTTGAATATATCGCAAAAATAACAGGCATAAGCATCCGAAATTTGCATTTCTCTATCTGTAATAATTGTAATTAAAATAATCTTTTTACTGGTATATAGCCAATTGGACAGTTTGTAAAAGAATTTGTATAAGAAATGGCTAATCCGAAGATATCGGGAAATGCACAGACAATCTGTTCCATAGTAGGAATGGTGACCGAAGATAGTAAAAATATTTTCCGATTTCAGGAAAGGATAATGGTATGTCGACCAACCTCTGCGGATATCTTCTGGTTATGTAGGAGCGTATTTACGAAGAAAATGTTTATTCAAGTGGAATGCATTGGATTGAAGCATGTGAGCATTTCCCAATCGATCATTTCCATGTTATTTATCAACACTTTCAGTAGGGCAAAAAAAGGTTCGCGGAACAAAGCAATGTTCACTCCCCAATGAGTATGTTCAGCCGTCGGGTCTTCTCTGATTACTTATCTCTTTAGACAACGCTCTACAAACACCAATTCCCGAATAATGGTTTATAAACCCGGAGAAAGAACCAAGCTCTCTTCACACGTAGCACTATTGCCTTATGATAAGATTTCCATCTGTCTGAAATTGCTTATTGCAATATTCCTTCCGTTCCGTCTCTTCCTTTCCCCAAGAGTTACAATCTTCATTGTTCGCTTCTTCTCGCTTTGTCCTCATCTTGTATTTTTTCTGGTTGACAGTATTTTCACGTATTAAACGTTTTTGTCACTTTTACTATAACGCTTCTAACGTTCGTTGTTTTTTTTGTTTTTTGTTTTTTGTTTTTTTGTTTTTTTGTTTTTTTCATTTTGTCTCTCACATCTCGGTCCCTGTTTTTTTCCCTTATTTTTTTCTTTTCTTTTTTTTCTTTGAATAGTATTTCACGCATCTATTTCTGTTTTCTTTTGTCCTTTTATTTTCTACTTCCTAGTTTTGTAATTTTCTTTATTTAGACACTAACATGTTTATTTTTCTATTTTTGTCATTTCTTAATTTATTTTTGTTCTTCCCAGTCTATTTTTCAATTTTATTTTTCCATATCCATAGCAACTTTTTTGTTTCATAATATGGCATATTTTAATTTTTATTTTCTCTTCTTGATGTTGATCTTGTGACAATTTCTTCTTTATTTCTTAATTATTGTTATTACCAATTCTTTCTTTTTATGTTTCTTTTTTGTTCTTAAGATTTATTCATTTATTTATTTTCATTTTATCATCATTTCTTTTTCAATCATATCTTAAACTTTTCATTCGTTTTTGGGAAACTTTCCTCTTTTAACTTTCTGTTGTTTTTTTCTTTCTCAACTTATTTTCATCTAAATTTGCTTTCTCTATTATCATTTAAAGAATTTATATTTCGTTACCTGTGTGTGTTTTTCTTCTGTATTTTTCCGATAATTTTTGTATTTGATCTAATTGTATTGAGTTTTGCTTGCCTTCCATCGTTTTTTTCCCTCATTTTGTTATTTGTATTTCGCCAAATTCGGAACGGATTTGGTCAAAGTTCCTACTTTCTTCTGTTTGAATCCTTAACTTTCTGCACTGAACCATTATTATCTAACTTTGCTATCACTGCATTCTCATTCCTTTCTTTTCTCCTAACATTTTCTCCTGTTACTTTTACACATTTATAGTTAATTGTTAGCTCTATCTCTCTTTTTCTGTTTTTCGCCCCCCCCCTTCTCTTTTCTCCTCACTCTCTCTCTCTCTCTCTCTCACTTTCTCTCTCTCTCTCTCTCTCTCTCTCCTTTCTCTCTCTCTCTCTCTCTCTCTCTCTCTATTCAAACTTTCCTGACACATTCAACTCCATAGTGGCATATCTACGACCTATGCAAAATCCACCCCTACTTTTTGCAGCTCCATTTCCAATAAATCGACTGAATCCCTATACACAAAATGTTTCACTGCACTCAGGCCTGATAATCAGATGTAATCTAATTTGTTTTTTGGATGCCTTGAAGTTAATGAATAAATAAGATTGCTAACAAATATTACATTTCCTTCCGCTCTTGAATTTTCTAATTTGTCCTTGTCTTTTGTAGGGCTACCTGCCGAATAATGCGTGCACTTGTTTAATGTGGTCATATTTAAACAAATGCAAATTTGAGAAGTAAACTTATAAAGATGGTGAATGAAGAAAGAGACGTTGAAGAAAAGGAGAGACATTTCGCGGTGACATGGGCTTTGTTTCAAATCGACAGATCGATAACAAATTTTGTTTATATATGATTTATGTCCGGTAAGCATCGCGGAAAACTAACATTGTGCGATAGTAATTTGTCCCTTACAAATAATCCGTGTGATAAGCTACATAGTAATTACCAAATGACAATTCCTTTTTTTTGTTAGCATTAGGCCGTTTGTATCTCAAAATCGCAGATAATGTTATGTGTTCTCTGAGACAGATTTTTTTTTTGTGCATATATTATTTTTGGGATGGATCAAAGTTTAATTTCTTGCACAATTCCCGGTGAATCAACTTTCCCATCCAGACGTAGCTAGATTACTGAGTCTTATCTATTTTCGCTTTTATATAATTGGTCCTTATTTTATCGCGTGTTGCTATTATAAGCGATTCAGTTTCTTTCTTGGGTTTTCCTTTCTTAGCCATGGCCAGGTCTTTTCGTGTGCAATCTCCCTAATTTGTTGCTTGACGTATCTATCTAATTGCTTTTCTTCTTATTCTTGTTTTTTCTCATTTTTTTCTGCCTGTCCATAGGTTTTAGTAATTGTTGTTGCTGTCTACTGTAATGAGTCTTTGTTTGGAATTTTTAATACATTCTTTGAGACCTCGAAATGTTGCATTTACACGATCCTAAATGCTAATAAGTGCTCTTTCTCCTATTTTCTCGATACGAATAGTCTGTCAATGTCACTCCTCGGGTGTAAGGCTTTGTGCATAGTAATCAATTTATTGATCTTTGGTCCTTTGCTGGTGTTCCTCTATTGTCAATTTAAGGCTCAGAGTATCTTACAAAGAAGACAGCTCAGGTATATATTTTTTTGAATTGGCAAGATTTTTGCTGCAAAGCTTATTTTCTGGAAGTCTCCTTGTTCTTCCCCATATAATTAGTTGTCACGTAATCAGTGGCTGATGAATTGTGAGTTTTTTTAAAAAATAAGGTGGGTAAATGGTTAAAAGAAATTTGTATGTAAAATGGAATGTCATTTTTTCTGGATGGTTAGCACGTTTCTGTTTTTTTAATTTACTGTTGTGTCTATGGAGTCTGTGTGGTTAGGTTAGTTTTTACATTCATATGTAATTCTATATGGTTACATAGTTTATGTTGTGCTTTCTAATTACATATATTTTAGACCAATTGTAGTTTCTTGGGATTATTATTATGTTGTATGTGTATAGGCATACGTCGTTTGTTATGTCTGCTAAATGTTGCTAATATGTATGTTCTTAATTGGTCACAGGTAATAGAATTTTGGAGCTAACCATATTTACGTTGAATGTGCCTTGTCGTTTCTTTTTACATGGTATTTCTGTTTCAAATAACAGAGATTTTCATTTGTGTTTAATGTACTTTTTAGTTGTCTGTTCGTTAATAGCACACACACACACACACACACACACACATATATATATATATATATATATATATATATATATATATATATATATAATTCCGGTGGAAGAATCAGTCAATTCTTTACCAGGTGTGGAATTATAGCTTTCCTTCCCCCGAAGTGTTTGCATAACCCAGGTTAAAGTGGCCATACATGCACGTGTGTGTGTGTTTTACAGTGTGATTTGTGAGGAGGTTGAAGGAAGATCAGTTAGTCGTTTTGCGTATGTATGCAGTGTAATAGTTTCAAAAATAAAGAGAAAAACGGGGAGAGAGAGAGAGAGACAGAGACAGAGACAGACAGACATACATACAGACAGACAGAGATACAGAGAGGGGGTAAAGGTAGTAGAAAGACTGCTTTTCACGATAGATTTTGTATCGTCTCTCTTCTCGTCCTCATTTTCTCAGTCTGTTAATCAAACATTTTATACACCATGTGTACTAATCAATCAGTCTATATGAGGAAATCCTCAAATATATCCATCTATCTGCAATGTGCATATCTATATCTGAACATTATTATATACTATTTACTCTAAAATGGACATTTGAGGTGGAAAAATAATTTAACTTTTTAGATTACCTGACTATGGAATGGCATTAAAGGGAACATCGTTATTATTTACTTCACAGTAATACCAGAAGAAAAAGCAGCTATTCTATTAGTTTCTTTGTAACCTGTGATTTCCTTAGTAGAATTTATTGAGCAAATGCTCAACCCAAATTCAATTTATTTTAATAATCACGTACGGACTGACAAAGTAAATTTGCCTGCGTCATAAAAAATCAATCAATGCTGCATTTTATTTTCAAGTTGATTTGAAGTTAATGTATATGTAACGTTTTCTGTCTTCTTATCTTTACTTACTGTCGTTGCAGCTGTCACACTACGACAGGATACACTTGAATAGCTTTAGTTTTGTTCTCCATATGAGAACGGTGGTAGATTGAGCACCCAACTTCTTAATTATTTGTTAAATTCTTTATCAATAGCTTATATATATATATATATATATATATATATATATATATATATATATATACTAGAAGTCGGTGATTCGATTTAAGTACTGGCCATCTGTGTGGTCCGGAGAAGATAGGTGGGGAAGGAGAGTTTTGCATAAATATAGCTAACCTGAGCAGTCAACTCTGGGCCCTAGAGGTGTTAACATCGGTAGCAGTAGTTAGCCCCGAATCCACAGCGGGGGAAGTCAGTGGCCAGCCAGTTGATATAGATTTCTAAAGTATCACATACCCCCTTCTTCCATCTGCGTCTTGTTTACAAACACTTGTAGTTGTTGTTTGTTTTTATTTAATCCTTGTGAGCCTGTTTTCTGACTCGTGCCTTCAAATCGACCAGCACAGAATATCACAAAGTTTGGGGTTCTAGATATTGTGCATTGAAGGTGCAGAGCGCAGAACAGGTAGTCTCACCCGGCACTCTTTTTGTTCTTCTGGAAATAGTCCGTAGCAAGTAGTAGGTCTTTACTTTTATCTGTGCAATTAAGATTTACCACATCAAAGGTAGACATGTTATCGGTCTATAGTTTCTGAGGATGATTTATTTTAATAGGTCTCTCTTGATCAGAGTAGTTTTTCTTTTACTCATCCATTCCAGTATGTTTGCTTCTTCTAGGCATTTACCTTAATTGTCGAACCAATCTGTCATGGATTAATGTGAATTTTAAAACCTGTATCCATGTATGCCACCTTAACCCGGTGCTTTACAGTTTGGTATTTTCTTTAGTGTTGCTCTAAGCGAGGCTATGTGTTTTATTTATCAAGGGTCTTTGCAGTTCCTTTATTCTCTTGTTTATCCATTCAGCCTTTCTACTATTGTTTTTCTTTTCCCATATCTTGCTCCAGAAGTTTTCCGTTTCCTTGGCATTCAGGTATTCGTTTGTCTTAGTGTTTTTCTACCGACTTATTGGTAGAATTTCCTTTCATTATTTTGGAATTGAATTCGGAATCCAGAGATAACTGTCACTTAGAACTGTCCTAACCTAACTACCTCATCCATTAGGCCATGTGTCCAATTGGACAATTCATTGTGAATTTTGGGAACTTAAAAAGCTAATATCTTGTTTTGGCTAGAATATCTACCTATTCATTTTATATATGATTTTTTTTTACCTAGACTCATATTGTTTGTTTTTCTTTTCTTTTTTTTACCCTCCGTCGTAACAATTATCCTGAGAGCATAACATCGGCTATGAGAAACCTGGATCGCAGGACAGAGGATGATACCCGAAAACTCACCACAGTCTGTCTGCCCTATGTGAAAGGCTTGGCTGAAAAGATTCAAAAGATATGTAATCCCTATAACATCAGGACAACATTCAGGAGTGACTCAACTCTTCATAAATATCTCGTCCGACTCAAGCCCCCAACAGCATACAACATGACCAAAAATTGTGTGTATTCCATCCCATGCAGCTGTGGCAAAGAATACAAAGGTGAAACATGTCGTCCGCTAAAAAGTAAGACTAGAAGAACATCGTAAAGCAGTGTTCCGAGGAGAAATAGAAAAGTCGGGTATGGCTGACCATATATGGAATGAAAAGAGAAACCATCTGCTCTTATGGAATGAAGTTAGAATGATGGATAGAGAAGAACATTGGAAGAGAAGAAGCCTCAAAGAATCAGCACATATGATAGGCTGTACTGGGCTGTTAAGTAGACCTAGCATAGAAAGTAATACAATATGGAAACCCATAATTAAGAAGGCTAGATCAGATTAATAAACATTTTTTTTAAAACATAATATGAGTCTAGGTAAAAAAATCATACAAAAAATGAATTGGTAGATATTCTAGCTAAAACAAAACATTAGGTTTATAAGTTCCCAAAATTCATACCGAATTATCCAATTGGACACATGGCCTAATTGATAAGGTAGTTAGTTTATGACAGTTCTAATGACAGCTATTTCTGGATTACGAAGGTTCGAAGTTCCGTGATGGCTCTCGATTACAAACAGAAGGTTCTCGGGTCTGACAAGAAATACCTGAAGAAGACCGGAGGGCATATTGTCCGAAACGTTGTACAAATAATGATAAAGATGGGGACAATATTCCGAATAACGCAGATAATACTATTCAATATTCCTTCTCTTTGTAAAAAGGATTTTCTGTAATATAATTATTGGTGACGTTCCTAGAATCCATATAAAAAAAGGGATTTAATGTGTTACTTACTTTTTTTAATCAAAGTATTAAATGCTTTCTTTACATATTGTTGACTTAGAATTGACTTTAAACAATATTATTGAAATTAAAATTACGTTTTCATTTAAAAAATAACTCTGCAGATGCAAACATTTTTTTTTTACTTTATAAAGACGAATCCGACATTTTATTATGACCAGTCTACGCGTCCACATTTTCTTATGAAATCCATGACTTGCTTTACGCTTATATTGCTCTCTCTCTGTCTCTCTCTCTCTCTGTCTCTGTCTCTCTCTCTCTCTCTCTTCTCTCTCTGTCTGTGTGTGTGTGTGTGTGTGTGTGTGTGTGCGCAATGGAGAGAGATGAGAAATTTATTGATATTTTAACCTGTTTTTAAAAAGTTTATATACCATGTATATATGTTCAGATTAGATGGTTTGCTTAATTTGCATAAAAAAATTTACAATATCGGATTTATTAAATAATCAAAAGACTTAACTGTTTTCCAATATGATCTGGTTCTCAAATGTATTAAAGCAAAACTATGTATCATTTTATACCAGAATTAATTGAAATAGAATATAATAACTATAATCTTTTCGTAACTATTTTGTTTAGTTTCGTTAATTTTTCTATTCTGTTTATATCAAAGGAATGTCACGGTAGATATTCTTCAGCATTGAAATATTGCATACAAATAAACATGTTTATAAATGTTTAGTTCTATGCAATATTTATACATATTTAGAATAACCATTTTGAGGACATATAATATGAAACGCCTAGTTTTAAGTTTCAAATTTCCTATTTTTAAATTCTAAAAACATTTTAATAACTATTTAATAACTGCTTTAGTTTATTATTGTTATCAAATAATTTTTTTAGAAACACTATATTGAAAATTTAGGACCATTTCCTTTTGAACAGAACACATATTGATGTATATTTTTTCTTTTATAAGATAATAGTAGGATGGCCCATAATTCATCTGCTCGCGACAGATCTTTTGTTTTAAAAACGAATTAAAATTAATTAAATCAATTATTTAAGGTCAAACTTTTGTCTAAAACGATAAGTAGTAACATAATGACCATCATTAAAAAAAGAAAAATATCTTTACATATACAATTTTTAAAAAATAAAACATTTAAAACGATTTTTCGGTCAATTTCTATCGCTTTCGGTCTGAGACGCTTAAAAAGCCATTTTAAGCCATCTTAAGGCTTAAAATGTTTTTTTTACAAATTTAATATAACATTCATGATTGCAAAAAAATTACCAAAAATCAGGGAATTATCCGATTTTAATGAAACTTTCAGTATTGATTTATCAATTAATGAATTTAATAACGCATTAGTTATTTTATTTCAAAACTTTAATTTAGTATGTTTGCTATGAATAATTAATATATAAAATTCATTTAAAATATGAAATAAATATCTATCTAATGTAAACCTCATTTTAGATACAAAAAGTAATAAGTTTTCAAGAAAAACTATACTGAAAATTTAACCCCCTTTTTAAGCAGAAAAAATATCGATGTATAATTTTTTCTTTTATAAGATAATTAGATAATTATCGAAATGAGTAAAAAAGAAATCTCCAATAAATTAATTATTTATTGTTTTTTTATATTTTATTTTTCGATTTTCGGTACTTATTTTCGCATAGAAAAGCCACCGAAAATTTTTGTTGTTGTTTCTATTCATAACTTTGGTCTTTTATCTCTTTATTTTTACTGTAATTAGTACAGAAAATGACCAACTCGCAAAAGTGTTACGCCCCCAACATAAGAGGGGGGGGTCAAAATTAAGTGGAAAAAATGTGAAAGTTTTGAATTAAACTAAATAATTAATTATAAAAATCATTAATTCATAAATAAACACTGAAAACCTCATTAAAATCCGAGGGAAAAACAACATTTTAGGCTCATTATGTCTACCTTAAAAAGAGAGATATATATACATAGAGACAGAGAGGGGGGTAAAATCAGTCATCAATCAGCGCAGCTACAAGTAATTTTTTCAAGCACAGTAATGTTTTTCTCTCCTCATTCTATCCTCTATTCTACATGTATTGAGAGAGGGGGAGAGAAATAAATTATACTTCTGACAGAGATTGGTCGGTCTTTGACTTAATTGTAAATTACGATAATTAGAAGCAAATAAAGTGGGATTTTTTTCAAATATTGATTAGATTTATGATAAGATAATATTTTGAGATGGCTTTTATATCATTAGTATACATAGAAAAAAAGCCTTTAGCTGGCAAAGTTGGATTTGCTCAGCTTTAGTATAATTATATATCTCTAGATTTTGTTAAACGTAATTTTTTAGTCGATAGAATACACATTTCACATTGGCCATATGTTAAATATTTAACATGATATTTTTTATTCTTGCATTGTTCCGGAGGAAAGCATAGAAATTTGCATATTAGCCCACACATAGACACATTCGCGTGCGCGCACACACACACACACACACACACACACACACACATATATATATATATATATATATATATATATATATATAAAGTTAAATCATTGGTTATGTTAAAAAATGTATCATAAGTCAAATGTATCCAAAATATATTGGAAAATCCAAAATTATCGACTTCTCCAGACTTTAACTTTTATTACAGAATGTACATCACCCCCCCCTCTCTTTTTCATACTAATTCTGAGTAAATTATCACACAGACGAAAGTATAAATTTGTATAATTGTCGAGGTGTTTTGCTTTTTCGAATTCATAAAAATAAAAGAGGAAAAGGAAAACACTAATTAACTTTTCTTTTTTTTTTTTCAAGTAAAAAATAATGCAAACTTTTTGACAATGAAACACTTTCTTACTGTAGTTCGTAGTTTCCATTGTTCTCTTTATTTTTCTTGACTTAAAAGTGTACAACGCAATCCCACAAACGATATCTATTGCTTAATGTATGTATTTCGTTTTACAATCGACAAATCCTTTTAATAACATTTTTTATAACACTTCAGTATGAAGTTCATATTCTAATACCCGTAGAGATTTTTGGAAAACATTATTTCATGTAATGTTAATGGTTGTAAATTATATAAGCTCTAAAATGCATTATAGTGTCTTACTTTGTTTGCAACATTCCTTCCATACAACATAAATTTGCTATAGACTGGCTATTAAAATTTGTGCAATAAGAATTGGCAATGCTCACTCGAATTGTGCTGTCTGTGAATGACTACCATTGATGACCATAATAAAATTAACTTTGTCATATTTAATCTGAACCTCTATTGAGATCCTGTTAAGGCATTACCATTCGCTTTTATATTGGGGTGTTTATAATTGTCATAATTTTCGCTTACAGCGTTCAATATTTATATAAAGAGCACTGCTTCTATTGGGCAATTTGTTCGCATTAAAATATCCTTAAGATGACGATGTGGTTTAGAAGCAATATGTCATTAATGTTTACCAAATAGCTGCGCATAAACTACGTCAATTGCTGTTTAGCGTTTCCAGAGGTTGGGGATATTTTTGTTTGTATAGATTAGGTACCACCAAAATAGATCACGTGATCTATTTAGGACATATTGAAGGTAGAAACGTAAATATTTTTGAACTGTTTTTTTAATCTCGCAAAAAGAAATAACCAGCATAAATAATTGTTACAAAGAACAGTTAATTCAAAGATCGAATTATCCGATTAGGGAAAATTACTCACCGTTATCTTGAAAATAAGTAAAACAGTCCGTTTTTTTACAACACGGTCAGTTTCTTTATTGATATTTTTAGCAGAATTTTGTATTCATGGTTCTTTTGCTAAAAAACTCTGGCATTGAAACTAATGAAAATCCTTAGATATAATTATTCAGACTCATCATTATAGTAAAAAAATGAGATTTGTTTTTTGTTGGTTCATTTTTTCCTATTTCATGAAAATTAATGGGGTTAGACCTTGTAAAAAATATTTCCTCTAATGTATTTTAGGAAAAAAATATTTCAGACATATCTTCATCAAAGGTAAGTAATTATGGAAATCTTCGTAAAAATCGGACCATTAGTTGATTTTTGATAGAATTTTTTAAAAAGTCCCTAGTTATAACTTGTTTTTGGCTACGTTAAATTTCAATTGATTTAACGGTGCAAAATGAAAACATTGATTTTCGTTAATAATTTTCATTATTCCCGTGGGGTGATTTTTTTTTTAAAAAAATCATCAGGAGTTTTTTAATGGTTCTTTTTTCGAATGGAAAAACAATTTTCAAGATAATATTAACCTTTATGCAAGTTTGATTGTGTTAAATATAGGGGGGGGGTCACAGGGAAAATTGGTGGTCAAAGGGTTTCATGGCCAAAAGTATGAAATTAACCTACCCCCTTATTCTCACTGCACCCTCCACCACCTTTATAAAACAGGATAACCCTTACCCCTCCTTTACTATGCTTCTATCTTTTTTTCTCTCTCCTCTGTATTTGAAGTTTTTGTTTTTGTTTTTTTTTTATTTTTTCTTTGTGCAGTAAATTTTTAGAATCTTCCCGTAATTAGAAGGGGCATAACTGGTTTCAAGTGTTGCATGATGGAGCTTGTGTCAGTTAAATACTCGAAACCCTATACATTAACAAAAAAAAAACATCTTAAACAAGATCAACATCGAAACCAGCCAACATATTCTCAAATGCCTATAATTTTCCGTACATAAACTGTTTGTTTAAATAGAAACAATTGAAATATCTCACTAGTTCACTCCTGATCATGGTACTAAGTAGCACAGAAAGTAAACGTGTAAGCACCTTTGGTTGGATTCATACACCAAGTCCACCCTGATATAAAAAAAGATAGCCAGATAATTAGAAAGGATAGAAAAGATGCCCGTCAGATAAGAATTGTCCGTCGGATTCAACAAATATATATATATATATATATATATATATATATATAGGTCAGAATAATCTTCAGGTTTTAGAATTTGCTCCATGCAGGCAACGAATTTGGGAGGTATGTGTTTCAGTCGCCATCATATCATGCAATGCTGAACATCGTGTGTTTGTAAACGAAACTTACATGAAAAATTATTACGCAGCGGTTATTTCGGGGCCGACTCTTTCAAAATATTTATACGTCTACATGAACAGACGTCTGGGTTTAGCATATTACTGTCCTTTCTACACTCCACCCGTCGACACTTTCGAAAGATTTGTTGAGGTCCTCAGATCAAACCAATGACACCGTCGGGCTGCGTGCCGAATCAGGAGAGTGACCCACCCCTTTTTCATCGTCTTTCATCGTGGTTCAATAAATAAATAAATAAACATAAAACAAGGGAAATCCGAAGGTGGGCTTACAGTTAGAGAGACATAGAGAGCAATGAAGATGACTGCCCCCAGCGCTATAATGAAAAATAAATGTTTTTTCTCGTATCTTTAAAGACTTTGACGTCAGTACAACCGCACTATCAATGCATTTATAAAATACATACATATACGTATAAACAAGAACTCTACTCCTCATATACATATGGCAATATACTTTCACACTCTCACGTATACAAAGAATTGTATTACTTATCACTCAGAGAAACATTCACCACTTGTGTGTCTACTACTGCTTCGTCATTTTTATGTGAAATATTTTATATACATTTTTTTTTGTATTTACCCAACACGGCTGCCATGAACAGGTCACTTTTAAGTGGATTGGTTAGAACTGAGAGTCCCTTTTCTATACAATGAATGTCGTACCAATCTACTCTACTATTTATTCATAAACAATTAGGAAGAAAATATTGATTCTTTACCAAGGGCATTATCACAAGATTAGATACAAATAACCTCGTTCAGCATGTGCAATTAGCTCATCAAGTCAATTTCCAATAACCATTACACCACGCACGTGCCTGCAACTGTTTGTTATTCTAAGTTCTTTGTCATTTTATTTCACCATTTCGAAATGCATTGTATTGTTTCTTGTATAGATATATTCAAACATTAACATTCATTTGTTAATTTTCACCTACATCAAATTGATAACCATCGGACAGAGAGCAAGAAACATTCTACCGTCTCGGCCAGTATCGTCTCTGCCTGATTTGAGTAGAACAGAACAATTTGTCAATCTTGCATGTGAAAATAACTATGTAATAACATTTGGAATGTTCTTCTTTATAGGCAAAAAGTCTTAATTCCCGATTACTTATTTATGAAGACACGTTTTTCTCTACAAATGCATTTTTTGTGATCAAGGAGTGCATAGCAAAACATAATAAGAGATTTTATTTGTAGAAGCGGAATACATAAAAAAAGATTTATTTTACACAGTTCTGAAATGTTTATTCTCTGTTTGGACCAATTTTTATCCTACTCTATTTATCATCAATAATCTTCGTTCTCTTTAATTTCAGAATGACGATTCGAGCAATAGATCAATGGAAACTTAAAACATGAAACCCTATTGACATATCTATTAAACTATCATTGGTCTGCTTGGTGGTAGGAAAGATATTTAGTTGAATGCCAATTCAGCAAGGATTAATATTATCATTAGTGTATCTGTGATATACTAATACTGAACACAACGAAACGAAAGCTGAATTTGTGCATATAAGGACATTTGATATTTCATATACATAATATACATACCAATGTAAAACCAGGAAGAATAGCTAGACGTGTCCCAACAGCTAGAAATATATGTATTCCATGAACAAGCAATGTGTTGAAGAGGTACAAAGTGGAAAAAAACTTACTTTATATATATTTACCAAACCCCTCCGCACGAGCAAGATGTGACACAAGGTCAATTTCTTAGGCGAAGTTTAACAGGTTTAAATTCAGAGTTTTCCTTCTCCTAGACTGGTTACCTAGCCAAGGTTAAAGAGTCCAGTCTACCCTACTATTTACTCATAGCTGGAGGGAGAGTAGGATTCATACCTTTCCCAAGGGTATTAGCGCAAAGTGAAATGCAGTTACCACATCCAGGATTTAAACTCGGGGCGACGAGTCCATTTCCCATGACTTTAACCATTTCACCACGCGCTTCCTACTTACTTACTTTATAAGGGAAAGTAAAATAGCCATGGGATTTTACCGTTCCTTGGCAGAGTCCGATACACGTCTTCTCTGTTCAAATAAAAGAATCAAAAGAGGTGGAGAATGTTTTTCTGATCTGCCATGTGAAATCCTACGTGGTACCTAACGGACACACTTCAGAAAGAGTCATTGGTTCTTTCAAATGCTTTCCCTATTCTTTATATATCTGAAACATCTACTGCAAAAAAGGATTATATTCGTTTCTTGCGTAAATAAGTAAAAATTGATTGCCATGACCACTCTGAAATTTTATAAAATAAATTGATAATCGAATTTCAATATCTTTATTTGATATTCATCATTTATGCATGAAAACGCATAGCTTTCCTTGCTATACTTTTATTGTGCTGTTAATTTTAAACAGTGCACTTTTCCATTTTTTATTTAATTGTATAGATATTTAAAAACCCTAGAAATATCTTGTGTATTCATCAACCAAACAATTACATCTTGTACGCCTAAATGAAAAACATAATTGCTATAAAGATTTAAAGAAAACTAATACCATGCCAGTAATTTTAGTCATAATGTATATCTATAATGCTAAATACATGGACATTTAAATGAACATAGTTTCCTCTTTCTATAAGTGAATTACAAATAATCTTCAGTAATTTGGTTATATTTAAAATCTTGAAATGAAAGAAAACTTGCCTTTTCTCGATACAGAATATTGAAGCCTTTATCTCAAAATAAAGAAGCTAAAACAATTCTGAAAATATATGCCTCGGTTATGGACATTTTAAATGTATCTAACAATTATGTGGGGTTTCGTTGTGATTATTCTTGTTGGGAAAAGACACGACGACCTGAGTTCAAATTCAGGGAGACTCTGAATTCAAGCTTGATAAACTCTACTTAAGAAATCGGTTTTGATTTTTCTGCAATTCAGTAGGACATCATCAACCTTAGCATTTATGGCAGTAAGTGTTATACCCATGTAGTTCTTGGTGATTCCGATTTTGCCTTTCTTGGGAATGAAGAGGAAGAAGGCTTTTGTCCATTTCTCTATTACGTTTTATTTATGCACTGAATTGAATAATCGATGTAAAATAGGTTTGTCTTCCACAATTCAGCATCTATTCACTCGTGGCATGAAGCTTTTCAGGTTTGATGGTTTTTTTGAAAGTCAATCCTTAGAACAGTCATAGGTTATATCTAGTTGTCTATGAATGATTTCTTTGATATGTTCATCTGGTATTATATATATATATATATATATATATATATATATATATATATATGAGAGCTAGAGGAGGAAGAAAAATACAATGACATTGAACTAGCTTTTCACTTACATTAAATGACAAAAGCAAATTTCTAATGTCTATTGTTTACTTTCATATAAATGACCTAAATGACCTTTGGTACTGTAACATGCATTCCCACCATGTAATAATTCAAACCAAAGAATTTTGTCTATACTTTACAAATAAGATCTTTATTTAAATATCTTTTATTTCTACAATTCTTTGATTTGGATTTTAATAAGATTTGTTTTATGAAAACAAAACAAGAAACAAACAGCATAATAAGGAATATTTTAAAAAAGCTGCTTTTTGAAGTGATTACATCTTCCTTGATTTCTTGAGACATAGTAAGCACACAAATGAATAAGTTTACCTTTCACAAAATGGTAATACACTGCAGCTATAATCTCTAGCGGTAACTTACCAGACATCAACGCATTTTAGTTTGCAATCCTATTGTGATTTACACGGATGAAAATAAGATACACAAAACAAGCAAAATGAAAGCACAAATTAGTTTCTTAGAACTTCTGTCTTACTTCATGTACAGCTTAATAAAAGCGGCTTATATATATATATATATATATATATATATATATATATACACACACACACACACACACACATATATATATATATATATATATATATATATATATATATATATATATATATCCCGGGGTTCTTTGTATGCATGTGTGTGAGGGTGAAAGTCAGGAGAATGGGCATATCTTTGAGGGCGAGAACAACTCCATTCAGGAAGCGTATTTGCTTACATTATGTGAGCAGTAACAGCTTACGTATATCTCTGTTACGGATTTATTTTCTTTATGATATAACGCTGCTCGTGCTTTGTTCACTCTATTACATTTGGTTTTTATTGTATTATGTTATTCTTCTTACTGTTACATACTTTGAATCATTAGAGAATATATATTCATGTTATTAACTAAGTCAGGAGCACGGTAACATTTGCAGAGCATACAAGGAAATTCGAGTTCATTACATAGTAAATCATCTAAGAAATACTAGCTGGTAACCAGATTTTAGGTGTTACAAAGGTGTTATTTTCGTTACTTTTTTTTCTGACACAAGAATAATATAACTAACTGTGTAATCCAATAATGTAGAAGCGTGCATAACGTAACGTATCGGCGTCTTGAGTTCAAATCCTAGACGAGACAGTCTTGGGAAAGTATTAATCAGTTTCTTCTTCCCATACGGGTATAGAGTATTTTTCTCTATCCTTGGTATGGCAGCAGAAGTAACAGAATGGAAACACTGAATTCTAACCAACAGTACACCGCTTAAAATTGACATTGTGTCACATCTTGCTCGTGGTAGATTTGTTGGGTAAATACATACATGAGTAATTTAGGATGAACATTGGTAGACTCTATTAATATTCATGTAGATGAGATTACTAAGTGTGAATTTATCAATCATTACCTTTGAATGTATACTAGTATAAAACTTCACTTCATAACGGTCTGATAAACATGGACAATTTTCGAGTTAATTACAGTATATAATAAGATATGACATTTATGTCACAATGCCGCTTGTAGTACATACAATGACGAACAAGATTTTCTCAAATATTCTTAAAAATCACGAATTCGTGAATTTTATGTTTATTTAAGTAACCTTAAAATTTATTTTCTTTGACACATTGTTACTAATTTTGAACAAATACTCAGAAACAAACACTGTAGTAATATTTTTCAAGTTTACCTCGCAAAAAAGTGTATCCCACATAACATTCTAATTACCGTTGCTAAGTTTAGCTTGACATATCACAGGTCTGGGAACCTAGTTTTCTAAACATTGATTCATAATAAGGGATAAGTTTTGATATTAACTGATTTTAACTTTTCCCAAAACAAGACCTCATTCGTTTAGTAATTAACAATGATATTGGTTAGTGATTACTACCTATTAATGATCTAAATCTTTGATTTGCTCTTTCATACAACATCTTGTTAACAATTACTCTGAAATTTTTAGAGGGGGCTTGATAATTTGTATTATTTGGATTATTATTTGATTATTCAGACTATTCAGCCGAAAATGTTGTGTAGATGCCAATAAAGATGAAAACGATATCCGAATAATCAATATAATACAAATCTTGTTAGCTGTGTCGTACCCCGTTAACAGACAATAAAAGAGAAACTGGGCCTCCCATTTCTTCAGATAGGACGCAATCCAAATCTACATCCTCAAACAAACTCATAATCACAACTAAAGGAACAGAAAATACACACATCAGATGAAACATTATTTAATTAATATAAATTCATTCATAATTTGTTATATTAATTCCAATAAGGTTCATCTGGTGATTGTGTCTTCGATTTCATAGTTCATTCAGGAACTTACAGTAATGAACTATAGTAAGAAAGTGAGATTTAACTTATTTTTATTTGTTATTCTGTTCGGCTGGTCGGCATTTGAGCAGTTATTGAAATCATTTTTTTTCTTTTAAATGATTGTTCACTCTCATCTATAGCAATATATATATATATATATATATATATATATATATGTGTGTGTGTGTGTGTGTGTGTGTGTGTGTGTCTGTGTCTGTGTCTGTGTCTGTGTGCATGTGCGTGTAGCTTTGTGTGCGTAAAGAAATGGAAAACCTCAAGTAGATAAAAGCTTCTTTTCTACTTCTTAATTAAAACTAGATTTGATAGAGGGATCTTTTTCTATCTCAACTTGCAAGAGAATTCTATACGATTCATTTTCTAGAACAGATATTGTTCTGTGAATATAATATTTAGTAGTATCGTTAAATACCTGTTTCTTGCATATTCTCTGTGTATCATGATTCGTAAACACTTATATCTTCACTTGTATGCCTTTTGTACAAGTTGCTTGTATTTACTATAAGTATTTTAAAATAAATAAAGACATACGTTTATAATTGTCAATTTATATAACTTTTTAATGTTCCATCATAATTTCAGGGGAAAATATTGCGGAACAAGTATGAATTTTCATAATCTTTATTTAAGCAATTGAAATCACAATATCAGGAAACAAAAGCCAATCACATCGATATTTTTAGTTTCATGTTTCCTTCTCTTCACTTCGATTGTGATTGATATATTCATTTTATTCAGAATTACTTACTTCCGTCTCTCGGTGTCTATCTGTTATGAATGAAAAATAATGGATGTTAATTTATTATTCTTGAAAATAAAAACAATATGTTCAACAAAGTTAACCCGAAGGGGATATTCTCCAAAGATAAATAGAAATTCAAATTCACCCATTTACATTTTGACCCATTTCACCAATCTATTTGGTTCAGGCTAATGTCCCCCGTGCAAAACATTGAACAATATTAAGGAAATCTAAGACGTTTATTCAGATTGATTTATACGTGCATACTCTTAGGGAATTATTTAGACAAAAACGTGATAATTCATGTTATTTTGACGAAAAATAAAAATGAATATAAAATGTATATTTGACTCTGATTATTCATCATTTTAACAAGAGAAGATGCACTTAGGCAATGTGTTACTGAATTACAAATATACATAACAAGTATTTAATTATTAGGTGGAATAACATTTAAGAAATATTTTGAAATCCAGAATAAGGAATAACATTTACACCCGATGAATTTGTGGAATAATTCTAAGTGTAAGAAAAGTAGAAACTTGTAAAAATAAAGAAATAAGAAGTGTTAATAATTGAAATGAATTATTAGGAAAGAACATAAGTGAAGGAATTGATAGCACCCGTCCACAAATTGAAAATTTGACGCGGCAAACTATCATGAGGAACGGACCGGGTATTCTTCTATATGCATGTATTCTGCCAATCCGTTTTCTTCTTTCTTTATGATATAACGCTGCTCGTGCTTTGTTCACTCTATTACATTTGGTTTTATTGTATTATGTTATTCTTCTTACTGTTACATACTTTGAATCATTAGAGAATATATATTCATGTTATTAACTAAGTCAGGAGCAGGTAACATTTGCAGAGCATACAAGGAAATTCGAGTTCATTACATAGTAAATCATCTAAGAAATACTAGCTGGTAACCAGATTTTAGGTGTTACAAAGGTGTTATTTTCGTTACTTTTTTTTCTGACACAAGAATAAATAACTAAACTGTGTAACCAATAATGTAGAAGCGTGCATAACGTAACGGTATCGTCGTCTGGTCGGCGTCTTGAGTTCAAATCCTAGACGAGACAGTCTTGGGAAAGTATTAATCAGTTTCTTCTTCCATACGGGTATAGAGTATTTTTCTCTATCCTTGGTATGGCAGCAGAAGTAACAGAATGGAAACACTGAATTCTAACCAACAGTACACCGCTTAAAATTGACATTGTGTCACATCTTGCTCGTGGTAGATTGTTGGGTAAATACATACATGAGTAATTTAGGATGAACATTGGTAGACTCTATTAATATCATGTAGATGAGATTACTAAGTGTGAATTTATCAATCATTACCTTTGAATGTATACTAGTATAAACTTCACTTCATAACGGTCTGATAAACATGGACAATTTTCGAGTTAATTACAGTATATAATAAGATATGACATTTATGTCACAATGCCGCTTGTAGTACATACAATGACGAACAAGATTTTCTCTCAAATATTCTTAAAAATCACGAATTCGTGAATTTTATGTTTATTTAAGTAACCTTAAAATTTATTTTCTTTGACACATTGTACTAATTTTGAACAAATACTCAGAAACAAACACTGTAGTAATATTTTTCAAGTTTACCTCGCAAAAAAGTGTATCCCACATAACATTCTAATTACCGTTGCTAAGTTTAGCTTGACATATCACAGGTCTGGGAACCTAGTTTTCTAAACATTGATTCATAATAAGGGATAAGTTTTGATATTAACTGATTTTAACTTTTCCCAAAACAAGACCTCATTCGTTTAGTAATTAACAATGATATTGGTTAGTGATTACTACCTATTAATGATCTAAATCTTTGATTTGCTCTTTCATACAACATCTTGTTAACAATTACTCTGAAATTTTTAGAGGGGGCTTGATAATTTGTATTATTTGGATTATTATTTGGATTATTCAGACTATTCAGCCGAAATGTTGTGTAGATGCCAATAAAGATGAAAACGATAATCCGAATAATCAATATAATACAAATCTTGTTAGCTGTGTCGTACCCCGTTAACAGACAATAAAAGAGAAACTGGGCCTCCCATTTCTTCAGATAGGACGCAATCCAAATCTACATCCTCAAACAAACTCATAATCACAACTAAAGGAACAGAAAATACACACATCAGATGAAACATTATTTAATTAATATAAATTCATTCATAATTTGTTATATTAATTCCAATAAGGTTCATCTGGTGATTGTGTCTTCGATTTCATAGTTCATTCAGGAAACTTACAGTAATGAACTATAGTAAGAAAGTGAGATTTAACTTATTTTATTTGTTATTCTGTTCGGCTGGTCGGCATTTGAGCAGTTATTGAAATCATTTTTTTCTTTTAAATGATTGTTCACTCTCATCTATAGCAATATATATATATATATATATATATATATATATATGTGTGTGTGTGTGTGTGTGTGTGTGTCTGTCTGTGTCTGTGTCTGTGTGCATGTGCGTGTAGCTTTGTGTGCGTAAAGAAATGGAAAACCTCAAGTAGATAAAAGCTTCTTTTCTACTTCTTAATTAAAACTAGATTGATAGAGGGATCTTTTTCTATCTCAACTTGCAAGAGAATTCTATACGATTCATTTTCTAGAACAGATTTGTTCTGTGAATATAATATTTAGTAGTATCGTTAAATACCTGTTTCTTGCATATTCTCTGTATCATGATTCGTAAACACTTATATCTTCACTTGTATGCCTTTTGTACAAGTTGCTTGTATTTACTATAAGTATTTTAAAATAAATAAAGACATACGTTATAAATTGTCAATTTATATAACTTTTAAATGTTCCATCATAATTTCAGGGGAAAATATTGCGGAACAAGTATGAATTTTCATAATCTTTATTTAAGCAATTGAAATCACAATATCAGGAAACAAAAGCCAATCACATCGATATTTTTAGTTTCATGTTTCCTTCTCTTCACTTCGATTGTGATTGATATATTCATTTTATTCAGAATTACTTACTTCCGTCTCTCGGTGTCTATCTGTTATGAATGAAAAATAATGGATGTTAATTTATTATTCTTGAAAATAAAAACAATATGTTCAACAAAGTTAACCCGAAGGGGATATTCTCCAAAGATAAATAGAAATTCAAATTCACCCATTTACATTTTGACCCATTTCACCAATCTATTTGGTTCAGGCTAATGTCCCCCGTGCAAAACATTGAACAATATTAAGGAAATCTAAGACGTTTATTCAGATTGATTTATACGTGCATACTCTTAGGAATTATTTAGACAAAAACGTGATAATTCATGTTATTTTGACGAAAAAAAAAATGAATATAAAATGTATATTTGACTCTGATTATTCATCATTTTAACAAGAGAAGATGCACTTAGGCAATGTGTTACTGAATTACAAATATACATAACAAGTATTTAATTATTAGGTGGAATAACATTTAAGAAATATTTTGAAATCCAGAATAAGGAATAACATTTACACCCGATGAATTTGTGGAATAATTCTAAGTGTAAGAAAAGTAGAAACTTGTAAAAATAAAGAATAAGAAGTGTTAATAATTGAAATGAATTATTAGGAAAGAACATAAGTGAAGGAATTGATAGCACCGTCCACAAATTGAAAATTTGACGCGGCAAACTATCATGAGGAACGGACCGGGTATTCTTCTATATGCATGTATTCTGCCAATCCGTTTTCTTCAGAATATAAGTCGTTTCGTCTTATGCAATATTTTAAGTTTGGTCAGTGGATCCAGACATTTGAATATATCGAAAATCCCATCAAAGATCTTATCAAATCAAAAGTGAAATATTTCTTTATGATGAAAGACATAATTTTGATGCCAGAAGCCGTAAGTTTAAAGAAAGTTAGCAAAATACTTTGATGACTGAATAATGATGCTATGAATTCATACAAATATAAGATTGTGTCTAAAATGCTGCAAGGTTTCGCATCGACCAACTACTTTCACAGGAATATATAATGTATACAGTGCAATTATTTCTTTTTAAAGATGCAATAGATATTATATCAGTTAGGAGTAGTCTAGATTTATAGGAATTGATAAATCTTGTCATCACATATTTTTATATTTAGGTAAAACTGTACTTTTATATTAAATCGAATGAGCGACTTCAGAATCAATGCTTATATTAATTGTAGAATGCCAGAATTTTGTAAAATGTATATCATATATGACTGGCAGACATGTATTTCGTCATTTTCCATTTTATCGAATTTATCATTACGAACTTTTTTAAAGCAATGATATGCAATCAATGTAGATTCTAACACATGAAACAAAAAGATGGAGTTTAGAAACAATAATTTTTGCTTGAAATGAGATCCGTGGATTGATGTCTAACAATAGAGCTAAACTGGATCGACTAGCGGCATTTCATTCATTCGTATTATTTGTACAAAACTTTCCTTGGTCTCAGAGAATTAAAAATGATCTTGATTGAATAAACAAGCTAGCAGTGAAACATTCTAATCAATCTCGATTTTTTACTACTTAAAATGAAACATTTGGTTGACATATTACGGCAATGGATATCAGATGCCAGGTGTACTTCAACCCTTATACGATAGGTAAGTATTACTGCTTTCCCCAAAATACCAGCATTTCTCTCAAGCCCATGAATAAATGTCTTAAACATCTTTGGACATCATTCCTAAATGCTTAAGTTTAA
This sequence comes from Doryteuthis pealeii, assembly GCA_023376005.1. Lineage (NCBI taxonomy): Eukaryota > Metazoa > Mollusca > Cephalopoda > Myopsida > Loliginidae > Doryteuthis > Doryteuthis pealeii. Next base: position 101,299,393 of record CM042155.1, read on the forward strand.
GTTGATATATTGGCAACATTCGTTTGAACAGTTTGTATACATACACACACACACACACACACACACACACACACACACACAATATATATATATATATATATATATATATATATATGGGGGGGCTTATGTATACATATCTGTGTATGAGTGGATTTATGTATACATGTGTATATTGGTGCATTTGTATATTTATATATGATAGAATGTTTATAGTCATATGCCATTATTTTATTTCTGATGTGAACTAGGCTAATTAATTTCCAAGTTATTTTCGATTTTAATAATCAAAAGATTAATAAAATAAAATAAAAACGATAAAAATGAAATGAAATTAATTTTCCCAAATTCATTGAATAAGTTGAAACACCCTAATTAAATGTGTATCATTTTGTTTCAACTATTCTATCCCCGATGTGAAATATAATTTTTGCCATGATTCACTTTGCAATATTCGTTAGTCAATATTTTTTTCAATTCCCAAAGGTACTTGCTTGATTTTTGTTTCAATTTCATGACACTTATCCAGTATAAAGCGCCCGATAATAAGGTAAAATTGAATATTTATTACACCAAATATAAAACCACTAACCTTGTTATCCGTAACAATTCCTCTCCCCAAACAAGTCCTTTAATGAGACTAATGTAGTATACAAATTTAAATGTCCCTTTGAAGTTTGTAGTCTCCAAAAAATGAAAATACCTACATCGGTTTTACCTCAACGACTTTGTCACGCCGTTTGACTCTTCATATGACAGATAATAGCAACACATTTCACAACATCTAAACTTACATGCATGCCCTCATTCTAATTCCCGATATATCTTAACGCAAAATACGGACATTTTGCACAAAGACAAAACAAACTAAAACACCAAACACTAGAAGCTTTATACATCAAACAATACAAACCATCCTAAAATAAGATTAATTTTCAATGCAGTATTCACATTTTAAAATGCCTATAACACTTTTCCTCCTTTCAGCTCACAACCCCTTAATATAATTTTTACGAGTTCCCCTCCTGGTTACTCTCACTACTTCTAACTAGTGTGTGTGTGTGTGTGTGTGTGTGTGTGTGTGTGTGTGTGTGTGTGCTTGAGAGTCCGGGTGTATGTATTGTGGGTGGGTGTTTAAAAGGATTGATATTTAGGGAAATGTATATGTGTGTGTGTGTGTGTGTCTCAGCGTGCGTATCTTTCTGTGTGAGAATATGTGTCTATATATAAGTAAGATATTTTTGAATAAAACAAATATTCAGAGGAGATATCTATTTATAAATGATAGTATGACATCGTTAGAGATTTTCAATTTTTTACACAACCATTTTCATTGTTATCATGCTTCCTCCAAAAGTACATACCGTCAATTTTCTCTCACACACGCACACGCACTCACAAACATATATATTCATATTTGATATATGATATGATATGATATGATATATTATATATATATATATATATATATATATATATATATATATAAACAATCATGAAAATATATAGCAATGCATAGAAATGTACGCATTGCTATATATGTGTATGTACACACAGAAACAGAAACATACACATACATATATATATGAGAAATCAATTTAAATATATGTGTGCATATGGATGTGGTATAAATATATGCATATATATGTATAAATGTAAATCGATATATGAATATTCAAGAGAATGTATAAATATGTGTTTGTGTATGTGTGTATATGTCTGTGTCTGGGCCTGTGGCTGTGTGTGTACCCGCATGTGTGTGTGGTGTGATAAATCGGCAAATTATAAATATATGTACATATAATTAATCGATTTCTCTTGTTCGGTCTTGATTTTTGTTTTATCCTGTTTTGTTTTTTGTTGTTTTGTTGTGTTTTTGTTTTGTTTTTTTAATTTTTTGTTTTTCAAGATGCCGTTAATGATTTGTAGACAATCTGCTGACCTTTATTCCTACATATGTTTTGTATTTCTTCTTTTTTATTTTTCATTTAAAATGGGCAAATACCTCCAAGTTTTAAAAATGAAAATCATACATCAAATATCGTGACTTTATTTTTCGTTCCTAAAGTATGGTATTGTTTGAGAATAAGACAAAACTATAAACACTTGAAAGAAATTTGCTCTAGAGCGCCAGATTTCAACTTAATATTGCAGACCATTGCAGGTGTTGTTAACTATCTCCCAATGTAATTATAATGAGCAGGGTGAGCACGGCAAAAGATTCCAAATCACTATCATCAATTTATAATTTGTATGGAAGTTGTTTTTTCTCGAATTTAATGCCTTTCACGATAACCCATTGGATATTTTACTCTGATATGCTAGAACATTATATCATACAATGATCGCTATCTTCTTTGGCCAAGAGCAGATAACTATCATTAACTCAAGAATCAATGCACGTGTTTACATTGAAATCCAGTATGATATATATATATATATATATATATATATATATATATATATATATATATATATATATATACAGGATGAGGCATAATGATCGGACACATTTTAAAAGCTATTCTCTCATATTACAAAAGAAACACAGAGTACTACGTATATATATATTACATAACTGATACACAGGAGTTTTACATGTAATCTAAGATTTGAATATGTTATCCTTGAGATGGTCACCATAATGACGAAAAATCGTGAGAACGATTTCTCATATCACGTAAAGTGTGGTTTAGCATATCAACTGGAATAGCTTTTATCGCTCTACGGATACTGTCCCTTGGAAATTTGTAACAGCACGAAGGATCATCTTTCGGGATGGTACCTTTCGCTTTCCAAAATGCTGTTGGAATTTTCTTTGAGCTGCAACGTCATCGTTATATCTTTGGATGGCGAAGTTCTCTACGTTTTGTACTCCACGGCATTATCACTATCACCAAATCAATACATTAAAGTAATAAAACGTAATATTCAAATCTTAGACAACACGTAAAACTCCTGTGTATATATTTACTACTCTGTATCGTTTTTTATAATCTGAGAAAATAGCATTTAGAATGTGTCCCATCATTATGGTCCACACACTATATATATATATATATATATATATATATATATATACCAACCCCTCCGCACGAGCAGGATGCATGATATATATATATATATATATATATATACATTTTACTGGAATATTTGAATAGGAATCTATATGTGTATGTGTGTGTGTGTGTGTGTGTGTGATTTGTGTAAAAAGATTTATAGCATATGGAAATGTATGAAAATATTAGATACTATGACCCAATAAATTGAACATTACATACAAGGTACCGTAGCAACGTAATTATAAGACCGAAATAAAAGAAAAAAAGCTATGAGGCTTCATATGATTTCAGGTTAAGGTGGAGGGAAGAGACGGCGGTGAATCTTGTGGTGACCGAATAATTGTAGATTGTTGGGCTTTTAAGTCTAGAGAATCGTCTAATCTCTTGCTCATCTATCAAGGACAAAAGGGGTTAAAAGTGTAAATACTATTCAAGAAAAAAATCAAAACACATAGAAATAGTATTTTGTGACTATCAACACTTGCGAATTTTCACAAAACACAACGGAATAAAATATAATTGAAATGTTAAAGAAATTTGCTCTTCTTGTATGCATTTCAAAAATATATTGTCATGACACAGCTTAGTGTGGTATTAGGCAAATATAAGGAAGCAATAGTAAGAATCAAATTCAACGATAATTAGCTGCTAAAATAGCTCACCAAGTAGTTATTTACTATGCTTATTTGTTTCATAGGACCGGAATTATAGGATAACAATTGAGACTCACTCGTTTAGCTTCATAATCTTGCACCAGGAGGGCACTGTACTAGCTTGCCATGGATTACACTATGTGAAACTCCTATTTCAAATTTGCTTATGCAGAACCGTGGATTAGTTGATTTTGTGATTTTTTGTAAGACATGTCAACCCTTTTTTTTTTGTAGGGGGGTCGTACATAGAGTGAGTTTATTATTAGCCCGCTGACAGGGTGAATTTGTAAATGAGATATAGGCGTGTTGTATATATATATATATATATATATATATATATATATATATATATATATATATAATTATTATGTTGTTCGAGAGTACACGCACGTATGCTTTTTTAATGGTAAATGGACAGTGTGAATTTTTCTTCGTTATATTAGCATGGAAAGTTTAAAAAATAATAGTAATAAATAAAAATGTGGAATATTATTTTACTTTGATTCTTAATCTCTAAATATTTCAAACAAATCTCAAACCTCACAAGATTATACAACAGTTCTCGTGAAATGCAATGTTTTTAAACATTCATATAATGGAAAAAATAATTATAAATTTCCTTTATTTTATTTTCTCTCAATTATTGAGATATTAATCGTAGGCAAATGTTTCAATGTCAAAACCGATTTTCAATTTCATTTGTTTGCAAAATAACCCTGGAAACTTTTGTTCACATCTATTAATATTTTACACCTTTTCTAATAAACATTTTTATACTATTACTTTAAAAAGAATATAACTTAGGAAAATAATATTAATTTTTTTTTATAGGTAATCATATGCATTTATGGGTACATAAACTTATATTCATTGTCAGTTCCTGATTTAGCTTATTTCTTTCCAGATAGTGCTTATACTGTAGAGTTAATTTCCAATTATTTCCAATAATTTTTGTAACGTTTTGTGAGGAATGTCAAAACAACATAATTCTATAGTGACATTTCGTTATAAAATTTCAAAGATTATCTTAATGATTATATACAATTGAAATAATCATATTGGAAAACAAAGAAGGAAAATTAGGCGGTCAAAGTAAAAAGCGATCATTACATTTACATCAAAGAGGAAAACGGAATCAAAAGCGAAATTGCATCAGAAAAACTCATATTATATATTTTTAAAATTGTTTTGTCAAAATCATCAACGAAAAAGTATCCTTATATATTTGCCTTTTTTGTTTTCGTGCTTATCAACTTTTATCTAATTTAGCCATTGTGTATATGTTTCAGTTACTTATATCTTTCTCAGCATTTTCCTTTTTTACAAATGTACATACTCTTACGTTTCCGGCTTTTGTTCTTCTGTTTTGAGTATCTTGTTTGTTTATCTATCTATCTATCTATCTATCTATCAATCGATCGATCTATCGATCGATCTTAATATATAATATCAGTATATCTATATATCTCAAACTTTTAATATTACCTAAGACTGTTCAAATCTATCTATCTATCTATATATATATCTGTCTGTCTGCCTCTCTATCTGTTTGTCTATCTTTCTATCCGCCTGTCTGTCTGTCTCTCTGATTTAATATCTATCTCCGTTCCTATATATCTACATGTTCGTCTCAATCTATTAATATTTGTAAATCAATTTCTTTTAAGTTAGCTACTCATCACTGGCATTTAATATCTATCTCTGTTGATATATATCTAGCGTTCTAGTTATTTATGTATCTCTCTATCACTCTATCAGTTTATCTATCTATTTATATCTATATCTATTAATACATGTATTGAATAATATATATCATTCTCAAAAGTCTCTTCATATCAATGTCTATCTCTATCTCTTCCTTTTTTCTTTCTTTCTATCTCCCTTTCATTATCTCTCTTTATATATATATATATATATATATATATGTGTGTGTGTGTGTGTGTGTGTGTGTGTGTGTTAATTAAATTATTATTCATTATATTGTCTCATATTTTATTCGCTTGTTTATCGAAAGGTGTTCGTAAATATAATTATGTATAAAATTAGTAATAATTAATTAAATGCATTCAAAAGCTTTGGATTTAAAGTTATGCTGGAAAGATCTGCATATCAACAAATAAAGCACGAATACCTTAGAGAGTAAAATCATAGATGGAACGAGATAATAGGTTTCTAATGGCTATAATGCAATCAATTTCATCATTAGTAAGAAATGTGTATTCATTTTTCATTTGTAGTGAGGCGTTGTCTTGCTGCCTTTTGAGTGTGTCTAGCTGAATTTGAACTTACCGCGAGAAACAATTGGACACACTGACAGATAATAGAGATCTGTAGGGAAATTAGTAGTTTTTGGAAGGGTGACTGTACATAAAGATACATTGCGTATTTAAAATTATTTATCAGTGTCTTCCGTTTTAATATATACTTTGTTTATTTTAAGTAAAATGGTGCTACCACTTTCTTGGAAGAAAAAAAAGATTCAAGAGATAATGTTTAAAATGAAATTTCGCTGGGATTATGTAATTTGTGGCGCTGTTTGCTTGGATACAGCGATGCAGAAAATCAAGAAACAAATGAATCGACGCAGGGTGCTTCCCAGCACCGAACAAAAAAAAAACTTTTAAGAAGGGTCTTTGGTTGAATAATAAATATTTTTTTTTTTTTGGTAGTTTCTATGTTTTGGCAATCTCGTTGAAGTGACTGTGTCTAAAGCAAAGCAGTCATCTTCTTTTTTTACCAAAAGATAAGCTAAAATAAATGTTTTGGACAAACCATGATCCTTTTTTATCATCGGCCAATAAGTTGTCACTATGTTTTAGAGCCATTTTAAACAAATAACGTTTTTTCTTTCTTTGAGCGATATCATATTCATTTATTTTCATCAGTAAATATATATTTCCAAGCGTTTAAAGTTCGTAACTGAAAAGCGGACAGATAGAATTAAGATTAACATCAATTCCACGGAGATCAGAAAAAGAAATCGTAATAACAGGAAGGAATCTCTCTCTCTCTCTCTCTCTCTCTCTCTCTCTCTCTCTCTCTCTCTCTCTCTCTCTCTCTCTCTCTCTCTCTCTCTCTCTCTCTCTCTCTCTCTCTCTCTCTCTCTCTCTCTCTCTCTCTCTCTCTCTCTCTCTCTCTCTCTCTCTCTCTCTCTCTCTCTCTCTCTCTCTCTCTCTCTCTCTCTCTCTCTGTTTTCTCTCGCTCTCTCTCTCTCTCTCTCTCTCTCTCTCTCTCTCTCTCTCTCTCTCTCTCTCTCTCTCTCATTATTCAAAAAGTGTGTAACTTATATCTGATAGTACAAAGACTGGTCCCAGTATGAATTTGAAAATAATGCACCTACTGGAATACATAGTAAAACATGGAAAAAAAAGTTGTCTATTTTGTGTGCTGTCTTAATCACGTACCCCTTCGAACTGTGCACATTTTATCGTTATTTCCTGGTGAAAAGTTCACTTTTTTGGAAGACAGTTGTCTTACAAACAGCTCTCATCCTTCCAACAACATAGCAATTATCGCCAATGTGGAAATGTCGAAACAATCATTCCCATTCATTGCGTTTGTAACAATAATAATTGTTTGTTTATACACATCTATATGGTTTCATTTATCCTTATCTAGCACTAACCATTTTCAAACAGATATTTGTCTCATTGATAGATATTTTGGGAGAATTGGCAGCGAATGGTAACCCCAGTTTTCAGAATTCAAGAACCGGAACCTCATCACCAAATACAGTTTAGTGTCATACTCAAGATATGTGCGTACATGTCTGTGCACGTATGTGCGTGTGTGTTCATGGGCGTGTGTTTATGGGTTCAAATTTTATAGTTTTAGAAATCTAGGTTCTAGAGAACCTGATAGCCCTGATAGATTTGGACCGACGTTAGGGATCAGTGGTATCATTAACTTTAAATTACGTCAGATAATCATTAAAAACACATTTATACAGTAACAATCACTTAACTTTATACAGGAATAAAGAAGTTATAAGTGAGGATAACATATTGGGATCAAATATTTGCTTAATTAAATCCAACAATCGTAGATCAGTCAGACTGTGGAATTTGTAAAAATGAATATTATATATATTTACCCTCCCTATGAGTAGAAAGTACAACTAGCGAGGAGAAGTGTGTTACCACTCTGCACGAGATATACACACAGGTGTCTTTACAACTCGACAAACAGGGCTGTTGATATTTTGTCTTTGTCCTTAATTCTATTTATTTAAAAAAACGACAACACATTCCAACAGAAACCTCATCAAGTAAGAGTGTTTTGTTTGTATCCGTTGATAATTACGACTGGTGGCGTCATCCTGTCACTACATCACTGCAAATCAATACAATCTATAAACGGAGAGTTAAAGCAAGTGTACTGTGTGTCATATATAAAATCAGACATAATACGTGATCACAAAGGGATTTCGAGATTTGCAAGTCAATATTTGACAAAGATAATATCATGATCAAGTCCCAAGAATGAATGACGAACGAAATAATTCAATGTAAAGACTTACGAGTGTTATCTTCCAAACATTCGTATATATACACTGTAACAACTGAAACGTAGGAAATTTGCGACATTACAATATATATATATATATATATATATATATATATATATATATATATATATATATATATATTCATTTACGGATGTGTATGTTTGAGAATGAGTGCACGTGTGTATATGTGCATCTGAGTTCTTTCAAAATGATTACAGTAATTACAATAAGTTTAATTTTATGCTAGGTTAAATGTCACTAACAGTAACAAATACTAAGACGATTCAATGTGTTTGCTAAAAGCTGTTTATTATAACGTTCTTTTCCTTTGACATAGGATTTTTTCAGAGGCGTCTCACCGAGTTTGATTTAACAAAGAATAACAGAATGATTAATTGTCGCTTTATTATTTACTTTTTCCTTTCTTTTTAAATACATTTTAGTTTTAAAATTTTGATTTCTTTCGTTTTCCTTATATGTAAAGCAGTAAATTAAACTGTCAAATTGCATTTAAACTTTCTTTGTAAATATATTGTTGATAAATCAACAGATAACTTTCTGGGAAAACCTAAAATATCACCAGAATAAAAAGTAAAAGAAAGTTAAGTGTTTATCTTTGTTTTGTATATCACTGAAAATCAAATGTTTCCAATTAAATGTATGCATCTTTATTATTAATCTCTTTCTGTGTTCGACTGTTATGCTCTTCTGCTAATGTCTTGAGTGTAAGATCTGAAACACATCCAAGACCCTTCAAAACTTGGACAGTTAATGAAAGAAATATGCATATCAATTTAAAATGAGAATACACGCACATACACACACACATACCCTACACTCAGACACATATATATGGGTGACATTTGAGGATAGATAGATATATTGCAAATGAAAGAATACTATAGTTTTTCTTGTAAGTATTGTTGGATTGCAATTTGTAAAACTTGAGAGAAGTTTTGTTCATTATAAATAATGAGGATAACAATAAATCCAGGCGAGCTGTATTATTATTAAGTCCAAATTGTTTTGTTTTCTTAATAACAGATGGTGGCAATAAAAATATTTATGCATTTTACGTCATTTCACAACAGAAATTATTTTGTCTAAATAATATTTACATGACACGATACACGCAAAGGATTGGGGAAGTGTAGCGGTATGATTTAATTTAAATGAAAACATGTGAAAAGATTTGTAAATCACATAATGAAGTTGTGATGACTAAACGCTTTGACGAATCAGTGACACTTTGTAAACAAAATGAAGCATGTTTTGATATATTTTGGACGAAATATATTTTGGCGAAACACTGGATTATGAAAGTGCAGAACGCTGTATAATCACTAGAATTATCTATGTGTGACCTTTTCTTGTTCACGAACACTGAACATTCATCGAGAAGATAAGATTTAAAAACTTAAAGGAAATTGAAACATATTGACAGGCAGATTTACGCTATAAAATGAAGGATTTAGGACTTGCTTTGACCAAAAGACAGCACACTGGAATACGTATCTTTAATCCCAAGTGAATTATTAAAAAACACATTTCATTCAGGGTTAATTTCTTTGTTGGTAAAGACAGTTTCAGCCTCTATACCTTTTGAACACAACTCGTATCCTCATCAAGGATGATGAAGTATGGGACATTAGATAAGAACAAATGCAATTTACAAATTTTATAAAAGTAACTCAAATGGTATAGAGATTTTGAAAGGAGAGTGTGGCAAAATGGTTAGAATTTGCTGTGTACTCATAAAGTATTCCGTGATCAAAATACTTAAATTTACGTATTTGAATGATGATAAACAACAATTATTAAGTCATAGTTGTAAATTTGTAAAAGGAAAAATAATGTACATAAATGTTTTCAAAATAATTCGCAGAATATATCAGCATTTCATTTCCTGACCCCATTTCTTTCAGAGATGAGATATTTGGCTCATATTTAAGTAACAAATTGCACAAAAAAATATGATGATCAAATTATTTTATAGCTGGGTTTAGATACTTTAAAAGTTTGGTTATTTTCTATCATATATAAATTTTATTATATACCCGTATAGAGTTTCTGGGGTGTCATGTGTTCAAAATTTTGGATAGAAGAAAATTCAAATGTCGTTTCCCACAACTTCAACACACTATACTACGGAAAAGCGGTCTCTGTAAAAAACATAAGAAAATACAATTTAGATATAAAAATAAACTTTATATACAATATATACAATTTGAATAGTCAATGTTCTTTAAGTGATATTGAGAACAGTATATTGCTGTAGGTAATTATCTGTGTCAGGTGCGTATGTTTTTGTTTATAATTGTGACTGCTAGTGTTACTTTTAGTATAAACATGTATGTGTTGAAATACTAGCAGTTTTGTTAAACAAAAGGTAAATGAGTGAGCTTGTCTCTGTTGTGTCGAATTGAGAGGGAGAAGGAAAAACGAAACGAAAAACAGGCAGACCTGATGTAGGTGTTTTTGTGTCTCCGGACAGTGTCCTCTCACCAATTGAATCTTTCAATTATTGTGCCTTTTTAGAAACTGTTTTGTTATTCATACGTCTGCTTTTAATCAAAATTAATATCGGCTGATTTAATGACGTATGCAATACATTCAAATATCGAATATTTGTATTACTTAAATAATTTGTAAATCGTTGGCTTTGGATTATTTACACTCTAACTATTGTTCTAAAATATTTATAAAACTATTTTCTTTCTCTTTGTTACACAATTCAAAACCTAAATCATAATATACAATTATGAAAATAATTGTTTAAGAAAACGTAATTATTTTATTCCATATGCACGTAAAAAATTCAGGAGTTTATCCTATAAGTTTATTGAAATGATTTAGACCTCAGTTCAGTTCTAGAGAAACGATCAGCTAGATAAATCAAATAGCGTTACGTCTCGATATACTGCATACAACTTTTATGGTTGAATCATTTTTTTTCTAATATAAAAGAACGCTACCTGATGAATATAGTCGTTATCTTTTATATTTAATATATTCAATGATTCCTATTTATTTTTATACTCAATAAAAATATTATCATACTCAATATTTCTTAGAAATGTATTTTTAAATGTGTGCGTATCTGTTAACTAATAGTGTACAGATAAATCTATATTTACAAATGAGTTTCATTGAAAATGAAATCGCCTAACAACACAAAGACAACTATGTTTCTGTCCAACAATATATATATATATATTATATATATATATATATATTATATGTGTGTGTGTGTGTTGTGTGTGTGTGTGTGTGTGTGTGCATCATTTTATCAAATTGTGACAGTCTTTGACACTAAAAAGCATTTGTGAGGTAATCTGATTACTATTTTCACTATCAACTATTTTGCCTCATCCTACACTGAAGCTAAAAATATTTCTTTGAGGCTTTCTTGTTTTATTGAAATTTCTTTCCTTTTTTTAAGCAAAAGTTAATTCCTGAAAGTAGAATGCAAAAACATGCAAGCAATTTTGTAATTTATTTCACTTACAAGTAATTGAATTTGTTGTTTAAAAAATAAAGACATCCTCTTAAAAATTCGCCTTCAAGTGTCCATTTTTTCAATCTACTTTTTGAACGGCAAGAAAAAAGGCTGTAAAATGTTCCTCCTTAAAGAGCACAACATTGTTATTTAATTTACTTTTATTTTTTGATTTTATACTCTCTTCTTTATTTTCAATTTAATTTCAAGAAGCTACGCACAATAAGAATCTAAAAGAAACCACGTATGCATGAATACAATAATAGACTAAATCTCATTATTAACACTGAACATGGCCGAGTCAGACACACGGTCATATCAGTTGACGCAAGATTTTGTTCATCCATTCTTTAAGGAATGCACAAGCTTGCAACTGATTTCTTAAATTTTTAAATCATTTATCAATGGGTTATTTTATGGAGGTGCGTGATGTAATGGTTATCGTCGGAGATAATGGAGTTCAAATCCTAAAGAAACTGTTTGCTTTTCACATAACGCTCATATCTTAAGGAATGGTATGCATCCAACTATTCTCCTTCCAGGTGTGAGTAAATAATAAGGTAGACATCAAAATGAATCAACAGATGCTTTGGAAAATGCACAAAGAATTCTAATGATAAACATCAAATAGAATATATTTTTCTAAACGTTAAAACATGTGACTATTTGTGATTATACCCTTATTGAAAATTCTCCTTGGTAAGATCATCATTAATATATTTTGCTTTATTAAAGAAAGTTTCAATTGGCTTAATTTTTCAGTTTTACATAGCTCCCCGAAAATATCTCAATAACGTTTGACCAGTCACGCCATCCAACGTATTTCTAAATATATTTCAATCTTTACCAGAGCTTTAGAGAAAATTCCATGGATATAGCTTCGTTCGAAGGGATAATAAAGATTGCCTGTTATTATTTGAACATGGCATTCACTAACCATAATTAATTTATTTGTGTTTTAAATATGCTCAAATGATCAGGTTTCACAGAAGATAAATTAATCTTGAAATAAACAACTGTATTGTTGCCATTCACAGTGTTGATGTGGTGTTCAATTTTCCCAAGCCAGCGTTTGGGAGAAGAGGTTATCTTTTGTGAGGAAAAGAAAGACAAGCACATGGTTACAAAAATAAATCCGATTCACGTTCAGATATTAACGTTGGAAGGCAATTATAAGGACATTCGTAAAGAGCAAAGAAATTCCTTCCAAACATCAAATTTGGTTAGGATTATAAAGTCGAGAACTATTACAGCCAAACATGAAACTGAATTAGGAATCATTGAAGGCAAACTTGCTCTTTAATATTATACAACATTTTTAGAAAAAGGAACGTGTCATATATACCCGCTACCAAACATAATTATGAAATACATCTAGTATTCCGACAGTATAACGCACCCATTCACAAGGCTAAGGTCACTACGAAATGGTTTAAATGAAACAATAGGCTTATTGGTGGCCTGTAAAATCCCCAAATTTAAATATCATTGAGACCGTGTGATACATCTTTTCAAGGACGCATCTATGAGCAAGGGGGTATCAGTTTGCAAAAAGGGAGAATTTGATTTCATATAACGTGCTGCATTGGGTGAGTTCTATTTGAATCCATACAAGATATTGTGTCTCCAAAGAAAACCCCAAGTATTCCGGTTTTAAAATCAAAAGAAAACAATTGTAAGTATCATTTAATCTAAATGCATCTTCAAAACGTGTGATTATTCAAAAGTTACAGATAACTATAAGTTGTAAGGATCAAGCTAAAAGAGGATTTTAAAATCAAATTAGTTATCTATTTGTTTTCTTTTCTTTTGCATATATTACAAAGCTTGTTACGTTTTCATTAATATTTTAAATGTGGAAGCTATTTACTATTTAGTACTCTATGTCTGTTTATTATCATATTTTTTTTTTTTTCAGATGATCCGTTCACTATCAAGATTGCATTTTCAGGTTTGAATGTGTATAACCTACCGCACAATCACGATTGATTTTCGAATAATTTTAGAATTTAGGAACGATGGTGGAAATAAGCAAAGGGATAATTCAGCATTTGGAAACACAATTTCGAGCAAACAATAAACGATGGTTTGACATTAAAGAGCCTCAGAAAATAGTAACAAATTTTATTATTAATGACCAACTGAGAAAATACAGTTTGTGAGAGAATGATTTTTCCCCTCCTAGAAAGAAAAGTGGCAATTTCCATAAAAATGTCATGTGCATTTTTTCACAAATGAAGAAATAATGGATTTGAAAGAAAGTGAAATTATGCCCACAACAGCCTTTTATTTTAATGCCAAACAATAATACATAATTCAAACGAATATTTAACACAGGACAAAATCATTGGCCTTTTTCCTCAATAATTCAATGTGCAACGTTTATTCTCAATTAACGCCTTTAATCGTTTTTCATATATTTTGAAAGATCATTTTGCCCACTCTGCCAATAGATACTAATTCATCCAAATTTGAAGGATCTCTATCTTCTACCAATAGACACATGAATAGTCTGGAAAATACCTTAATTTTGCTTTATTCTAAGTATTTCGTCAGAATTCATGTCATATGCCTAAGGTCACTGTAATGTTTGGACGTTCAATGACATCCCAAAGACGGATTCTGTGCCCTTTGTTTTATATCATTTTTGAAAGATTATCCAAATACTGAACTTTATCTATGATACCCTTTTCAGTCTCTAGTTCTCCTGCTTCCAAAATAGCAAAATATCATCAAAACTTTATATTCTTGCCGTCTTGATTAATTGTAGGGAAGGTATTTCTTATTTTCTGGGCTTTGTATCATGATTGTTGAAACTGTTCTAGTACTGTTCAATGTGGTACTTGCTGATGGCACAAATACATTCTTCAGGTTGATGTATCACATGAGACCCGAATATAACAGTTTTTGATTTGGGACAAGTGTGAAAGAAAAGACTAAACTAAATAAACTGGAAACTTGACAGATCAAGGATCTCCTTGCGGTGGAAGACATGACAATCTACCTGGTATTCGTACATACATTAGCAATATGTGAGTCACATCGACAATATATATCAAAGGTTAGTACATTTTGACAGCAAATATTCCCAAAGTATTGCACAGTATTCAATAGGTATCATACACTACATGAAAGGGAATTTGTATTGATAACAATACGTTTTATAGTTCAATGTGAAATGGCACCACATTCCTCAATGCTAAAACGTTTGTAACAAAAGATTTTTGCATTTGCTTTTCATGTAAAAACAATTCTGATATTCTCAATATATTTTCTAAGTCATGAAACGTGTCTCTAACTCTTTCCCTTAACTTTTAATGGGCTGTGGTTTGAGTAATTCTGTGAAGACAATTTTTCTCCCATACATTTCTTGGAAGCATTAGAACTAATACATGTATGTATAGAGAAAAAATTCATGGGTTTCCCGGCTCTGCCTATAACACATGTTTAGGATTAAAGTTCAAATATCGGTTATGCTCAAACATATCAGTTAAAAAATAGGATCTGCAAATTGATAAAGGAATGAATTCAAATGTGGTGACAAATGATGATGTCAGCAGGATTTGGTGATGTTAATAGTTAATTGACTTTAGATTGGTTGGCTGGTTAGTTGGTTGAATTTTACGGCATGTCATCTTGGGTTATTTAATGCCGAAGACGTTTTTATTTAATTAATTCTTGTTGGATGTTCAATACTTTTAAATTCATCTATTCTAAATACATTTTTAGATTCTTTTTTTATCTATTTAATCCATAGATAAGACCCAAACGGGTACTAACATTCCAGGCCAAAGTGGACCTGGGAATAATCGAACTAAAAGAGTAACTTACTCCCCCAGAGCTGCAGAATTGGAACGGAACTACTAGATGTGATTTAACTTCATAACCAGGACACAAAGACCCACCCCCTTCTAACAAACATATTTATATAAAGTTGTAGTTCCTGTTTGTTCACGAACTCCCCTTAGAGTTTTGGAGATAAACATCCATAGCCATACATATTTTGAAAGTACATTATCCAAGGTACTTGTATAACATATGTTTCATTTTTATCAAAGGTAAAATAATTCATTTGTGAGTATGTACCCCCCGTGTATACTCACAACTGAATTCTTTTCCCTTCGAGATGGAATTTAAACCGGGGGAAAATTATTAGAAATCATATCTATTCACAAAATATCAGCAAATATCAATAACATGAAGACACTGGAATGGTGGTTAAACACACATATATAGAAGATTTGTGGTTTCTATGACTAGGGTTTTTAATATAGACCCCATAACCATATACATTCTGAAACTAAATGACCCAGGGTACTTGGATGAGTATATTCAATTTTTATCAAAAAGCGACAGGACAATTTTTCCTGTCGATCTATATGAAATTTAACCATAGGTAAACGACATTATTCCTATTCATAAAGTTTCAGCAAATTTCAATAATATTAACACACTATTATCTAGGGTTAAAACCCCTATACTGAGCATTTTGGAAGCCCACAGATTTAGCATTGGAACCTCTATTACCACAGGTTTCTTATTTATTAATAATAGGTAAGCCAACAAAAACTCATATTAAAACTAGATTAATTGCCACTCGATAGAGCGGCTTTTGAGCAAATCTCAACCGTTTTATCTATGATAAAACGGTTGGGATTTGCCAGTCGAGACAATCATATAGGTACAAGAGATTAACTTGACCATCCGATTGATCAGGAGCCGGTCCAATCGCTCTCTTAGCCCAAGTAAGGGTTAAAAGTAGAGTTCTTAATTTTATAAACTGCTCAGAAACAACATTCTGTCCTTAAGCATCACGGGTCACCACCCACAGGTTGCCCACTTGGGAGAGTTGTTGACTTTCAAATGAAAACCTCATAGAATATTTGGAACAAAGCTATAAAACGTATTAGGTTATAAGGGTTTATACTCAATAGACTGGTTTATCTAGTTTGCTCATTTTTCGAACAATTACAGTACTCTCAGCTCCCCCCGTTAGTCTATGGACTTTTCCTCAAGATCATTGCAAAAAGACATTTTATAATTTAATATATAGAGGATAAGATTTCAGTCCAGCTTAAATTTGCTTTATTATGAATAATTTTTGCGTATGACACCATTTTAGACAATATCGATATCGAAAAGATTCTAGTTTCTCAGAAGCCGACCGCAGAGGACATTGATATTAACCATACAAATGATGACGTCAACAGTTTTTTTTATTGATATTGATGCTTTGTTGATTTTGAAATGTATACTTCAAATCAATTTTTAGGAGGAAAGTAATAAAATCTATTTTGTTATTTTTCGGAAAATTCCGTTACAGAAATTCCCACTTAAAAATTGTTCATGGTCTATGCAGGGATGCATTTGATATGTCAATCTTGATAGCATAACGTTTCGATTCATATCAAATAGTCTTAATCAAAAGGAATTCCGGGTATGACCACCATAACGACCAGATCGTATGTGCCAATTCGTTAAAACTGACTTAAGAAGAAAGAAAAAGATAGTTTGGAATATACCTACAAACACGCACACACACACGAACACAGACACAAATACACACACACACACACACACACACACACACACATATATATATATATATATATATATATATATATATATATATATATAAAGTGCGAGAGACAGAGACAGAGAGAAAGAGACAGAGAGAAAGAGACAGAGAAATGGGGGGAGAGAGAAAGAACGAGGTAGGGATTGATAGATACATAGATAGATTGATAAATAGATTGTTGTGTGTGTGCTGTATATAAAGTAAAGTTACTTTCTGTGACTTTATATGGCAAAAAGAAGTTTTATCACAATAGATAGGCAAAATAATTATGATGGCAGATTCAACTATTTAAATAAATATGTTTTTGTGAAAACTTTTGCTAGACGGCAAGAATATAGAAACAATGGAAGAAAGAATAAAGTGCTAATTGGAAAAGAATCATTGAGTGTGATTAAGTGGAATGAGAAATATGATGGGTGGAAAGTAACAAGTGTTATCAAAAATATCTAAATATATTTTACAAGGATATAAACAATAAACAGTAAAAAGTTTTATTCCTATCATTTATCTTTTAAGCGCTCTATCAGTGGGCTATACAGTACGCATCTTGCAAACTAATCCAACGGGTAAAATCAGTGCCTTGATTATGACACTAAACCTGGTGGTGGGGTTTTAGTTACGGAGTTGTGGAAAGTGTGAAGATACCCCATTTTTGCCATTATTCTCAAATCCACTTTCATCCGGAGCGGTTGTACATGTTACACCTATATATATATATATATATATATATATATATATATATATATATATATAATATATATATATATATATATATATATATATATTCATAAATGATGTTTTTGTGATAATCTCAAGGCTAAACCATATTTCATTTCCTGGAGAAATGCTAAGCAACACCACTGCGGAAACGATGTTTAGTAACTAGTTCACTGTTCATATCAACTTTTTCTTCTTTTTCACACCATCTTTAGTTAGCAGAATTGCCTTGAAGTAATCCATATTCAGGAAAAATCTTTTTTGAATAGGAAAGTTTACTTGCAAAAGCCAGAAGCCTTGCAACGGAATAAAGGAAACCCAGACATATTGAAAATATCTCCTTTTCTCCAATGGACATCCGGATGTCATAGTTGTCGCATCCGACTGAATAACTTTTTATCGGTGGCCTATTTCCCTTGTGGCAGTCATTATATTCAAGACAGATTCCGTATTAGTACCTCGCCTTTGGACTGTTGTGCCTTCGTCAATATTACGCGCAGAGACTTATTTCTCCCATCATGGCAATAAATTCAAGATGTCTTTAGTTGAGCCAACAGATATGCCAATGAAATGTCTTACCTTAATAAGATACATCGATTATTTAAAAGTTTCAAGAAATGTAAAACTCCCAATTTTTTGCAAACAATTATTCTTTAAAGAAACTATATATTTTTATATAGTATGATAAAATGAAAAATTATAAGCCAAAAATTATAAAAGATTGTTTTCAGGAGAGGAAAATAATAATAAAATCAATACCAATGAGTTACCATAACTTAGGGATTACCCGCTTCTGAGAATAAACTATAATGTATAAAACAAATTCCAGTTGAAAATATTGGAAAATTTTCAAGAATTAAAAATATTTTTGCTTTAGAAAAAATACAATTATAAAAGTATCTACAGAAAAATAATTACTTGATAAACCTCTGAATGAAAGCTATTCTAAAGTTAGTATATTTATGATCTTCTTGCCATGGCAACAGGAATACCACTTGGTACTATTGTAGCGTTTGTGCTTGATATCATTGTCTCCCTATATGTAGTAGTACAGGAGGTTACATGCTACATGCATTGTGGAAATTAGCAGCGAACACATCTGAGTCACGTCAGGCATGGGGATAGCAGCAGGGCCCTATAAGAACATTTTAATCCACGAGATTCGCCGCCCTCATCGAATTGCAGCGGTAATGATTGATGTTTCTTCGTGACAACAACAACACTACTAACCTAATTGCCTTCTTTTCTAGGTATAATGCCCCACTTCAGCAAAAGAATGTTTATTTGTCTTACGCTAGCAAAAAGGGAATAGACTCCTTCGCTATTCGGCTGATACCGATAATATGTAACACTACTGAACTTACTTTATAATAATATAAAGTAAATGCGAACAGTTTGGATGTAGATCCATTTGAAAAGTCATAGTTTATATTTTTTAATGATCCATGAGATGTTTCGGGAAATTTGGAACATATTTGATACGGAATACCTTTTTTTAAATTAGTAAATATTATGACTGAAATTGTTAACCGTATCATCAAGGATATTCATCTAAGTATTTGAAAAAAATACTATTCATCCAAACTATTTAAATCTGTTTAAGGAATATTTTATGAAGCGGGAATGTTCATCAATAAAATAAAAATAATTTGAGTCTTATCTGTTATTATTTTATTAAGATCAAAGGGAACATCCACAAAATTCCATATTTTTGCCAGTGTGTGTAGCCCCTTTTTATCTTTCCTCGTCTATATTTTCAAATTTTTAGTTAGATTTTTTATCATTCCTTGATGAAATGAAGATGAAATATCAGGTTTACCCATGAATTGATTAGATTGTTTGTTTATCAAACTTTTTCCTTTTATATTTTCATATTTTGTCAGATTTTCCTTCAAACTGTCTTCTTCCTTAATTCAAATAACCCGAAAGAGATATAAACTACAAATTCCAGGAACATAATAAACCCCATAAAAAGTAACATATACGATAAATTAAAGAACACAAATTATAAACTCTCTACATTACAACCAATAACTACAAAGAAAATTATACTACCAAACCTTCTTGCCATCAATAAGTAGAATGTCAGGAAAACGTCTCAAAACTTAAATAACAACCATTATAGAATCACACAAGTAATAAATATACAATTTCGGCATAACATGACCAATATCAGTAAAATTTACCAAACATTTTTTTTCATATTAGTACAATTGTATGTAAAAATGAGGAAGATCAAAATCACTGATATATCCACAAGATGTTTTTTTGTGTTTTTATCAGTTCTAAATTAAATCATACTGTAATTGATAAAAAAGAGAGAAATTTCATAACACTTTCTCCAATATAACCAAAAGGCTTTCCATGATATTGATGTATAAATAGATTTTGAATATTAAATCCCTCGAGAACATTTGATCGTCTAATAAAATAAAACCTGATCTAATATACAAATGTAAATATGTCAGTTTTTTAATGACATTTTTTGTTAAATATATAAACAGGACTGTTGGCAACGGTCTATATAAATCAGTGTGCAGTTGTCGCTAAGAATCAAGTGACGCCATTGGCAAGTATTCTTTTCGAGAGAATTCAAATACAAGTATACAACCGTTTATATTGGAACAGTTTATTTTGATGCAGAAAACATATTTGCTACCAAATATTTGCAATTATCAAAATAAGAATAATACATTTAGATTTTACTGGATTTTACTTCTGAGCTACATCTGAAAAACAACAATGAAACTAAATAGGAAAGACGTGTTATGACAGAACATAAATTCAGTTGTGATTTTCCAGTTCTGGAGCACTGGTGAGTTTGAAATACGTTATCATTGCACCCATATATACTATAATAATGATTGATAGCATCTGCTAGAATACCACGTATAAATAGGTCTATTTAAAAATTAATTCTATTAGCTAAGGAAACACAGATACCAACCATAAGATTGTACAAATAAATCATGATAAATTATGTTACTACGTTACACGATTTAACTCTTAAACTGTTACTTGAAGATATATCCGTTTACAAATTATTTTACTTGTTAAATCATTTAATTGTTAGGAGATACCATATACACACATTTGTGACATTTGTCTTTTCACCACTTATTGTAACTTAAAACTGTCTTATTTATCTTTTCTTTATAGTTTGGTAAATTTAATATTGAAATTATATTGTAATAAGCATAAAAAAGTATATATAAATCATTACTATACTACGCTTTGTTTGCACTACACATAATTACTAAATCCTAAATAAACATTGAACTACAAGCAATTATGACACAGTAGTTACGTAATAATATTTCTGCTTATCGAACAAGCACTCAATTACAAGTGTGGATAATAAATTGTTTGAATGTACTTTAATAGGAGAAATTTAAGATAATAAAATATTAGTAGATGAGGTTTTTCAATATTCTAAAGTGCATTTTATTTTAAATTAATATTTTTCCATTGAAAAATAATATATAATCATGTTCATGAATCTATGAAATAACAATTGCTTCAATATAAAATCATGTTAGGGGTGCTTCACATGGTGTAATGGTTGGTGAACTAGGCTAGGGCACACTTGTTTATGATTCTGATTCTCAGTGGGCCCGGACATTTGACCGTGTGCTGAAATAAACAAAATTTTGGAAATGAAAAACCATATAAATGTTACCGAAAATGAATTGAACCGTTTAATTCACTCTTCGTTTGTAACAGAATTTTTACAGTATATCATAAAACTGATTTATATAAGTATATTTATCTTGTGAAATCTGTAATTGAAGTTCTCCTTCAAATTTTGTGCGGAATTTATTTTAATTTTAAATACGGTAAATTCATATGAAATACTATTCTACGTATATTTACCAAACAAAAGAAGTGAAATCATGGAAGTTCCGTTTCTTCAATATTTTTATCCATACAGTTTGTCATAATCCCTTTTATACAGAAGACGTAGTTGAAGAAACGATTTCAAACTCAGGCTGAGACTTCTTAAGTTAATCTAGTTGTAATACGCTTGGAAAGAGATAGACCCATTTCTTATTACATTCTGTCTCAACGCCATTGTCTGAAAGATCACAATACTGATATAATATCATGATTGGCGTATTATTTTTCTTTTTTTTTCTTTTTTTTTTTTTTGTTGTTTTTTTCTTTTAGCGAGATAGCACACATTGACTCTAAGAAAGGAGCTGAACACCGCCAATATAATACAGAAGAACTAACATGAAGTGTAGATCTGACAGGATTCTGACTTCAATATGTCTCGTGATCTAGGTACGCTGTGAATGAGACAATAATTGCAAGCAGATTTTAGACAGCTATGAGTAAATACGATGGCGAAAATGACCCAAGAGATGGGAACCACAAAGTAACCAACTTTATTTTATATGCAATTAATCAAATTATATGAATTGGGACAACAAGTTATGTTATCCTGAAGTTCACATTTAAAACTCTACTAAATGACATGAACAATCAAATATAAATTTTATCACAGAAATACAATGAAGGGAAAACTTAGGAACAAACCGGGTAACACTAAATAAATTCTGAATCTTTTGAATGCCACAAAGGGAAATATTGAAAAGAATTGAGTATCGGTAATTCAATGTGGCGATGCAAAAAAAAAAAATAAAATTAGTTATAAAAATAAAACTCATGAAAAAGAAAAAGTAAAGCATAGAAGAAGGCAGTACGTGAGGATTTTGGTATTGCTCAACATCACGTGATTGACTTAAATAGAGATTTTCAAAGGTTACATACTTTACACACACTTTTCAACTGACATTTGAATAACTGTTTCTTTCAAGCATATTTTTATTAGCTACTGAAACATGAACAAGAGATTTCCTTTTGTTGCTGACTTGGCTCTAACTCGAACTCAAGCGTTGGACAGCTATATCTCTTTCGGAACTGGCCAATTAATCACGCCCTCTTACGACCAAACACTGGAACAAGGGATGAGCAACATTTAGTAGGAATGAACAGCATATTACCGAAGTATTGCATGGAGTTAGTAATCCTTAATTCATTGTGACAGGCAATAAATATTCCTTCGTTGCTTATCGCCTCTAATTTAGTTCTCCGGAGAAAAGAAATTCTCCCGCACTTATCTTTAGTTATACCGTTCGAGCCAACAGCATGGATTTTCGTATCTATAACTGCGTGGAAGTTACCGTGGCATCCATGAACACGTCTTTTATTTCTCAAGCTAAATATGGTAGGAAAAATGGGTGTACGAGTAGGATGGACATGCCCTTTTGGAAGCAAAGGAAAATAAAGAAAGAAACAGTTATTGATTCTCATAATGCACATCCTGACAATGAAATACATTCTCCAAGAGCGTAAAACCAGTGAGTGAAAATAAAAGTTGAAGGACAATGCCGAGCAGGAGTTAAAATGTAATGAGCTATTTTTCAGGGAGGACTCGTTATTCCCACTACTTTACGTTATAAAGATGAAATAAAGTAACGCAGGATACAGATTCCTAAGATCAGTAGAAAAGTTAAATCACCTCATCTACTTGGATGATGAAAAGATTTTTAACCAAAAATATATAAAAATGGAATTATAAATAGCAATACAAATTATCAGAATCGCCAGCCGAGACATAAGATGGGAATGTAATATTGAGAAATAAACACTTCTACTAATGAATAAAGCTATTAGAATGATTGGTGATAGGTAATATATTTTAATCTAAATTAAACGGATTATCTAACCAGACCTACTGTTAATTAACATGAAAACTATTTATTGAAATAGAAAGGGGTAGATGAACTTTAACTACATTAAAACTTACATTTGCTCGAATTAGAATGTGTGGGAGATATTGTTTTTGTGACACGCATTAGGTATTCCTCTTGGGACTAATATAGAGTCATATCTGTGACAGGACACATATATCCAATACTCCCTTGGTCTGGTATAGCCACAATATAATAGTCATGAAAAAGTTCAAATATAAATGCAATTAAACATGGAAATTAAATAACAGACCTAAGTGTCATGATCGGCAAGTGCTCCCTAAATAGGCCACGTGAATGAACTAGTGGTCGTCTTGTGAATGTCGTATATTCTGATTTTAGGTAGATATTAATACTACCTATGAGAGACGCTAGACAAAATGGAGTGCAAATATAATCTGTAGAAAAGGATGGCATAACTCTGAGAATGAAATATTTAGTTCAACATCACAAGTCAAAGATTTGCAGGCCAAACAAGGATGATTCTAAAGACATGCTGGTACTCTGACCTTGAGATAATTGAGATATGTAGACAAGTAATTCATGAGGAGTACGATTACCAAGATTTATCCAAAAATAATGGAACCCATCGCCACAGCATGAATGTTAACACAACATGAAATAAATAATGTAGAATTTTAAAAATAATTACTGTAAAGACGGTCCCAAATGAAATCGTAAAGGTAAAAAGAATTATAAAAATTATACCAACGGACAATATCAGCGAGCTAAACGATTTAATCTATACTGGAGTGAAACTAGTCAGTGACAAAATTGGTATCCTGCTAAGGAACTCAAACAGAAATACAAAAGCTGGATTAGAAATGAGACTAGAAGGACAAATAAATGAACTATGAGAACAAGTGAAAGAACCAAGGAAGGAAACTACACAATAACGCAATGGAAGTAAAAGACAGAAAAAAAAACTGAGAATACAACTGGAATAAATAAACCAAAATACATGGCAAAAAAGGGGAGACTCAAAAGCTACCGATACAGATTCAAACAATAAAAGCCAATAAGGATCTTATAACGAAATAATATCCTGCCTGCAATTCATTGGGGAAAGCTTGTAATACATTGAAGGTGCCTTTGCCGAGATATCGTGAATAAATCTAGAAGGTAATCCAAACGAACCAATGTATAATAATGACAATATGTTATTTCTGAAATTCAAATAGAACCTGACTTATACAAGAGTGTATACGACATATAGATATAGTGATTGGCATATTCGTAGTTCAGGATAAGGATAACTGGAGAATTACATCTTGGCAAAGATAAAGATGATGCGAGAATGAAGTTATCTGGCAGATTTTAATGAAAAACGTGACAAGCTGTATAATCTTTTATCCTACGTATTGCACGAAAGGATCTAATATCTTTTTCTTCTTTTTGGATTCATTCAACAAATCCAAATCAGGCCCAAATCTAATATCTCTTTGAAAATAGTTAATGATGAATATTTGATAGCATAATTGAATACGAAATATTCATTAGAATATATTTGTATATATTTTGTATATATCGGACGTAACGGTTATTGTCCTAAAAATTGAAATCGGGAAACCGAGTTCAAAACCTGGATGTGACTGCTGAATGAGACTCATGCCCTTGCAAGAGATGAATTTTTCTTTTCTCTTAACCACCTCTAGGTAAGAGGTATACTGGGCTCTTTAGCCTCGGTAAGACAACCTATCTAGAAGATTGAATCTTCTGAATTCACACACACACACACACACACACACACACACACACATATATATATATATATATATATATGTATATGGGGAGCGTGTTATACTAAAGCTGCGTAAGTCAATGATTCCTTACAAAAGGGTTTTTCCTATTTAGTTAAATGGCATAAAATACATCCCCAAATTTTCCTTAGTTTTGGAATTATGTTATTCTTGAAAAAAGGCCATGTTTTTTGTTTCTAATTAGTCTTAATATGCAATTAAGTCAAAAACTCACCCAACTCTTACCCACATTCTGTCTGTCATTTTCCCCCACTCTCGATATATCTTGATTAAGTACTCTTTATATAAGTTAGTTTTCTCTGGAAGTGTAAAGAGAGAACCTGGAGTGTATGACCGGTAGCTGAACTTATTTGTATGTTTTAGTAACTAACAGCTGGCTTATATATAAGACGGGTCAGTTTTTGACTTAATTGCAAATTCTAGCAAAATTATCTGACAGTATGAGTATGAGCAAGATGGAATGAAAACAACACACAATGCTGTTAAAGAGAAAACGATTTATAAAATATACATAGCTGATACTGATCAATATTTCGATTTTACAAAAATCATCATCAGAGCCAGTTATTCCGTGTTGTTTGTGGTCGGAGATAAAAGTTGAATGTGGCAGGAATGCCCACATTGGGAAATAATGTAACAACTTTCGTTCTCTTCTTTGCAAAATCAAGGTATTTTGTTTTGAACCTCATTCAACTTTTATCTCTATGATGATTGTTTTAAAATCGAAATATTGATCAGTATCAGCTATGCATATTTTATAAATCGTTTTCTCTTTAACAGCCTTGTGTGTTGTTTTCATTCCATCTTGCTCATACTCACACACACACACACACACACACACACACACACACACACATATATATATATATATATATATATATATATATTTATCCTAGTGTATGTTTAACACTATCTAAACTTGATGAGACAGTAGTAAGCCAATATATACAGTATTATTAGGAGTGCTCAATATATGTTATAAAACAATAATGAATATATGTTAGTTTGTTTTTAATATTTAATTGCAGGGAAAATTTTCTGCTGCCATATTGGTTTCATGCTCGTTTAAACTTACTCGTTTAAACCGACTAATCTTCGAGCATTAAATGATTTTGAAAAAGTGAAATAATATAGACAAAAGTGAATGGCCGTTGGTTATTTGAAATTGTGTAACTGTATTCACGGCTCATTTGGTTATCTATATATGTGATGCATAAGTGTGGGTGTGTCTGTTCCGTGCATACGTATGTGTATGCTGGTATGCCCGCACACATGAACACGTAAAAAGCGCGGCACCGCTCTCAAACATACGTATATATACGAGTACAGATGTTTTGTGCATACGTATATTTGCTGATGTATGAGATTTTGTGAGATTATATATATATATATATATGTGTGTGTGTGTGTGTGTGTGTGTGTGTGTGTGTGTTGCCATAGCACAATACTATTACAATATTTAAAAAATATTGAAAACGTATTGCATATCATTGCACGTGTGTTTGTGTATGTGCGCGTGTGTGTTAAGATGTGGCGGGCTTGAATTGCCTCGTGTTCAATACAGCTGTTATTTATGTTGTTTGTTTGAATGAGAAAAAATTCTAAGTTATTATAATATGTAAAAAAATGAAATTTGGTTTAGAACGCAATAATAATAAGACTTGTTATGAAATTAATCAAATCTGTAATAATGTGTATAATAATGTATGAAATTTGGTTTAAGACTAAAAAATAGTATGTAAATGCGTTGCTTTGTGAGGTGTGATGTAATATTAGAATATTGTATGTGATACTCCGGTCCAATGCTAATCATAACGCGTATAAGATTTAGGAAAGTATTAATTCCCGTTTTCATAATTTATTAGGTTACCTAAAAGAGATTTTTCTGCTTCGACTACACAAAAAGACAGATTAAACTCTTGTCACTTGACATCTGATATTATCAGTGCCGATGACTTTAATCACTTATAGACATACAATACCAAACTAAAACGACCAACGTCATCAGGACTTTTTAAAATACTCGTGGAACATTATAAATTCCAAACCTTATAAGGTATTATTTATTAATGTCCCATTATTTCAGTCACAAAAGTCATAAAAAGTTAAATTAAACATCAAAAGGCAAAAGATTACAAAAGTAAATTATATAAATGAATAAATAATGTAAGTTTTAAAGTATAATTTATGGAGGTGTGTGGTGTAATGGACTCGTCGACCTGAGTTCAATTCCTGGACGAAGCTGTTTGCATTTTACATGGGGCTAATACCCTTGGAATAGGTATGAATCCAATTCTCCCTGCAGCTATGAATAAATATCAGCGTAGACTCGGCTCTTTAACCATGTCCAGGTAACCAGTCTAGGAGAAGGAAAACTCTGAATTCAAACTTGTTAAACTCTGCTTAAATGTGTGAGTTTCTGTATGTTTGGGTTTCTGTGACTAGACTATGTAACAAAGAAGTACCTGACATTTTAAAATATCGGCTCAATGGAACGTTTTGTAATAATCATAGCTGAAATATTTCATAGAAGTGATCTTGATCTTGATCTTTTTCTTTAAAATGTTACCAATTCTCGTCAGTTTACTTCTTTTTATTTGTTACCCCTTTCTCTCTGTAGATATACTTATTTGTTCGAATAAATTTGTTCCTAAATACTGCTGTTCCAATTTCTCTTGACATTTATTTCGTATATATTTCTTCGTACATACCTGCGGATAGAGAGGAATTCTTTGCGTATATATTTACTTAGAAAAATATACAAACGCAATACTACTCAGGAAAATTAGCCTAAAGAAAAGCATGCCATGTACAGATAGTTTTTCTTTCTTTTTCAGTTACACGGTCTATGTCTATGTGCTGGTTAAATGTGCGTGTGGCATTGATTTTATTTAATGTTGTGCATATCTCCATACTGAAGACGATTTTATATCCACGTTGGATTGCTAACGAAAGACATGTATATTACTGTGTATAAGTTGTAGAATATTATATTAAGAGATATTGTTATTTAGTATCAAACAACTCGAAATAATAACAGATGATAATGTGTAGCAGTAATTATCAAAAGTATACATTGTTATATTATACACTTTGTTGAAATAATTTCCTTAGTACAGTTTCAATTTATTTAGACGAATCTCTTGTTAAATTTCAATACTACTTATAACATACAAAAGTGCTTCGTAAATATGAAGCATGAAGGTGCTTGTTTGATTGTGAGAATAGTTTGTACAT
This sequence comes from Doryteuthis pealeii, assembly GCA_023376005.1. NCBI lineage: Eukaryota > Metazoa > Mollusca > Cephalopoda > Myopsida > Loliginidae > Doryteuthis > Doryteuthis pealeii. Next base: position 101,328,159 of record CM042155.1, read on the forward strand.
ATAATTATTTCAAATGTTTTGCTAAAAGAGGGATAGTTATAGTTTGTAAGTAATCACAATATAGTTTTGTTACTGAGCTTATGTTACTAATCTATACGCTTCATAGAATATATTCAGAATTGAATTTCATCAGTGTATGTGGATATTATTCGTTTTAATTTTACTCTAAATTATTCCTGAATTAAAAGGTGATTTATAGATTCATTCTATTTGACGAAGACAAATATATTATTTCTTCCAAGATTGAAGGTAGCATTAATCTGAATTTTTTTTAAATCGCTATAAATATTGCCCCAATCTTCAATTGAAAAGAGATGATCATCCTTGAAAAAAGCATTCCAAACATTGCTAAGTTTTATAAAATAAATATAAAGTACTTCAGTGCCCGTTAATAACACGCCTATATCTCATTTACAAATTCACCCTGTCAGCGGGGCTGGGGTTAACTAAACTCACTCTATGTACGACCCTCCCCCTACAAAAAAAAAGGGTTGACATGTCTTACAAAAAATCACAAAATCACACTAATCCACAGTTCTGCATAAGCAAATTTGAAAGAGGAGTTTCACATAGTGTAATCCATGGCAAGCTAGTACAGTGCCCTCCTGGTGCAATGATTATGAAGCTAAATGAGTGAGTCTCAATTGTTATCCTATAATTCCGGTCCTATGAAACAAATAAGCATAGTAAATAACTACTTGGTGAGCTATTTTAGCAGCTCATTATCGTTGAATTTAATTCTTACTACTTGCTTCATTATATTTGCCTCATACCACACTAAGCTGTGTCATGACAATATATTTTTGAAATGCACACAAGAAGAGCAAATTCTTTAACATTTCCCTGATATTTTATTCCGTTGTGTTTTGTGAAAATTCGCAAGTGTTGATAGTCACAAAATACTATTTCTATGTGTTTTGATTTTTTTCTTGATTAGTATTATGTTCAATTTATATTTTAACCCCTTTTGTCCTTGATAGATGAGCAAGAGATTAGACGATTCTCTAGACTTAAAAGCCCAACAATATACAATTATTCGGTCACCACAAGATTCACTGCCGTCTCTTCCCTCCCCTTAACCTGAAATCATATAAAGCCTTATAGTTTTTTTTCTTTTATTTCAGTCTTATAATTACGTGCTACGGTACCTTGTATGTAATGTTCAATTTATTGGGTCATAGTATCTAATATTTTCATACATTTCCATGTGCTATAAATCTTTTACACAAATCACACACACATATTGACACGCACACACACACACAAACACACACAAACACATGCACACACATATAGATTCATAGATTCAAATATTCCAGTAAGTTATATATATATATGAGTTTACGCATATGTGAATTTTCGTCCTTCCGTCTTTGCTTGCGTGTGTATTCTTGTGTGTGTGAGACTATGTGTACTCTATGTTTACGTGTGCGGGTGAGTATGTGTATGTGCGTGCATGTGTATTTATCAAATGCAGTTCAAGAGTAAAGTCGTCGGGGTGGTCTAAAGTGGGTATCAGCCAGACAGCAAGTGTCTATTCCCTTTTCAATAGTGCTAGGCCAAGGAGACTGTTTTTAGAGTCTGGGGTAGAGCGTCACACCTGCTATCAGATCCTCACTTTACCACTCATTCGCTGAGTTGGCAAGGGCCAGTATCGAACCAGGAACCTTGAGGCCAGACACTCTACTAACTGATAAAGAGAGAGGGGAATCAAAAGATTGCCCGGGGCAAAAATAATATGCAAAAGAATATGCTGTCAAACAAAAGTCCATTCTCTTTTCTTCCCGTATGAATAAGACCTGTCTTATTAAATTTCTTCTAAAATAGTTGCGACACCCATAGCCAAAACTGCAGATATTCACAATTCTGTTTGCCTTCTAGAGAAATCTGACCTTGATCAACTTTTAACTAAATTCTTTCCCGCAGTTTTTCTTTTTAGAGTGAGAGCTTGTCTACTTTCTCACGGCAAAGTCTCTACTTGCATAAACACCTGTAAAATATTTCCGGTTTTATACGCTATGTTTCATCAACTTTGTCTCTTAGCCGACGAGTATGTGAATGAGTGATTTCGAATTAATTTTTCTTCCAATATTATGAACTGCCTGTCAATGAAAGGGGATGTCTGCAGATGCTAGATTTAATTGTTTTCTGTAACAATTTTAGGCGAAAATGGTCTGGAAATCTCCAGTAGTGTGTGATTTTTATGTTCTCTCCGTATCTATCAACAAATACAATATGTCTTTGAATTGCAAGAATTTCACACGCCAAGTTTCATCAAGATAAAGCTACTATTATTGGAGTCCATAAAAGAACAAATATTACATTGGCGAACTTTGAACTTGGGAGTTATTATTCAATGTCTGGGCCAACCAAATAGAAACAAATGACATCTTATCCACACGGGCACCGATAGGAAAATAATAAAAAATAATAATTATCATAGAAAATTTATTCATTTGAGGAATACTCAATATAATGTATACCTAGCAGAAATTCCTCAAATGAACAAATTTTCTATAATACTAGCAATTCATATAATAAAGCATTACATGATAGCGGATACACAAAAAAAAAACATAAATTTAACAATGAACATAAAAGCGATCCACAAGATAAGAACAAAAATGATTCAACTTACAAGTAAGAACTAAAATAAGTAAAATATTTTTAAATTTAGTTAACAAACACTTTCCAGACAACCACATATTACATAAAAATTTTAACAAGAACAATTTAAAAATCAATTTCTCTTGCACAGATAATATAGAAAGGATTATTAAGAAACACAATAATAAAATAATAAATAACCATAAACAAAACAGAAATAATAATCTGGATAAACAGAAACAATGCAACTGTCGATGCCCTACAATGTGCCCCACGAAGGGAAGATGCTTGACTAAAAGCGTCATTTATCAGGCATCAATTCTACGTGGTATTCACAAAGTTGGAGTTCAAAACTAGATTTACAAACCATACGCACTTATTTACTAACATTAAGCCTAGAAACGCAACAACTCTATCTAGATATATTTGGAATTTAAAAGATAAAAATATAACACCAATTATCCTATGAAAATAAAATGTGTGCAGATTTCTAAATGATTCATGCTACCTTTTTCGACAAGAAAAGTTAACTATTATTAAATTCCCGAATAAGAAAAACCTTTTAAATAATGGATTTTAATCGATATGCAATTGTAGATATAGGTTGGGTTGGTCACTAAAATATTGTTAGAAATACAATATTGAATTTAACTAAATAAATCATAATTTTGTTCTTTAATAGTTATTCATTTTAAATAGGATGAATAAACAATGAAAAACTAAAAATTAGTTGTATAAAATCCCTAAAATATAATTAGAATCAAATTTTAACTGTTTTTACTAGCTATTATTTATAATACGCACGCGGAAATTGAGAAAAAATAACGTATAGTTCAACCATTGTTATCCGAAAAATATATTCAATTTAACTAAGGACTTACATCGACCAACTTAAACGTAGGTTAGGGTCCTGATGAAATCATTTCAATTTGAAACCATGGTAGACCCTTAAAATTTCCTCTATTAATATTATATATATATATATATATATATATATATAGTGTGTGTGTGTGTGTTTGTGTGTGTGGAAGAGACCTGTTAAAGATCAACACCGTCCTAAACCCATACTTTTTACATAATTTTTCATATATATATATATATATATATATATGTTATGAAAATATATATCATCTGATATCTGATCGATGTTGTTAATGATATGAAATCAGATACTAAGTTCAATGTTAACAACAAGAATTGGTACCAATCTACAGATTTTAGCTGTTTCCACTTAGATTCCATATTATAAACAAAAATAGTATTCACAATATTGAACCTTGAAGCGAAAGAGCCCAATTTTTTCCAAATATATAGTATTGATTGCATAGAATGAAAGCAATATCCAATCTCAGACAACAATCCCAGTCATAACCATATATATATATATATATATATATATATATATATATATATATATTGACATAGATATACTTCACATTAGAAGGAGGGAGTATTAACCAATTTGGTATGTTCATTAAATAAGTGAAAGAAAAAATCCTTCAGTCCATGAGCAAGATATTCTAATATATTAATACACGTATTGTATCCTCTGGCGAATGTAGAAAAATTAAATGCAAAAAGATGGAAGAAAAGTGTTCCTTCCCCGAAAGTAATTTGAAATAAATTTTGCAGAAAGAACGTGTCTAATTTTCTGTCAAACAAATGCGACAAAATATATTCTGCGATTGATTTCCCATTTGGAATGTCAATATAATTAGAGAATAACAAGAAAATATATAGTGTGAATTGGAAAAATGTCTTAGATATGCTCATACATATGCATGAATGTATGTGCATGTATGCATAACGAGGTGTATGTACATACATGCATACGTATATTGTGAAACATATATAATCTATGTATATATAAATATAAACGAATAAATACATAAATTTTTGTATATATATATTTCTATGTGTTTTTGCATGTTTTTGAATATATATGTATAAGTGTGCATGAATAAGTATATTGTGAAAACACACACACACACACACACACACACACACACACACACATATATATATATATATATATGTGTGTGTGTGTGTGTGTGTGTGTGTGTGTGTGTGTGTGTGTGTGTATGCGTGTGTGTGTGTATATATAAATCAGCTAGAATCCAAGTGACTATATAGACACCTATATATCAATATCCATATAAAATATACGTATGTGTCTACAGGTAAAGGCACATATGATAGTTTAAAATCTCTTGTGGTTTCTATTCTGTGTCGTCTTCATTTATTGATCTATACGATTAATGTGCATAGAGTAAGTGTTATTTGATGAAGAAGGAATGTGTGTATCAAAATTTATGAATGGATTTTAAATACACATTTCTTTGAATATTTATATACTCACACCACCAGCAAGGAAATATATATTTCTGTGTAAGTGAATATATATGTATACATGTGTGTGTGTGTGTGTGTGTGTGTGTGTGTGTGTGTGTGTGTGTGCATGCATGCTTGCATGACTTTGGGTGTTTGTTTACACATGCGGGCATGCGTGTGAGTTGGTTAAATTAGAGATAATTTTCCTAACGTTCCTTTTGAAAAATCAATGTATCTATTTGTGTATATGCGTTTATGTGTGTATGTGTTTATATGTGTATATATTTTTGGTAATTCATGTTTGAATATACGTGTATGTATGCGTGTGTATGTAAGTGTGTGTGTGTGTGTGTGTGTGCATGCGTGTAGTGTGATTTTGTCTAAAAGCTACGCTATGTGTGAGTGTTTTGGTATAGTTCCCTTCCTATCAAATTATACATATCGTCTACATTTGGCTATAATGATATATTTTTGCTGAGGCTATAGTATAATATGTGAAAGTAATAATACTTATATACTTATAAAAAATATATTTACGACACAAACTGAAAGTATACTGTTCTTGCATTATTTCTTCATTTTTTTAATTTAATAATATTGCTGTTTCTAAATTGGATATTTCACACAAGTAGATAGGGAAAAATAAAATCAACTCAGCATTTTCGTTCAAAGTTTGGTGGGTTTATATTAGAAGATTAACATATCTGCGGGCATATGTCATGATTAATTCCTTCGTGTTGTCTTTAACACACATGTACATACAAATACACACCCCTATATATATATATATATATATATATATATATATATATATATTGTGTGTGTGTGTGTGTGTGTGTGTGTGTGTGTGTGTGTTCACGAATAAGACAAATATATACATACGGAAGTGTGTGTTGTGTAAATATCTACGATATATAGATCTATATATTAACAGAACTGTGTATATGAATACGCATATATATCGTTAGTATAAATATATATATATATATATATATATATATATATATATATATATATATATATATATATATAAAAGGGATGGCGTGTCATCTTTTAAGTCGGAAAAATGATGCCATTCAGCATTGAAATCATGTATACAACATCATATATTTATAATTAAGAAACATACATTTTTTAGAATTTTAGTGATTAATTATATAATACAATATTTGAACAAATGTTACATTATGTCCATGACGTGGCCTGATTAGTTACGGAAATGTTTGAGTGGCGGTGTGTGTGTAGGAACGGAAAAATTTAAATAATGATGTCAGCATAGACGCGTGGCATGATTTTAATTGGACGAGGAATGGCACGTAATGAATGGGTGAAAAGAGGAGTGAGATGTGAGAATGAGCTTCAGCCCGGCCATCAAAGAGTTTAGACGTGATATTAGCCAGTCTCCCCGCGCGGTGATATGCCCATAAAGATCAAATAAATAGCTTGATCAAGCAGCAAAAAATGTCTTGTTAATTCAATTAATTGCAATGACCAAATCGGCCCTTGGTCAGAAGAAATCAGCCTTATTTAAAAAGAAGAAACAACTAGAAGAACTTAACTAAACAGGAACATGGCAAATAGAAGCAGTAATGAAGTTAGCAAAAAGCAAGTAAGATATCCTAACCAATTAAGTCTCTAATATGTCTCTCTCTCTAAAATCTCACTTTATCAACCGGGAACTCTCTATGAAGTCTCACTCTCACTCTCACCAATTGTGTGCGCGATGTCAATGTAGGTATATATAATATTACCAAACAAAATTCAAGTAATTTGTGGAAATATTTCCAGTTCTTTATAAGTGAGTAAAAAAGTCACATCCTGGTTTGACATAGGCACTCTCTCATTGGACTCGTCGAGGAGAATATATTTTGCCATACGATGCCTTCAGTTTCAGTTGAAGATATTTTTACAGCAGCAACTCGACTGAAGATCAAAGTTTAGTATCTGTGCCCGGAAACTGCAAAAGCCTCTTGCTCGATTCCAGGGTTCTATCCCCCAAATAGCATCTACCTCCCGCATCTAAACAGACCGAGTTTATTGCTCAGTCTGAGGCGCCACAACGTTTATATTTTATTCTTGTTTTCTTATATATATATATATATATATATATATATATATATATATATATATATATATATATATATATGCAGGAGAGGGAGGGACAATAAATATTTTCTTACATATAGTCCTCATAACGCAATAAACAGTATCACTGTTGAGATCACCATACTTCTGAATGTTAAGGTGATATAATATCTACGTAGATGAATTGCCAACGTAAAGTAAGCAAAATACATAAATTGATCAATTAACAAGCAATTTCAGGTTATAATCGTGGAAAGTAGGATTTGTTTTTGGTTTTGGTTTTCAGTTTTTAAACAGAAATTGGGGATTATTTATTTCTAACAAAAAATAAATAAATAAAAACTTTTAAACATTATACTTTATCTTTTAGATATAGGTTCACTTTTTGTTCATACATGATATGTATATTTTCATTTCGTAACGATTTCCTTTTAAGAATTTGTTTTTTTTTTATGCGCTGAGATAATTGGGCAATGCAATATGGCCTGCTGTTTTGACAATTTTTCTTTATAATCTTTAGCGTGAATGTTTTATTCTAAAGAAAACAAAAATGTCGGCGTAATTTTATCTAAGTTCTTATTCATTCATTTCAAAGATGTTTAGTTCCTCTTCAAATTGAAAAAGAAGTACTATATGATGCTTTTTATCTTATTTTTATGCATCTAAATTTCTCTGTGCAATTGTGGATTCTGTTTGCATAAAGACACTTTAAATTTTTTCATAAGTTTCTCACACCATGAGTTTGTCACATTTGAAATCATTTATTCATCTCTGTTGGATTACTACTCCTGTGTCCATAATGAATAAAATAAAAACAATATTGATACAGATTCAATAACAAATAAGTAACGATGAAATATATTTAACTTCACTAATTGTTTCTCACAAAGCCCTAAGGTGATGTATACATTCAACTGAGTCAATACTGAAGATGGTTTATTAACAGAATAAGAGTACTAAATTGATTAAAATTGATTGAATTTCACTATTTACATTGCTTTTAATGGTGAATTACATTCTGTCGTCTCTTTTTTTTCAAGACCTCGGGTGTATTTTGTATTTCATTCAAAACTTCATTGTTATCAGATTTTTTAATATGAAAAGCCATGTTATACAGCGTAAAATACGGTATTTATTTTAAAATATTATGTAATAGTTAAAATGAAAACAATGTGGATACTCGTCTGAATATTTCATAAGATATTAACTATGTTGTATTTTGGTTCCAATCCTGGTTGAGATTGTTGACATTTGAAATCGCACAAATACCCTTGAGAAAGACATGAATCCATTTATTCTTCCCCAGCTATGGGAAAATAGCAGACCAGTTTCCTGTTTACCAGTTTGTCTTTGTAGAGAATGCTATGAATAAATAGTAGGACATAATGAGTTCTTTAGTTTTTGTAAGAGAACTTAGATAACAACTGAATTCAAACTAGTAGTTTTACGCTTAAACATTGACCTTGTGACATATCTTTCTCTCTAAGATTGTTACAAAACAAAGTAAATACCAGGAAGACAGTAACCCAAAATATAGTCATAAAAAGAAAAGAATGACGAACATATATTCCTGTATATAACCCCTTTCCTACCAAATGGGATAATATAATCATAAAATAGCTGTAATATTAAATAGGCAAGGAAAATCAGCAGTCAGACACTAAACTAGACACCGGAAGACACTTTTCTAAATTGTTATCGGGATACTGACAATCATTTATTTTAGAAATGTATGCAAATATATTTATCATTTATTATTATTGTTATTATTATTATTATTATTATTATTATTATTATTATTATTATTATTAGAAATGCCGGTATTGTATGTGAATCTTAAAGTATTTTCCGGCAAGTACTGATCGGCATAATGATTCTTGCCTATTGTAATCTAGTTGCCGCCTCCCAATACTAGTGGCATTGTTGCCCAGTAGTGTGATAAACAAAATATTTAAATCACGAAAATTCACGTTGTTCGACCGTCACACACAAAGTTGGGGATTAAAAAACAGTTAGTTAACAGGAAAGCGAGAAGTCGCGACCTAAATTTCAGAACTAACCAAACCGCCTTCTTGCATTGGATGGGGCCGGGATATGTCAAAGAAGACCTTTAAAATACCACTTGACGTATTTCTGCTTTTAGATTGGTCCACAAGTAAATTGTAACATGGTCAATAAAGTGAAATTTTCTGTAACAATTTGTCATCCTTTTTCTTTCCTGATATTAACAACTTCATTTCGTTATCTCTTAATCTAATCTTTATTGTTTAGTCTTTTCCTCATTTCTTCGGAATGCACGCAACACCACAATTCATTGACATAATTTCCCAACGGAAATAGGTCTTATTGATTCAATATCTTCTCAGCTAACCTGGAAAAACACGTTATTAGGCAGGTTGTCATAATGTTTTGTTTTCTCGGTGTGTATATCTCACGAAAATGTTTAATCCTACCAGAAACCGTCTTGGACTGTTTAATTGGTTACTTTTTATTTCTGATCAAATGCAATGTCTGTTCTTCCATTATATAATAGATACTTATTTATATATTTTTTCATTTGAACTCTATTTTAGATTCAATATTACATTTATATCAAATGTTTTTCATGGTCAATCAGTTTTCCCTTTAAAACTATTGTGAGAGTATTTTTATGAATTTTCTCGTTCACCTTCTAGCGAGTCGGAAAACCATTTTAACATCCATTTTATTTTATATTCGAGCTAAAGGACTGTCAAGAAATTCAAATGATGAGTTTAGTTTGTATACAACGACTGTTAGCGTAGCGCAAAAATTAACGCATAGCAACGCCTCCGGTGACTTTACTCAACTTCTGTCCATAGATTCAATATATTTTTATGCATTTTTTAAAAAATATACGTAAATAATACATTTGTTTATTTTCTACATTCATCGTAGCCAATTTCACAGAGTTATATTTTTTTTTCGTAAATATAATGTATGAATTTGTCTTATTTATTTGTTTGCTCTAAGAAAAGTTATGCGATTCAATTTCTAGATTGACGTATTCTTGTTTTGATTTGCCAGTTGGATATTCATTTTGCTGACTTGTTTTTGTTAGCAATCGGAAATAAAACTGAGGAAAAAAAGTAATTTAAAGGTGATCGCTTTCTTTTGAATTAAATGTTTTAAAGAGCGAACGTTTTTCGTACGACATTCTTTTTAGTCTTAGTAATAGAAAATCTGTCACAAGATAAACACATCTAAAACAAAGTCATTGAATGGAAGATTATTAGATGAGACTTTTCTACATAAACGTCTACAGATGTAAAGAGTATTATAAGCAATCAGGATGTAATTCAAAAAATTGCTTGAAATTATTGTTGAGAAGAAAGCTTTGATTGAATTTAAGCAAGACATATCAGAATATTTACAATCGATTTAGACTGAATTCAAAACTAAGCAAATTTACGTTGCATTCGAAGGAATGTTAGATTTTCTTTATTCTACGTAAATATAAAAGGCATTTGATTTTTCGACCTTTGAGCTTTGAACTTCAAGTCTTTGTTCTATTTTTATAAATATTCATTTAACTTGCTCTGGATTTAAGAATTTGTTTTTCTTTCCTAAATTGCAAAGATCAATAGTATAAATCAATAGAACAATTCTAATTAAATTAAGCCGATTATCAATTATCAAATTATTCAGGGTATGAGCATTTCTTACGTTGCAATCATCTGAAATTAGTTAAATCTTCATTATGAAAGTATATTTCGCAGCTGACGCAATTCTACCAGTTAAAGGATTTCAATAGTACGTCTTCGTTTTTAATAAAATTTAGTCAGGTTCAGCCTTTGTATAAAATTATATAAACCATGGGTCACATCCTGAAAGCGAAATAAAAAAACCAAAGAATGATTCCTTAATGCACACATATTGTTGTTTTTATTCATACTTCTGGTTTATCTTGCTGGGGATGGACATTTGGCACTTTACTCTTTTCGACGGCGTTGACCCTCATTATGGCGATATGTAAGTTAGTCAAAATACTTGTTCGCTTCTCACTCTCTTATTCCATTCTGTTTAACTGACACTGTTATTTTCTTTTTGTGACCAAGTGTAATAAACGTTGAGTTGTTGAGTGACCCATTCCAACAGTCAAATCAATAACTACCATTCCAGTCTGGCACTAGTCAGTCTTGACTGCTTCCTTGAAAATATAATATTTATCAATTTATATATTTTTATCTAGTATATCTTATAAAATCGGGTGATTTGAGAAGTAATTGACGAAGTTGGATTTTTTAAGAATGATGTGGCTATTTATTTCATTTACTTTTAACATCTTTAGTATTTAAAAAGGGTAACAACATACTAAAAATCGTTAATAACTAACTCACTAAACTTAGAAATATATATATATATATATATATATATATATATATATATATATATATATATATATATATATATATATATGTATATTTTGGCAGCAAGTTATTTTGTAGGCAGTTATTATTGAACGTCATGGAACATTTCTTTTTCATCGTCTGGATTTGTATTTTTCCAGTCCTCTGGCGATCTTTCTAATGTTAGGATCCAGTTGGCATAGGATTCTTCCCATACTATCAGCTCATGTAGATGCAAACTTATAGATTCAAACAAGGATTTTTATAAATACCTAAGAGTACTCAATGTATAATAACTAATGTATTAATTATATACAAAGAAATATCCAACTTTCAAAGAATGAAAAACTTAACAAACAAACATTTGAAAATAATTTATTTATTTCGACCAGTGATATAATATGAGTTTAGTCTCATCAGATAGTGTTTGTAAAAGACTAGGAAAATATCATTGGGAATAGTTTTTTTTCTCCTCGTACGCACACATAAAAAGCCTTCTTTATGATAATAATAACAACAATTCAAATATTAATAATATTTTTTAATATTTAAATTGTTGTTATTATTACCAAGATGACGGTTTGTTAAGGTTTTCTTTATTTGAAAGTTATATATATATATACACCCACATATATATATATGTGTGTATGTGTGTGTATATATGTGTGTGTGTGTGTGATGTGTGTGTCACATCAGCGTCAATTATGTACTTATCGAGAGAAGTGAAGAGAGGGAGGTGAAGAACATCATAGAGTCCTATTGGTTTGAAGATGAACAGATTCTGTACAATACGTCAACACTCCTGTTCTTGAGTCTTCTTATCTGTTTTCTCTCACCCACATATTTTACTATCCACTTACGTGTCTTCCAGAATTGCATTATGCTACCATGAATTCAATACATTCCCCGTTTTTCCTCCTTCTCTTCAACACAGACTGGCTTCTTCTAACCGACAATAGTCATGTCGTTTGTATCTTATTTCCTATTATTTGGTTTCGGATTCAAGTGCGGTTAGCATCTAACGTCAGAGGGATTCAACATTCTCCGTACCTATGATTGCAATTCTTTCTACTCGCATTTAATATATATGAAAAGTGGTGTAATAAAAATCAAGAAATAAACGTTTACCTCTGCTCTAATATTAATAAATCTGCTGAGTGGTAGGATATCTGCTATATATATTACACTGCCGGGGTATAAGCAAATAAATAATAAAATTTACTAAGGTAGTACATGCCTTTTCACCTCCAATTGATAGAAAATAGATCTATAACCCCAATTTAACAAAAAAGAACAGCTCTACAGCTAATAAAGTCTTCGTCATATAATGAATGTCAGATCAATCATGGTTTCTGTCACAAATCAGAGTGAGCCAACCGTATCTCAAAGCATCACTAGATTTTGTTGTATTTCCACTTAGGAACTGTTAATTCAATAGTGTTTGAATTTTAAGGAATTATGTGGCATGTTAATTCATTGAATCAGAACGAGAAATTAATTCACCTCCGTAGTAGGTTTATAAGATCTCAATATTATAAATGAAATGTATTAGTAAGTCGAGACAACGTTATACGTAGGTCATGTTCAAACGACTATTTAAAAAAAACTGGTTACTTACATGGACCAACAAATAAACACTCTGTATTGTACACATTACTTGATCCCCTCAATTGATATATAATCTCGGTATGAGTTTTACACTGTTATCGATATTGGTGGCCAATTTCATTAAGATATCTCTGATGATGTCGATCTACGTACACACCACGAACGCATATGCTATTTCTTTGTAATGTGGTAATGATAGCATATTTTCCCCTGTGGTCATTAGTCATTCCTAGCGTCATCAAACTATACTGAAAGTGTTTACTAAATTTTATTTTATACACTAACAAAATAAAAAAAATCCCCCCGATTGATGTAAAAAATATTTTTTGAAAAATATTGCCTTAGGCGGGTGGGAATTAAAAATTCAATGACAATAAACTAGATTTTATTTAGTTCAATTACGGAAATAAATAAATTATTTAAAAATTATTTTCGAAAAATAAAATTCATTTAAAAAGATATTTGTATAATCAAAGAATGAATGTCATGTATGTTGTTACGCTCTTAATTCATTTTCTTAGAGATTCAATATATTTTATATTTATCAAATTAAACATTTATTTATTAATGTAAGCATTGAATCAATTGAATAACTTTATTTGTTTAATTTTTAAAAAACAAAATAAAATGTATATGAATTAGAATTAAAAAGCTCTTTTGATAATCTATTACCGAATAAAATGAAACTTATTGATAAATGTGTATCGTTTAAACAATAAACAGGAATGTGACTTGTTTTAAACAATAAACAATGTTCAAAAAGCTTATGTTTGTTTAGTAAATAATAAACATGGGTATACCCTGATGTTATCATATAAAAACTTGGGAAATTTAATCAATTGAGCTCAACTGTAGCACAAGGCTTAGGATATATTGCTACAGTGCGTGATATATATTTTTGTTCTCCTGGTAAAAAGAGATGTATAAATCAAAACTAGTAAATTTCATCCTTGTGGATACCTATGCTTTTATTCACCCAGTTTACATTTCATTCCTCGCAAGAGTCTATAGGAAATATCTTAAGAATCCCTGATCTTCATAGAAGAAATAGATACGAAAATTCCTAATCTCGATAAGGGGGAGGACGCTATTTCTATATTTTGTTTCTGAGAAAAGATACGGAGATCAGACCAAAAATAGAAAGAAGAAACCAAAACAGCACAGTGAAAATTGCATATACTAATCGTAAGAAACCCAATTGAATCTATTAGACATTATGCACACATGTTTTATAATTGTTTTCAATGCAATAAATTCATTCCCGACATTATTACTATTTCATACACCTTTATTTTATGATAAATACATCTTTTGTCACAGTGGTAACAAACAATTTCACTTACATAATATTTGTAATTTTATTTTGTATAAATGTTTTTAATTTGCTTGTAAACATGATTTGATACAATGAAAATGTCAAACCAGATATAAAAAATGAATAAAGTCTAAGATGTAGAAATTTTCCAAGTGGAAACGAGGTAGATTTAAGAAGTTTAGCGAATTTTAGTCCGCTTTATAGAATAATAGATGGGAGAATATCAAAGTTCATGAGGAGGAGTTTAACTGTGATCTTAATTCGAAGCTGCTAAAATAAAGAATTACAAAATAACAATAATCTAAATAGGCATTACTGTCTAAGTTAACTCCGAATCCGTGTTCGCTATTCTTGTCAAAATTCTGAAATTATCTCAAGAAAATGAATAAAATAGTTTGATTTTTTCTCCTTTTCGTTCGTTATGTTTTTTTTAATTATTTTGCGTTGTATTTATTGGTATTTAATGTTAATATTTGAAACATTCTTTAAAGTCAGTTATGGATCATGTTCGTCTGATACATTTGTACGAGTGTAACGAGTTTGATTTGTATTCACAAAATATCTGTTTAACCACTTTATACATCATTTTAAATTAATGAAAAGATCACTAATTGCAAAATCAAGGTATTCTATTGATTTATGTGCTACCAAGCCGGGTGTATCATCGATGTATAAAAAATATAAAAAACTGAGCTTCGATAGATAGAATAAATGTATCTAATTGAATATAAAAATGCTGATTGGGTGGTTAGTTGGTTTATAGTATATCTTCACCCTAAGATCTAGTGTCCGCATATAGCTTTTGTATATCAGTATTAGCTGGTCGGCCAACACTTGTGTGTTTATATGATGGAGTCCATAAGTGAACGTCACTAATGCGTCATGCCCAGCATGTCTTGTTCGTCTTATTTGGATGGTTTCTGTGATAGGCGATATATCACCATATATCTGCTATTTTGTGGTGTGCTGCTTTCAGGGTTTGTTTAAAATAGCACGTGGCCCATACTGGTATTTGTCTAGCAATACAAATTAAAATAATTGTTCTATATTTTCCTCAACATTGAGTTATTTCATGATATTTCTTTTTGCATAGCTAGAGAAAAACACACCATAGATTCGAATAAAGACTCAGCTATTAAATAAAACATGTTAAAACCTGTTATTAGTTTATTTACTGCTAAGTAAAATAGCTAAGCGAATGTACTCTAATCGGGCTAATTCCATATTTTATGATAGAGATAGAATTTCGATTTAATAATAGTTCATTTTTTCCCAAACTATTGTATATTTTCATATATTTCAAGCAATTACATGGGTTCAAATTAATAATAGTGCTCATTTGTAAATAATTAGATTTTCAATTAGTTACTCTTAATACACAGTTATATGATTTCAAGTAATAATTTTCAAACATATTTATTTGAAACATTACCAATTCTGTTCAGAGTGGACCTGAGATTAATGGTAACAAATGAGTGTCTCCACATTTACTAGAGTTTCAGAAATATTCACGTCTACCCATTTTTGAGACCGGTTCAGGGAGTAGTTGGAACATTTGCAATTAATTGAATGGGATTTCTCTCTGACTACATGTCTGATTTTTCCTTTCTTGATATTTCACTTTTGTCTATTCGCCTTCAAGTCAATAGTAACGTATCAGATTTGCTCAAAACGACAATCCTTCTATAATTGATATCCTTAACGTATCACTACGTTTCTTCATTCTATGTTCATGTTCAGAAAAGAAAACTATTCTTCAAAATATACAACTTCAAGGGGTCTCCTTTTATATTCGTAATAATGTTCAACGATATAGGAAATAATGGTATTAATATAAATTAGCTTATCACTGAATAGATTCAAATGGACTGGCAAAGAATGCTCGACTCGTGCTTATAGAATTATTTTTCTTTTTACAGAGTTCGGGCAATGGTACTTATTGTCCGGACGGCGTCAAAACAAAAACTAAGGTAAGTTACATATCAATCAAAA
The DNA here is from genome assembly GCA_023376005.1 of Doryteuthis pealeii. Lineage (NCBI taxonomy): Eukaryota > Metazoa > Mollusca > Cephalopoda > Myopsida > Loliginidae > Doryteuthis > Doryteuthis pealeii. The sequence continues at coordinate 101,344,464 of CM042155.1, forward strand.
TAAACGTGCGAATATTCTATTTATCATGTCTATGTTTAGAATGTTTTTAAGAAATAGTGGGAATTAGACGAATCCTCTTACAAGATTAACCTCCTTCAAAATTCTTCTTTAAATGTTTTAAACAAATTGAACTATCTAATTATAATCGTAGCAACTTTCCCATCGAGCATGACGTATAAATCATTTCATGTAGATGTATATCGCCGAACTGTTTACACATAGTTCATTCATACTGATAAAAGCTGATGGCACAAATATTGAACACTTCAGTGTTTTAGTTCAGAAGAGTTTTTTCTTTCCTCCTGAACTAGTTTCCCTGCCAACAACTAGAGAACTTTGCTGTACTCTGATGGTGTAGAGAAAGAAGAAGTTGGATCCATACCTCTACAAATGATATTAACAAAAAGTGAAACGCAATCAGCCTCGTCCGGAATTAGAACTCGGTTTGACGAGCCATTCTTTACATCGATAACCGTTACAGCTGAAGCATCTCGTATTTAACTATACCGGAGATGTAAAATTATTGCCGAATAAATAATACCTTATCATTAATATTTTGACTGAATTAGTTGATCATATGTATCCTTATATTTTTCTGTGAAATTCCCTCTTGGAATTAAATGGTTTGCAAAAGCGATGCTTCATAGCAGAATATGTAATACTGATAAGAAAAAAGCGATAAATATTGCAGAATATGAAATGGAAATTACTCTTATTTCTAGTTTATGCTTTAAATGCGTTGATGCAAAAGATCCGTCTTTGTTAATTTGTAGCGTATGATAGAAAGGCTGATTAATAGACACGATCACAGAGGAATATTTCAAAGATCTTAAAATAAGTACACAAATGTAAACATATGCACACAAAGAAGAATAAGCAATTATATATATATATATATATATATATATATATATATATATATATATATATATATATATGGCTTTATAACATTAAGTAAATAATGATGAAAACAAAAATATACATACACTCATATAATATATATATATATATATATATATATATATTATATATATATATATATATATTATATAGGATCTTCGTATATTTGTTCGCTATAATTAACATACACAGAAAGCTAAAGAGGCTACAAATAAGAGTTTTCGTTTGCTTTTATTTATTTTTTTATTAGTTGATTGGTTGTTTGCCTGGATTTTACGGCATGTCAACTGTTGTTAAGATATTTTTTTTGCCAAAGACGTTCGGTTTTATTCATTATTGATAGGTATTCAACTTTTTACTTCTAAACTCAATTTAAAAAAATTAACACACATATTTCTATTTAACCCATAGATGGGACCCTATAAGGTACTACCACTCTGGTGTCTTAGTGGCCCAGGGATTAATGGCGATTAAGGAGTACTCCACACTTCCCAAAGCTCTAGAATTTGAACTTCAGCGTTAGATGCAATTTAATGTCATACCCGTGACACTAACACCCTTTTCCAACGCCTTCTGGCACATACATGATAAAAGGATTGGGCGTTTGCCATAAGTACTAGATGGTTGGGACAATCATATAGGTACTGTGGCTTGGTGTAACCAGCCGACTGATCGGATGGGTCTCTCCAGCCGTCAATCTAGCATAAGTAAGGACTATAGTGCAGTGGCGCATGTCATGGAGTGCTCGGCGACATAGATTCCGTCCTATAGTATCACAGCCCGCCACCCACGGTCAATAGGTAGTCCCGTTGGGGGTATTTCTCCCCTCTGTAGAAATGCGTTTTTTTATTAATGGTTTTATTTATTATGTATATGATGAGTAATTAAAAAAAATATTCTAAATGATTACACCGGGGTACAATGTTTGACATATTTTCTGTTGAGTTTGATTTTTATTTGGTTTAGACTAAAATTGGCGTGTTGATTTCAAATCTACCGTTAGTTTTCTTCTGTCACGTCAATTTCTTTCTCTACGGCTTATTCCCAAAATAATCACAATTGTATTGTTTGTCTTTAAGTAATAGGACTAGTCAACTGATTGTGTTGATTATTTTATTGAAAATAGAAGATTCTTTTAGATCTGGTGAGTTGGTTGATTCCCCGTGAAAGAGCAAACCTCAGCGTATTTGTGAATCTAGTCTATTTTGCATATTTTAAACTAAAACTTGGCGATTAAGACAAGCCTTTCACCCCTCGCAAGACGTGAAAGCATTGTGTTGAGAGTTTACATATGTGGATCAAGGGAACGCATGATAAGTTGGCATTTGGTATACCTATGATTTGGTGAGAGTCAAAATATCATTGAACGGACTACTACTTTTTTAAATGAAAACCTTACAATATAATAAGAAAAATAAATATTAAATTGAATATCCTAGTCTTCCATGAGCTATACGTACAGTGCCTCATTCAAGTGAAATTACAATGTGGAGCAGTAGAGCTTAAGAGAGAAGAGGAATAGGCTTCTTAGATCTCATCTCAAACATGTTGATCCCAATATTCTAAAGGACCCATTTGTTGACATAAAGAAAATTCTGTTCCCACCTTACACAAGGTCTATTGAAGTAATTCATTAAAGCATTGCCAATTGAAGGCAAGTGTTTCATGAGCCATATTTTGGCATTTGCAGTCCTGTCAATTGAAAAAAATGAGGCCGGCGTGTTTGATGGTCTACAGATTCGGAAAGTTATCAAAGATGAACATTTCATTGGGATAATGTCAGAACTCGAAAAGCATTCTTGGTTCTTGACAAGTTCTTTACATTGACAATACTTTTCTTGGAAATTCCTGAGCAAAGAATTACACTGGAATTGGATACCCACAAAATGCTTGATTGCAACATGAGCATCATTCCATTTTCTGCGTAGCCATCTTGCTACCTTAATAAGCAAAAATAATAAGCAAAAATGTTTTAGATGCTGTATTTTTACGGTTTTTATGAAAGATCGAGGTTATCTCGTAACTCAAAAAGTTGACGTGATATAGAAAAACTGGGGTCATTTCTGGATTCAGTTGTCAAAAATAGCCAAAAACAAGTTTCAGATCCAACTCAACGAAAATTGTGTTCCCCAGTGTTATTGCACCATTGTTTTTGACGAAATATTGTTTTAAACTATTGCTTATGTGTTAATTCTAATAAAGTGACGTAATGCAGTTTGAGCTTTTTTGATGTTATATATGAAACCGTGTGGAAAAATTCTTAAAGATGATTCGGTTCGTGTCCCACTCACTCCTGTTATGTTAGGTCAATGTTACCCAAAGATTTCAGCTGTTTTCTAATCTAATTTTAATTTTAGATGCACTGTAGCATATAAAGGAGAAATTATGGAAATTATAATTTCAAATAGAGCTCTGTTTAATTTTTTTCTTTTTCATTCTCGCAGCACAATTTTGTCTACTTCCTGAAAACTTCATGTGTGTCTGTATACACGGATGTGTTTGTGTGCAGTAATTTGCATATCTCTGTAAGGAATTATTGATTTCCGTATAAAATTCCTAAATTCATTTTTAAGTATATTAAAAGCAGACACAGTAGACCTCTTAAGACCAAATAAGTGTAAATTAGTTTATACCATAAAACTTAGGAACTCCATAAAATCTGCTTGTTAAATTCACGGGTGTCTTTCGCACAATAACGTTATTCAATAATATAGAGATTCACTCAGCTTATTGACTATAGTCACCAGAGGCACAACCCGGATTCGTAGAGTGACACTTAATAGAAATGTTGATGAAAAATGAAATGCTTGCATAGGATTTCAATTCAAATGTTCACAACGATCCTCGAAGACCTATTTGTCAATTACTTAGCGATCAAGTCTCATCATTAAGATAGAATCCATTTTATAATCTGTGATAACTTTAATGTAATCTTATCACGTTTCAATTTATTGAAATTCTCGGCACTTAGAGGAGAGAATTCAGAATAACAGATATCTTGTTTGTCATTTGTAAGTGATGTCACTAGTAAAAGTCATTTGGAAATGATGTTGCTAATAAAAGTCAGATTAATAGAAGAAGAAGAAGAAGAAGAAGAAGAAGAAGAAGAAGAAGAAGAAGAAGAAGAAGAAGAAGAATTCAATAGGAATCATTTGCAGATTGACGATTCAAAAGTTTATTTCATTGCAGAATTCAAATGGTAAGAGAAAATAAAAGATTGTGTCAAATTTTACTGTAGATACACTCAATTTTTCACGCATCATCTAAAGAGAATTTTGAATCCTATTATCAAAAATGATACGTGTACCTGTCAGAATACACCTACTTTTTAACATCACTATAGAAAAGCGATGACATATATTGTGTCCAAGTGTATTTCTCTACGGTTATGATTCATATTCTTAAATAGCTGCTATTTTGCTGGAAGTTTTGTATAAGTATTTTCAACCAAGAATTGTCTGAATAATTTATTCCCGTAACATTCATTAAAATAATATATTATCAGCTTATCAAGTAATTTAGTAAAGAATTTGTTGATTTTCCCCGTGTGATTAAGTCTTTTTAGTTGGTTCTATAGATAAACTTAGAGTGATAGTTTACGTTAGTAAATGGCTAAAATTTTAATATTGTTTATTTATTTTTGTGAGATAGATAAAAACAAATTAAAACTTTTTTTTTAATCAACTAGAATTAAGACTATGAATTATGAGACTAGTATCAATAATAATGTTTTATAGAAATTCATGTAAATATCAACATATACACTTAGCTCTGATCGTGTGCAGTTTTAGTTTGCTTCATGTGTTTAACGGCATATCAACACCTTATGGAATATTGAATGCCAAGAGTTTGTTAATTTATAATTTTTGATGGTAATTATAACTGCTAACAAAAACACACTCCGAGTGGTATAAATACGCTCTTTCGTTAAAAGATCTTTAAAATCTTACTTCCTTTTTAATAATAGACATGAAAATAGTTTTGCTATCAAAATTCAAATCAATACGTTTTCTTTCTAATGAAACCAAGTTTATTATAGTTAAATCCAAATTAATTCAAATATAATTTTTCTTGGTGGGGGGTGTCAAATGAAAAAAAATGTTTGTTTTGTTTTACGACAGACGATAATGCAACCGAATGTTTTTCACCGTATAATAAAATATAAATTATTAATTAATATTTATAAGAATATATTAGAATATTATCAATATCAATTATTAATTTCATTGCAAAATATTAAATTTAAGTACAGATTTTTAAACGCTGTGTCATTGAAGCAGAGAGGGTAAGCATGATTAAATAAACTGTCATTAGAGTGGGTAAGTAAAACTCATATGTTATATAAATTTGAATATATATCAAAATAAAATAATCTATATATGAATTAATAATACCGAGCATGTATCTATTAAAATTTGTTTTGGCAAAGAATGTGAACCGTTTAATATGGCATACTGAATTTCTAAGTATATATATATTACAGGGCTGTTCTTTATTCAATGTAATAATGATTTTAGCTATAAATTAGATACTCATTGATAAACGTACGCAGATTTCTGAGGGTATTTTGACGTAACCAGTTACGGAGTTTCGGTTACAGACTAACAGACTCCGAATCCCCACTATAATAAGATATTTATAGTATCTTCCGTTTTCTGTTTTCATGTATTTTTATATTACTTCTATGAAGAGAAACTCAATTATTCAATGCCTAAACAATAATATATTACTCCTTAAAATGTGTACATCAAAGTACATATATAACACTTTTAGTATTACATGGTATATATGCCTTTCTTTTCAAAAGAGTTCACCGAGTTCTTCATTAAATCCTTACAAGATTTTTTCACACTACATGTATATGTTTATGCAATGCAATGTGTCACCCCTGGAGCCTATATGTGTTTATTACACGGTTAAATTTAAAGTAATGTTAATAAAGCCATGCACGAGACTCAATTTTTGCAATGTGCCATTGGGTTTATTTTTCTGTTCTATATGTTTGTGAGTTGAATGACGAAATCGAATTCAACATTTTCGCACAAGAACAACATTTATCTAACACTCCATTGTTTTAAATCAGTAAGACACAAAAATTTATTTAAAATGATCACCTGAAATGCATTTCTCTAGAAATGTAGATTCATAAATATACTATTACCTCAGCTATTATTTGATAAATATACTATTGCCGCTGCTATTAAAAATAAGGTATCAAAGGATCAATAGTTAAAGTGAACTTCTTAATTAAATATCCTGATAAAATATTATTATAATCTAATAGTAAATAAAAGAAGCAGCGATTGATATGTAGCTATTCTCAACGAGTATACATGTAGTAGTATTCCTATCAAACACTAATTTTCAAGGAATTATATCGGTTCAAGTAATAATAATAATAATAATAATCCTTTTTAAACAATTATATATTCAAGTAATTTAATGCATAAGATATGGTTACAGTTACATAGTACCCCGCATTCATAGAAGCTACGAATGAATTTAAAAGGTGAGAGCTTAACATCTACGGACACTCGGGTCAGAGAGAACCTGGTACTAGTGACTGTAAATGGGTACATCACTGATCTCAGGGCTTCTGAAATTGAGTCTCATCACAAGTTTAGTGTTACATTCAGGACACCTCATTTTGTGAGTTATCTTACCCACACTGCTGTGAGAAAAGTCTTCAGAAGATTCACTCGGCATATTTTAAATACCGCTAACAGGTTGAACCAGTTAAAAAATGTATTAAAAAACTATACTAAAGAAACTGGCTGAAGGGGACTATGGGCATCGTAACAATATCGGCTTGACAGATGATATAACCATGTTTAATTCAAAAAGAAATGACGTCTTCGATTGCTTCTGCTATTCATTGTTGGTAGATAGACATATCGAGGAGGGAATCAACCGGAGAAAAAATAAGATTGAATGTTAACAACAAATTGGAAATCATGACTAAAATTTACATCAGATAAACTGTTCTCTTCAAACATTTTCCCAATGATTGTTTTATGCTTATGTTGAAATTCTGAACCATTTTTTTTTACATTATGAAAAATCAATACATGGCATGACGGAATAGGTTATGACATTTTTGTCCAATGTCAATATGGATCTTCAGTTTACAGTCGTCGTTGAAAAGCAGTCAGTTGTCACAACTTAAAATGTTTGTTGGCCGTAAAACTGCTGTGCTTTCTGGTCTCTGTTGTGATAACTTTATTCTTTTCTGTCATCATGTATTTGTCAAAGAGAAATGATCAGCAAAATTACATTTGTCAGTCTCTATTGTAATGACAGTCTGCACAAGAATTACAGGGAAATAAAAATATAAAACAAACAATATCCATTTAGCTGTGCATTAATAAACAATACATCATGATAATATTTGAAAAAATGCTTTAATTCAGCCGTAGAAAATGTTCAAACTTTAATCTTTGTAACGTAAATGCCTCTTTATATTATTTGCATTTAAATTATTTCATATCATCCTTCTACTTTGATATAATAAATGTTTCTATTATAATAAGTGCGAAACACTGGGAACTACAAAATACAGTAATTTATCGTAACTAGAAATTATCGAAATTCTAGTCTTCATATATTCTCAGTTTGGGAAAAAACACCAAATATTCAAGACATTTTAGTAATATAAAAACGTATTCAGGATTTTTGGAAATTTCCATATCTCTACTAGAGAAGGCTTGTGCAGAAGCAAGCACATCTTTTGAATGAGCTATCAACAGAAGAATGCGCCGTACATTCTCAGAACAAGACTCCTTACATTATGGATTCATAGTATTTTATCGAAGCGTTGTTTCCCTACCAAGGATAGATGGTCTGGTCTATGCTACTATAACTTGATATATTCCTTACCTTACGGCATTAAAGACTCAAAATGATCCCATCCCTCAGTTGAACCTTGCTTGTTCAGACAATGTTCTTCAAGGGTAAATATAATGGCTTCCTTCTATAAATGAATAATAAATTCATTGTTTTTTTTATGATGCCTTTCCTGTGCAATTTGTCTAATAATCTTATTCAATCTTCAATTTTGGGTTTTCATTGCAACTCTTTTGGGCTGACTGTCAATCTACAAAAACAAGGTAAATGTGAATCCAAAATAATAAAAAATAATTTCATTTAAACACTAATTCTTTATGCATCAGGAGAGCTGCTCTAACACCCTGGGGTACAGGAACCATTTCGTTAACCGTAACGTAAGTAAAATATTAAAAAAATATATATCCAAGGTTAGTTTATATACCATATTTACCAAGATATAGTATCAATTACTGAGATTTTATATTACAAGTTTACCTGCAAATATAATTTGCCTTATTATTTTCAATTAACAATATTTTCTCTTTCCTGAGCTATAAAACCAGAATACATTAACTTGTGATCAAGGGTATATACTAATATAATGATTTATTCTAGAATGTCATACTGACATTTTGGTAAGTGTTCCAATATTTTCTTGCATATTGATCAAATTCTGCATTTACGAAAATCAAATGCTGCTTTTGTGTTGTTACTATTTGTTTCTCATGTTAAACAACTATTTCCAGCTAGATCACTGAATATAAGAAGTGAGGACCCTGTTCATTACTTAGATAAGTAGCCACTTATTAACAGTAGATACCACAAGCAACTTAGGGAATGAGTCACAGATTAAGCAAATCTTAGTAAATAACAACTTTATTTTATGATAAGTGCAAAAAATGAATAATAAATTACAGATTTGATGACGTTTTTCCCACCTTAGAGTCCAGAAGTCGAAGTCGAATGGCAAAACTAATTTTAATTAATCGTCGGGGATTAATACAGTTATTGATTCTAACGAACATGAAGTGTGTCAGAAATTTTTTTGATAATAATTTTCGGGCGTAATCCAACCCATGAGTTTGACACTTAAAATTCACTCAAACTCTTGTGTAAGTTGACGATTGTCTTTACATTTAAAGTTAGTGCTTGATAATATATATAAATTTTAGAATATCAGAAGTTCCTCAAAATCGAATTTATTACGCCAGGGTATGATTTATAGACGTAGTCCCCAGAATACCACTTTACAGAAGACGTTCTAAACTTATAATCATTAATTCTTGGGCAGACATTTGATTGTAGATGATATTTATAGAAGGGAAACTAAATCTAATTAGCACATTGTCAGAGTAGGTATTTACACAACACCTTTGTCACGGGTGGGATGTGACAAAACGTCGCAAGTATGGTTGTACAGCCAGGATTTGAATTGCTGATCAGCAGTAATGGATTTGCGTGACCAGCTTGCTAATATGTTTTCATAATATGAACTCTTAACTTTGGTCAACATTTGAATATGAAAGTTTTGTTGTTTGTCTTGACATTACCAATGGACTCTAACGAACATGCTCCATTTTAATTGATCATATTGCTGTGTATTTTACTTTCACAGTCTCAATTGATATGACTTACTGTTTCTTTCTCTTCCTGTAATTAATTATTTGAATATATATATATGATATATTTCTTATTTTTAAGGAATAAGTGGGAAGAAAAAAAGGTGTAAGCGAAAGACTAAGGAAATTGAAAATGAGATGAATAAGAAGAGGAAACCCTTAGAAAGAATCTGAATCTCTTTTAATGGCAGCACGAAATACACATTTTGATAATGTAGTACTGTTAGTATATTTTCTGCTGGCAAACTTAAGGTTATTACTACACATTCTGTTATTCCATATTGCAGAATAATCGGAACAGGGACTTTGAGTGGTTATATAGGAGTGATTTTGACTCGTTGGTATGTATAAATGAAGTTATAAATAATAATGCTCCATCTAAGTAATTGGACAATTCAAATGTCACAAAATAACATAGTTTGAATGCAAGATTTAAGCAGAGTCTAGCATACATTTTAATTTGACGCGTCAGTACTTCTGTTGGTGCTTTTTTAAAATTGTGTCAATGATTCTGTTAGTATTTTCAAATGTACGAATTACTGTGGTGTGTTTTGGGGTGACGTTTTGAGATTTAATCTAAAATGCAAATGAATCTTGTTTTGGTATTTGTCATATTAATCCACTAAAGTTCAAATAAATTTGAATTAATCATATTTACTTTAAATAGAAAACCCAGCATTTTTCTTTTCTTTTGATTGCAGAAAATTTAGAATATGTTGAGATTTTTCCTAAATATCTAAAAGAAAGGCATTACTTTTTAATCAAATATACAAGACAAAAATAGTATAAAATTGAATTCGACATTTTTATAACGTAAAATTTATTCGTAAAAACTGATTTGTTTATTGTAAATTCTGATAATCTTTTTCGTATTTTTTAAAAATTCTCAAGGGTTTTGAAATTATTGAATTTTTCCTCAGAATTTTAATTATGTTGATGAAAGTTTTGCAATTTGAAGCAAATACTGGAGTTTAATCCTATTGTTTTATTTCAGAAAAGGAGATTGAACAACCCATTTTTCTACAAAAAATAATGGATTGATATTAATAATGATAATGGAATTCATAGCGGCTTATGTTAATGATTTTCGTGAATTTTTAACTGACAAAAATATTCACTGAATAATTACTGAATCAAATTCTAATTTGAAATAACATGACAGAAATGCAATAATAAATAATTTCGTTAAATTTATCGAAAACATATTTCTGTAAAAGCCTGTATTTATGTGAAAGGGAACAGAGGGTATAGATTTATTTGCTGTTTTGCTGATATGTCATATCTTGAAGCAGAATATCCAAATCAAAAGCAAATTTGCACCGTTTTTACTTACAGTTAACGACGAAAGTATTCGTATACCCGTCAATTCTGAATATTTTCATCCAATTCTCATATTCTTACACCCTTATTATGTTATGTTGTATATGTTAATAAGCAGGCAAAAAATTGATATAAAACTCAATTCTCAGAACAGTCGATTAAATACAACAGATTTGACTGGCAAATTATAAAAATAGGTAATGACAAAATTATTGGTACAGTAGAATATATCGTTTTAAATTTATTGATTCCTGTAAGTATAAGTAATTTACGTTATCATTTCTGTCGTTGAAGTCTTCTAGACTATTTATTTCTTAAAATATTTGTGATAATTCCGTCAAAGAACATTATGTGGTTCACCAGTGTTATTCATCTGTTAACAACGTCAGGGGGAAGAAAAAGAAGTTTACCATTGACAGACTGAGAATTATCAATTGTATAACTCGGGAAATAGTTATAGCAGTATTTCACACCGGTTAGCTATCATTAGATAAGCGGTACACTTTGTTATAAAGAGATTTAAACAGTTTAGCACGACAGAAAATTTGCCTAGGTATAGACGAAATCCCAAATTGTCGCCGAGAACTGTACGCAAACTGTGTCGTAAGATTAATATAAACCCAGGAGTTGTTTTGAAATACATCGCTAAAAGTTTTATCAGCGTAATTACTCGCACAGTAAAACGTTGTTTGAAATAGAAATGGGTTGCATGGAAACCGGCCACGATGAAATGCTCTTGACAAAAATTGTTGCTAGTTTTAATTTTTCCAAACATTCTTGGATAAAGAAAATTGCTTTTGAGGAGTGATGAACAAAAATTAATCATGTTGTACACGAATTAATCATGTTGTACAGAAGATTAGGCGCAAGGTGAGGATTTCCTCCCAAAGAACACAGTGCCAACATTAAAACATTGAAGCGGTATGATATAGTTTTGGGGTTGTTCAAGCTTAAGGGAGCGGGGAAATTAAATGCATTAAGAGGGTTATTAAATGTGTATGAAAATCTATCAGTGCCAAAACTTGATCGAGGTTGACGATTTACTTTCCAGCAATATAATTATCCCAGACAAACGTCTAAATAAGTGACTGCGTGACTTTTCAAAAAAGAAGATAACAGCTCTGCCATGGCTTTCAATGATTCATGACTTGAATCCTATTCAAAATCTATAAATTCGAATAAATCGTTGCTCACCAAAAACTTTCAGAAATTAGAACCGTTGAATAATCAAAGAAAATCCCAGAAAAGACTTGTGCAAATCTTACTAAAACCTTTAGAGAACTACTGCAGCAAGTTATGAAGATGAGATGCCATGGTATTGACTATTAATATTGTGAAAACTAAATAATTGACCATTAAATAAACAAAATCTGCAAAATGGGATCGACATTTTTCTTCCCCAACTTAATGTAGCTTTGTTGACATTAACCCTTACCTATAACGATAGCAAAAAAATATACATTTATATTTTGTAAAATATACTTGTAATAAATCCAGAGGAAATAGCTGGATTAATAACTTTCCCTAGTGTATTAACAATATAATAATTAAAACAACCTCGTCCAGGATTTGAACTCGTTTCGCCGTTTCAGTTTTTATGACGCTAACCATTACTCAGCGAATACTCCAATCAATAACCATATTAGGGACCGAATAGGACAGTAAAAACATTTATTCCAACAGGTTTATGAATATACAAATAAAACATTATGTAATAGCATTCCGACTCCTCACCAAAACCCAAACAGAAGTGTAAAACTATTTAACAGAAATATGAATTTAAAGGTAATTTTTATTGAAACAATGCGAAAGTTTACTTTATTATATTGTTCGGGGGTTCTGCAGTTCAGACATGTGTTTTTGAATTTAATGTTTTAGAATATCCTTTTTAGGGACATTAAAATTTTCATTAGAAAATGAAGAGATTTCCTTTTGTCTAATAAAGACAACTTGTAAAGTCACAGAGATAGTTGGCCTGAATTATTAATAATATTAATAAGCACGTTTGTCTGTTCATTCATGACTGGATTCAAATGACAATCTCTTCTTCAACCCTTTCATTACTTCAAAAGAGATCAATTTTGCACTAAAAACATAATGGAACAATATGTTACTTTTTTATGTAGTTTTAATTGATGTTTTTGTCCCATCAGTATGAGAGCATCAATACGATTCGTGGCAATATGACATTTGCACCATGTCAAAAATGTTTTGAAAAACATTAGTATTTACTTAGCTATTTATCGCCTATTTATGGCCCAATCTTTAAAATATGTGGTTAGTACGAAAATAGAATAATCTTTCTAAATATGTAATTTGTATGAATTTTTACCCATTGAATTATTTTTTACAGTAAGTTAAAAAATATTAAAAAATTAGCTTCGGAGAGCCGCTTTCTATCATAGCGATGTTGACAAAAACGCACTCTATCCCGTTCAGGTCAGAATCTCTCGCCTATTTATGGTCCAATCTTTGAAATATTTATATAGTTAGAAAGAAAGGAAAATAATCTTTCTGGGTATATAATTTTATTCATTGAATTATTAAATAAATACACGAAATGAGGTAATGTTTACTTATTAGCTACTTTGTTACTTTTCGGGGTTAAAGAAGAAAATAAATCAAACTGATAAATTCGTATGTAGTTTTAGAAAATAAATAGATAAAACACTATTATAAAAAAATGGAATACGGACAATTGTAAATAATTAATACTTACTCTTCAACAGAGGTGCAGTTGGCGTATTATACAGTCCCAGCCGACAGACCTAAATAAATAAGAACGTTTAATACATCGCACCTTTAAATTGTTACTTTTTTAGGGGTAAAAAAGAAAATAAACTAAACGAATTTATTTTTATCACTTTAACGCAACAAGCAATTAAATTTAAGATTTGTCATATATACAAAAGGTTTTTGAAAAAAATATATTTCAAAACACTCAAGTTTAGGAATACATTAAAAAAAATGATATTTTTTAACATAATTGATAAATCATATTCTCTTTCTTACTCCCGTTTTCTCTTTCTTCCTTCCTCTCTGGTGTTCTCAATTTTTTTAAGTCCGGTCATGGACCGGGTACTTTTGTTAGTTTTAGTATAATTTGATTGAGTCGATGGTAAAGGTTATGGGTTATTTAATGCTTGATTCATTTATAAATGTTTGATTATAATCATAATTATATTTTCAATTTTCTATTCCATCTTTAAAAAAAAATAAAACTTTGTTTAAAATCATTCGTTTACACTGTTAGATGATATCAAGTATTATTATTTATTACCAATAATTCTATGGTTTCAAGTAACTAATGATAATGATAATTCTTAGTAAACAATTATCCTTTCTAGTAAGATTTTTAATACAGTTAATACTGTTAAACTTTTTCAAGTACTCCTTTCTAATTAATTGATGATTATATTTAATTATAATCATTTGTTTCCAAATAGATCTTCTCACTTATTCCTAATTCAATATCATTAATTTTCGAACATTTCCATTTGACTCGTGGATAGAATCCTAACAGGTATTACCACGACGGGTTAAAGTGAACCTGGGAATAATAAAAATGAAGGGTACTCCATATTCCACAGATTTCCAGAACTGGAATCTCCTCACCGGATTTAGTTTAGTGCCGTACTTTTCAGAAGATATTGGTAATATAATCTGTTGGTTGGTGATGGAAAGAACTTACTGAAAGAAACATACATTTGCATTTATGTTTTTCTCATCTTGATAAAGAAAAACAGATTATTGAAAAGAGAGAGTGTGACAAAAAAAATGAATGCATCAAGAAAAAAAAAGATGATCGACGACTCACCTGTAAACAAACAAATATTGGGGAAAAGATGATACCATTTAATGACTTGCAACAGGAATAATTTAAAAAAAAACTATCGTGCACTGAATTAGAAAATATCAGGTTTTATGCAAACATTGTCCAGAATGCGAGTTAGGGAGAAGTTATTTCATGTGTACCTGTATTATCCGAAATTGTCACCATCAGATGATCACATGTTTTACTCCATACAACTTTTCTCTTCTAGTCGGTGGTTCCTGCTCTATGTAATTACAGAAACGTTATTTTACATAATTTAGTTGAACGTTGGCGTAAGATCAGAGTCAGGGAAAATGTATTGTTGACTGGATAATAAAGCAATTATGAACCATGAGACTAACTTTCCAACAACTGTTCAATAGTGGGAATAACTATATGGGACTGGCTTTTTAACAACTACACCACCCGAAGGCTCGGCCATGTGATCTTCTCCTGCAACATAAGTTCTACATTTGAGATTGAAGAGGGTCAGTAAACAGTTTAGCCAACTCCTCAAATCAAACGTGTTTTATATCAGAAATATCTTCACCACCGCGTTTAATCATTCTTGTCCCAATGGTTTCCTAAAACATTCGATGACCAGTCTCAATAGAAGTCTGAATATTACATCAGTCAGATAAAACAGCGATTACTGTTTGTTCTTTGTCAGCATTTAGGAAAATACAAAGTGTAGATATTCATGGTTGTCTGTGATCAGAGAAAAACCCGGTCAAATGTCCCAGAGTCAGTATGATAGAAATTTAGATAATAGATTTCCTAATATATATATATATATATATATATATATATATATATATATATATATATATATAAACAACAACCATAAAAAAGCGATTCAAATTCTGTTTCTAAGTTCACCCTCAATTGTCCATTACTTGTTGTCACGTGCATCAAGTCAGATGGATATGTTGCATATTTCCAAGGGTAAAGATACCCATAATCTTTTTGGGACAAAGAAAAGTTTTTTTATCATTGTGCCAAATAGAAAGAAAACAAAAAGGATGAAACAGAAAGAATAGAAACGATAGACGTTAATGAAACAGAATGAATGGGAAAATAAATTAAAAGTGTGTGTATATTTAAGACAGGTGCGAATATTATTTATTGACACGTACTTCACGTGACGGTTATCGTCGTAGGAAATGGAATCGGTGACGCGAGTTCAACTTTTGGATGAGGTCGATGACATTCCACTTGTGGCTAATGCCCATATGACAGGCTTGAATTCATGTATTTTCATTAACAGGTAAGGGTCAATAGTAAGATAGTATTGGTTCTTTAACCTCAGTCAGCCAACCAGTCTAGGAGAAGACAAATTCTGAATTGAAATCAACTCTAGCCCGGTAAAGAATTGAACTTGCCACATTGTGACCTTTGTATGTGTAGAGCAGGTAATACATACTTGATAAAAACACATGCCTGCTATTGCAATTCTTATACATATATATATATATATATATATATATATATATATATATATAGGGGAGGGGAGAATGAGCGAAAAACGAGAGAGAGAGATATATGAACTACATGTATAAGAAAAATAGTAATATTTCTTTGGGGCTATTTATCTTTTTATTGTTCTCAAATAGTTTCGAATTTAAGTCTTCTTCAAAATATTTTTAGAATTAATTTATTTCATGGCATTTTTAAAATAGGTTTAAAAGAGTGGATATAATGTGGAAAAGATGACGAAAAATGAACGGGTCACGTAGCATATACCACACACACACAATACATACCCACACAACATACACACACACACACACACACACACACACACATATATATATATATATATATATATATGCAATGAATTACTATATATATATATATATATATATATATATATATATATATATATATATATATATATATATAAAAAGTATTTGGATATGAACTTTGGTGGACTAATCCACGAATTCCACCCAAATATTAAAATGTTGGCCAGAAAACTTGAAAAAATCACAAATAAAATTATTAAACACAATATGTGTCTTTTGTTTAATTCAACATCCATATATATATATATATATATATATATATATATATATATATATATATATATATATATATATATATATATATAATGAATTACTGCAACTAAAATAAGAATATCCATATAAAGATGCTATAATAAAAGACCAGGTCTAACCCGAAAATTATAAAATCATGGATAGTATATAATCCGAAAACAGGAAAAGATAAATTATTTGGTTTACACCTCCATATTTACTAAATGTTAGAACGAATGTAGGCAGAAACTTTTAAGAATTAATTGATGAATATTTCCCATCCTAACATAAATACCATACAACTTTTAACAGAAATACAATAAAGAGCAGCTACTTCTGGGTGCCAAACATGAAAACCATAATAATCGCCATACCTAAACCTATAGAGAGTACCAAAATATTCCTGGAGAATCAAGAAAGACTGTCCGCTAAAACGAACATGCATCGTGAAATCCGTAATATATAAGGCGACAATATCATCAGCTAGTTATAACCATCCCAAAACCAGGTAAACATATGTGGGAATGATCCAAGGGGATTTTAAACAAAGATACTACTCCCATAATGAATCATTCAGGAACGAGAAAAAGGTGACAGCTACAACGCTTGCAAACCGCATATGGAAGTACACTATATGATATAGTGGGAGATTTTATAGGCAGACGATATATAGACGAATAAAGTGAGAACGAATATGTTAACAAGTAACTATCTCCAGGTAGAATTAGTTGTGTCGACTTATTTTAATATATATATATACATATATATATATATATATATATATATATATATATATATATATATATATATGTGTGTGTGTGTGTGTGTGTGTGTGTGTGTACGTGTGTGTTGTAAAAATTATTTAAAATTGTTTACTCTTATAAATGTAATATACACATATTTATAAACAATCTCACACATGCACACAAATACACGTATATTTATATGTACGTGTGCATTGAGGTAGGCTTTTACACATTTTTAAACGAAGTGGGTGTAATTCGTGTAACAGTCAGGATTCAAACGAAAGTGGTGTTAGTCACACTATTATCTAAATGGCCTTGGACCATAACAATTATTCTTCCCTGCATTCTATAAAAAGATCAATACGATTCTTAAAAATGGCTGAAAATATAGACGAAAGCGGTCGTAACCCTGAATATTTTTAACAATTTCTACTTTTTTCGAATTGGCTCTGGATGCACTTGTTCATAAACAATTAAAAATAGTCCTACATACTTTCTTCTCTGTTCTCTTTAACCAAACACGCATGAACGAAAACTTTTACCATATATATATATATATATATATATATATATATGGCTCCATTATGAAAAGTGGATTATATACAGCAACATAAGTTATTTTATTAAAGTTAATATCTAAAAAAATTTGATCAGTCGAGATTTGATAAGAGTGAATACAAACACAGAAAAAAAAGGTTGGTTAAAAACAGAAAAATCAATTGTATAAATATAGAAAGGGCCTGTGATAATGTTACAGGAAGAAAGATAAATATTTCGAACTGATAGAATCAAAGAGATAAATCTTAAAAACAATGGGTAATGGAGAATGACCAAAAGAAGGTAGGAAGGAAGTAGATAACAGAAAAAGTTAAATGATAAAAACACAAATTATTCTGGACTAAATTGTTTTTAGAAGAAATCGTGAAGAGATCTCGTGATTTAAAATGTAGTCTTCGAATTGATTGAATAAAAATTTTTAAAAAAGAGTAAGTGTTGACCGGCTTGGTAGTTGTATGTAGTTACGTTTTCTCCGCCAGAGCTCATGTAGCAGAAGGTATTCTCAAGAGACGTGGCGATCTTCTACTTAAATGATTGAAATTAAGCATTTTTTTTGTTTGAATGGTACTTAATCTGACAAAAAAGTTTAATAAGTATATGTATATTCATCATGTGTGCCATGGTATTTACCAGTAGCTACATCAGACAGAACAAATTGATCTATGCCTTTTCTAAGGGCATCAGTCTAAAGCTGTTTTGTCTGAAAAGACTATGAATAGTATACATATTTCAATTCAAATTATACTTGACTTCTAGATATTTCCCCCTGTTTGTATTCATTATTTACTCTCGGACTATGATATAACAGATTTCAAGCCCAGCAAAAGAAACACTTTAAGAAGTATAAAAATAGAAAAGTTAGCTGGATAAGAAGGAATTATTGAAAAATAAATTGGAAGCCTAATGTATAAACATCCAAAATGGATTATTAAATGAAACTATAACCAGCTTAAAAGACGTATACATCTGAACCAAATTATCGTAGGGAAAAACCTATCAAGGTGATCTATGATTTGTTTGAAATACCAAGACCTCAAGTAGCAGCAGAACAGAAACTCTTTCGCAAGCGTAAAAGACAACCAACTCCAACTCTGGACATTGACCCAAAAAGAAAAAAAATATACCACTTCCGAAGGATGTGAACTTTCAAAGGTGGGAATGTTGTGTAGTGATAAAAACACCCCCCAATGACATAATGAACTAGTTGGAAAAGACAATAAATAGTGAACATATTTCGAACAAAAATGTGGTTGACTATATTTTCTCCTGCGTGTATTCATTATTTTTACTATCAGGCTACGATATGAGACGACTTTGCAAGCTAAGTTTCATGTTTCATTTTCTTTTTACAAAAGATAGATTTCAAACTGAAATTGCAATTTTTGTTTCACAAAGTATGCTGTTGCTAATATCACCCGACAACCTATGATGAAACGGATTATTGATTCGTTTTGTTCATTCGTTTATCGGCATATCAACCAGTTCTGGGTAATGTAATCCCAGATTTCCATTAACTATATATGTTTGACCATAATCATAATTATATTCTTTGAGTATTTCTCTGCCTGAAAAATAAATTAGGCCATTAATTTGAATAATATAATATAGTTTGATTATGAAGCCAAGTTTTTCAGCTATTAGATATAAAATGTGTTGCATCTTATCTGTCATTAGTTTATTTACTGCCAAATAAAAAGATTCTCGAAATGAGGTAATTCCATCTTTGCCAGTAGTAGATTTATTTATTCAAATCACCTTTCATGAAATGATTGTTCTCCATCATAAAACAAACAAATATGTTGTTGATCTTTTACATTTAAAATTACTAACTTGATAGGAATATGTTGCATGAAGCTTATCACTAATCTCATAATATTAATATCGCACTTAAAATCTATATATTAAAACTCATGATAATAAACTGACTGGTAATTTTTTTTGTTTGTTTTGTGTTGCATTATGAATCAAGGAAAATGATGTTGTCATGCAGAAGAATCAATGGCCGATTTTCTTGAGCAGAAAAGAGTACCAATTGTTTATTCAAAGAAACTAATTACTCAGCACATCATTAAAGAATAACAGTTCATTCAGGTTCCGGCAATCTATGCATTGCACATTTTGAATGAAAGCAACACGCAGAAAATAACTCTTATCTCCAATATTTTCTTTAAGACTGAAAAGTTAAAAGTTGTGCTGGACTTAGAAACGATTTTCTTGCTTGGATTTTCATAATTATTTCAGTTGCTATTCTTAAAAAAAAATATTAGAACATTAAATGTTCTGTTATGCAAAGGAGAAATATGGATAAAACAAGTTTCTATTCATCTGAAAATATTCACATCAGAGGAGAATTAAGTAAAAGTAACAATGTTAATCAGTGAGTGTTTATCTTGGAAGATTATAACGCTATTAGAAAAAGAAATTCCATAAGATAATAACATAGTAACAATGCCTTGGCTGCCTTTAAAGTTTCCTTTAACGAAAATATGTTCCTTCATTTAATAATTTTGAATTAATTGCGCAACTCTTTCAAACACCTCATTATTCCAAGATATTATATATGTTTACTAAATTATTTATCTCTTAGAAGGAATAGAAAGTTAATTAAATGACGATATAACACAACATTATTTCAACACATAATTTTTGTTGCCTTTTGAAATGATTATATGGCAGAGAAACTATCGAAAAAATAATTATAATCATTAAAAAGTAAATAAATACCGGAGAGATGCGACAGGTGAGTTTATTTACGCTGATTTTAGCTGATTTTAATTGTTTTAATTCTGTTTTCCTTCTCAAAAGCCAGTTGCCATACCAAAATTAAAGAGTTCAGTTAACCTACTTATTTTCCATTGACAGAGGGGGGAATAGTTGATTACCTTTCTCAAGTGAATTAGCACAAGATGCAACGCAAACAACCTTGTCCGGGACATGGATTTTGCTTATCGAGTCCAAAGTATATTATTAGATTACAATTATTTTATTACATAATTATGCAAACACAAAACACTGCAGTGGTTATCTGTATAGTGTATATTTACGAACTGAAATATGAGACGACTTTGCAAAATATCATTCTCCTGTAAGCGGTTTATATCCTTTTAACAATACTATTGATTTGAAATAGTTTTATTATACGGGTATACAGTGTGTAAGGAACAGGATTAGGTTATGAAATTTTTTTTAAGTATCACATGGCTATTCTGTGATTCTATTGGGAAGAAAAACAACAGCAAATTGTAAACAATTACCAGTTATATTTCAGAATGGATTTGATTGCATGATTGAGATACAGATTTTGGGGTTTGTGATCGCTTTTCATTGATTTTTAACGCTACTCTCACGTTTCCCCCCTCAGAATTATTCATTTTCTGCATTGAGAACGAAATATTGCCAGATCTTGGAATAATATGTGAAGATTAAGTTCATTATTTCTAATTTGAACCACATTGGGAAAATACAATCGGCTCTTAATAAAAAACTAGGATTGATAATGTTTCTGATAGAAATCAAATGTGTGAAATTTGCAATTTATCTTATCAGTAAAATGTAAGGATTGGCTAAAATATATATAATGCAAATATATAATGTAATTATATAGCTATTAAATTTACGATAGAATTGTATAGAAAATCACAAAGAAAGGAATTTTTAAGTGGCCAGGAAGAAATAAAACTTCTACTGATAGAATGACATATATAATATGTAATGTAGATTATTTAAAATTATCGTATAAATGCATCAAAACCAGGATGAATCGGATTTTAAACAGCCATGAATTAATACAAGCGTTACTGACTGAACATAGTTATTATTAGGATGTATTTACCCACCCACTTTACGACAGGAAAGATGTGACACAAGAACATTTGTGCGGACTATTCCTGGTTTCAAGTCGCATAAAAATGTAATTGTGTCACATCCTGTCTGTCGTGAAGCAGCTGAGTAAATACATTTCTCTTGTTTTTGTTTCGAATTTGCTAATGATGGCCCTTCAATTAAAAAAAATGACATTCAATTTCTTTTATATCTTCAGTCACCTTAAGACCATTAGCTTCCCTGATATACAATATTTTTACTTCTGACAGTACCTTATCCATTCCAGAAGAGATCTAGGAACTTATATATTTGATCTGACTTCCAAATTACACGGATAATATATTCCATGAAGAACCGTTTTGTTTTTTCAATGATCTAATTTACGTTCACTATCTTACCTATTTTGATCGGCATTTCTTTTATTTTTTACGGTTATACTTTGTATTGTACGAACTCCTCTCCTTGTACAAACAATAATCGGATAAACAACGATGCTGATTTAGAATTAAAAACAATGAAAAGCTTCGATTATTTTTCGCATATTGTTTTAATAATGTAACTTAAATAACCAAATAACTTCAAGGAAACAGTCATCTAAAACTCAACGATTTTATACATTTTTAGCATAAACTCATTCACATCCACATCCACATAAAAACACGGAGACGTTCTCATGTAACGTTTATCGTTTATCGCTGTAAGAAATAGAATCGGTGACCTGAGTTTAAATCCTGGAGGAGGTGTTTGCCCTTAACTTCACCCTAATACCCTTGAGAAAAGGAAACATCAATCTACACACCCTCTCAACTATGAATAAATTGTAGTTTATACGGGGTAATTTATCCTTGGTTAACCACCAGTTTAGAAGTATGAAAAATTTGTACACAAACCAGAAAAGAAGAAAAAGAAATCGAGTATCTACCCCAGAAAATGATAGAAATACTTAGAGTTGGAATGATATATATATATATATATATATATATATATATATATATATATATATATATATATAGAGAGAGAGAGAGAGAGAGAGAGAGAGAGAGAGAGAGAGAGGGAGAGAGAGAGGGGGAGAGAGAGAGAGAGAGAGAGAAATAGAATGATTTTTATTGTTAGATTTATGTATTACTGAGATGACACTATAAACACTATTAGTTGTATGAATCTTCCTGTCGGTGTTTGGTAGTTCAGCCTGACTATTGCTTCGAATGTTTCCAAAAACAAGGTGAATTCCTTTGGATTAAATCTGAATGACTTAGAAATCAGTATGTTGAAATTATATTACTGAAAGAAAAAAAGACTTAGCTAAGCATTTCTGATATACCTGCCATGTCTTTAAATTAACATTGATTGATAGAAATACAATAAAACTGGAGAAGTAAATTAAAGTTTTGATAAAATTTCACCCAATCTACAAACGCTGCCCCTACAAACCCTTTTTCCCGTTTCATGAACTACAAAAAAATGGAATTGCATGTACGAAAAAGAACTACGAAAAAGAAAAGTATATGTTCTTGGATAAATATAGAATTTAGAAAGAATAATAAATTACATGTCTAATTATGAGACGATGGAAAGACTGATATATTGAAATATTCAATCGTATCAAAATTTTAATCACTTTCAGTGCCTGTGTAGTGAATGCATCATAGTTCAAATAGAATTTTTTAAACAGAGAAAAACAATAATATATATATATATATATATATATATATATATATATATATATATATATATATATATATATATATATATATATATATATATATTATATTCTTCTTACTATGATATATTAGAAAATATGTTGAACTTTTATTTGTTTTTAATTTTAAGTATTAGAATGTTGAATATTGATAGACATTCTCTTTATGAGGAAAAATCATTTACCAACATAAATCTGAATGCAACGATTTTAAATAACTGTTGATGTAATTGATTGATGAAATAGGTAATGTGGTTTTAATCCACTTAAAAATAGAAACATTTGTACTTCATTCTTCAGTGTCAGATTTTCTATGTTGCTAATTCTATTTAACCTTCCCATATGAATAATTTCAATATGAAATTAGGAAAAATATTTTTCTAGGGTAAATCAGTAGATTTGGAAATAGTTTTAATTAACAGCTGAGATTTTCGAAATAGTAGCGATTTTGGCTAAACAACATGACAAAGAGAAAATGTATGATACTTGCTGACAAGCAAACGCAGTTAAGTATTTACCAGGCAACAATATTGCTCAAAACGGCAACAATGAACCCTTTTATATGGAGCTTTCTCATTTTTGCAGTATCATGTTTATTCGATTTAGCTAAGTTGGTAGAAAATCCGCATCGGAACCATAAGGTTCTGGTTGGCTACCGGCTCTCGCCAACTCAGTACCAAAGTAGAACAGCTTGGGTCTTTGAGGTAAAGTGGGGAACTGATGGTAGATGTGATGCTCATAATAAGACGCAAAATATCATCTGGTCTAGCGCTATCGAAAAGGGGATCAAATCCTTCACCGTTCGGCTGATATTAACATTAGAGCCTTGCATCTACTTTACTTACTATGGGTTACTTTGTCTGGTACACAGGTTTAATTTTGCTTACTAGTTACTCATTTAAGAATTAAACAGGCAAATCTCTGCTTAATTGTGGAGTCTTATCGGTAACAGTGCTTTCACCATGATCTAAAGGTAAGTTCGATCCAGTTTTTATGCTAAATTTATTACAGAAAAAACACATATTCTGTGGAACGGATAATGAACACCCTCACCGTAGATGTTATACTTATTTACTGAGTCTTAGTTCTAACACAAAGGAAATCGAACTTACTAAATGAGGAATCATTTTCTATACATCATTTTACGGTGATATATTTTGAGGATAAGATTAATATGATTTATCTAGGAAAATATATTATTCTTTGCTTCTTAGAACAAAGTTCAACAAATGGAAATGCGTTTCATGGTAACTGTTATATTTTTCATGCCATAAAGGAAAATGTCTCTGATTGATTCGGAAATCCGTGTTTTAGTTTAAACCCCTTATTGGACTCGAACTAGTAGTGATGGAGATTCTCACAATCCACAAAATCACGTGCCGTGATATAAGGCCACGTCTCTTATACCAGTTAAAATAATGTAAGTAAAGAAAAGTAACGTGCCCAATTGTCACCATGTCACGACATATTTGTAAGGATTTGTTCAGCGAATGTACACATGAAGTGAGAGGTAAACGCTTGACCCCATCTTTTATATTTGCAAATGATCATATATGTTGTCCCTTGTTAGATCTTTCTTTGTTTCCCCATTCGATTCATACATTTATGGCAAATATTCATTGATAGCAAATGAGACTCGGTTTGCCTTTACCGATACTAGAAATGTAATCTGCTAAAATTAATGTTTAGCAGAGCAAGTAAGATTTGTATTCCCAAAATAACCTGAGAAACGTGAAAAATTTTCTTACATTAGCACTCGATTGTAGCTAGATTTTTTTTACCGTAAGATCCATTTACTAGAATGCCACAAATCTTGACATAGGAGAAATCTGTAAAATGACCCCAGGAAAAAACCTCCCCCATAAACTTTCAACTTACTTACAGGTAGCAACAGATAAACATTTAGTCAACCTCGATAGGTTATATGAATGAAGTCTTAACTTAAATATGTCACTTTTCATTACATTTTTATTCCTTTCCGCCATTATTTAAATTGTGTGAAGTAGGAAAAGGATTTTATTATCAGTTGCATCATGTCTTTGAAATGATTAATTCTTGAATTAATTCTTTCAGTTTGTAAAAGGAAAAAATAAGGAAGGAATGAATGTAAGAAGGGAGAGAAAGAGAAGAAGAAAGGAAGGTGTAAAGAAAGAAAAAAAAGAAACTGGGGAAAAGAAGAAAGGAGAAATCAATAGAGGAAAGAAGAATGGAGGCATGGAAAAAAGAAGGAAATGAATGAGTAGAAAATGTAGGAACGTTAGAGAGAACGTTAGGGGGAAGGGAGGAAGTATGGAATATAGAAAGTGGGATGGGAACAAAAGAGTGGAAGAGATAATTTGTAGGAGGTGAGGAAGGAGGACAAGACAAATTGGGAAGGATGGAATGAAGGAATGATGAAAGTAAGAAGGGAATGAAAGAAGGAATTCAAGGATTGGGACGTAGTAAGAAGGGCAGAGTGAATGGAATGAAAGGGAAGAAGTATGGAATGAAGATGGTAGCGAGAGAGTGAGGGAATAAAAGGAAGTATTGCGAGGAAATATAAAGGACATAGAGGATACGATTGAAGATAAGAGAGAGGTATTAAGGAATTCATAGTGTTGGGAGGAGATAGGAATAAAGAGAGATGAAGTAATTATAAATGGTCAGTTTTTCCCAGCACGTCCACCAAGAAACCATCGCATCACACAACAGCAACACGCTCATAGCAGACTGTCACATCCTATGACTAACTTCTCTTATTTCTTATGTGCTTCCATTCCCTTTATTTATGACAATACTTTCTACTATTTATTTTTCTTTAGCCTCACTTTGGCAAAAGTATACGCCCTTACGAAGAATGGTCGGCAGAAATGAAAGTTTTGACCCCAACCGAGTTCCTTTCTTCTCTTGCCCGAGGTTAAGGAAACGTGATTCACTGTTTAAAATGAGAAATGGCCGAATACTAAAAAAAGACAAAAAAATCAAAAGCGAGTGGCTTATTGCGTGAGGCTTCAGGTAATATGGCTGTCTCTCGCATCCTTTCAATCTAAACATATAGATATCCGTGTGCATGAACGTGAATATTCTTGTGCAGGCTCTTAATTCATCATATATATATATATATATATATATATATATACTTTTGATTTCGTTTTGTCCTTTCTAACTTTTGTGGACACTGCAAAGCTAACCTGCAATGAATTATTTATAAAGTATCTAACAGGATAGGTTGTCCTTTATTTTTATCTGTAAAACAAAAAGTGTCAGAATTCCTCAGCGAATAAGTTACGTTAGTACGCCAAATATTGCTTATATGTGAAAAACGTTTCGCAGTTCATATTTACGCGATCAAAATATACTTTTTTTTACGAAAACCAATCTTTGTATATCAAAGACAATGGAAAGTGAATAAATATTCAACAGCCATATCTTTTACGGGATAAGTGGATGAGTTCATGACACATTCCACAAGAAAATAATTCGCATGCGCTCAATATATACTGGTAGAATTATTCCGTATTTACGAAGATATTAAACGCAACCTAGATCATAAATATCTAAATAGACAAAAGTATATGGTGTACTTCAACACGAAATCTGTGATTAATTCAAGCATTTCTAACTCTAAAACATTAAAGGAAAAATGTTGCCAATAAACATATTCCAATTCAGTCTGTATCCATTTGTTCAATCATCAAATCACTTATGTTTGATAAAGTTAAAAGTTCTCATCTGTAAGACCTTTTTTTTATACAGGCTAACAAATGGGGAAGAATGAAATACACATTTTGTATTCAACCTATATATCTTTAGAAACATTATTATACAGCGTGAGACGATGACAAAATTAAACACTTTCTCTTCATCAGACTCCATGTGCGTACGTTTTGAATTCGCTGCTTTGTTTTTATCTCCGAGATTTTCTTTATTTCGTTCATTATTTCATTCTTTCTTTCATTCATTCATTATTTCCTTCTTTTGTTTTTTCTTTCATTCATTATTATTTCTTTATTTTTTTGGTGAATTTTGAAGAGGCTATGAGGTATGAAATTATTATTCTTCCGTCTAATATTTCTGACAAATGTCCAGGGAGGTGACTGCTGTCTTACCTGAGGTTTCGATTTTTCATCCAGACTTTTCTGTTATTACATTCATACAAATATTTGTCTATCTCAAATGGTGACATAAAACAACAAATTTCGAACATTTCCCATTGCCTCATTTATTCTTCATATAAACTGTTTATCAATATTTTGCTCAGTTATTAGGAATTCATTTACAATAGCTTCAAGTAATTTGTGAAGTTCTATTTGTGGCTTTTTAGATTGATTTTTCCTCACATCATTCACGTTATAACAATTTTTCAGGGTTGTGTTCTAACCTAGATACCCCAATTCGTACATCCATGAATATTGAATATTTTTACCATTTCTTAGAATTTTATACACGTATGATGCAGGACTTTTATAGGTTATGAACTGCAAAAAGTAATATAAAACTCTATTTTGAGAAAGATATAATAAATTTAGTAAATATGAGAAGATAATTAAAGAAAAGACAAAATGAACAGTTTAACAATATTAATAGTCCATAGTATAGTCTACCATCTTTATAACTTGCTGCAATGGTTTTCTAAAGTTGTTGATGAGATTTGAATCAGTCTTTTCTGGGATTTTCTTCTATTCTTCAGTGGTTACATGATCTGATTTCATTATTCATCTTATTGCAATTAATTATCCAGTCCCTGTTGAGCTAAAATAACCAAAATATATCATCGAGTCATGTTTTAATGTTGGCTCTGCATTCTTTGGGAATAAAGCTCCCTTTTTCTTGTGCCAAATCGTCTGTACATTATAATGTCCATAATGTTCAATTTTCTTTCGTCACCCAATAGTACTTATGCCCAAAAGCATGTTTATTTGTCCAAGAACGTTTAGGCAATGTTAAACCTAGCAGCAATTTGACAGGATTTGTGAAGAAGGGTTTGTCGTGTTGGGTTCCCATACAACCCATTTCTATTTAAACGACGTTGTATTGTGCGAGTGTAACGTTCCCTTTCCAAATGAAGATATGTGGCATTGATTCTCCATGTAGCAATCTCCCTTGTGTATTTAGAATGGCGGAGTTCACTTTTGCGACCTTTTGTGTTCTTTGTAGCAACTCCATTTGAAATATGAAGGAATGCAGTCAATTTATTTCTTTGTTTTCAACAGTTTTATTCTCACCGACAGATCGTAGATAGCAGTAAACCATAGCAGAACTGTCACATTAGAAAAAAAAGAGAGAGTAATTTTGTCAGGTAGGCGAGAATATCTACCAATTAGTTGAATTGGCAGATATTCTTGCCTACCTGAAAAAATTGTTTCTCTCTCTTTTCTTTAATGTTACAGTATTTATACTGATACCCACTGTATCCAAACATTTTCGATGTCTTTGAAAACAGCTATTGGGTTTATACTAACCTCACGATAGTTTTCGTGCAGTTTTCAATGAGAATTTGGGTTTTATTCCACTATCAGCCAATTTCTCTGTTGTGCAAAACTGTTTAAACTTCTTTTTAACAGACTGTGCCGTAAATCTAGCGATATCTAACGGGTACGAAATAGTACTGTAACTATTGCCCAAGTTATTGGAAGTTAATAATTCTCTGTTTCAAGTCAATGCTACGCTCCTTTGTCTTCCCCATCCTGAAATTAACACAATACTGAATAAATAGTCTAGATGTCTTTACTGATAAAACAATTGTGTAAATTACGTATAGTTATGCGAACTAATGAATTTAAAACGATATCTTTTACTGTACCAATAATTATGCCTTTTCCTATTTGGCATAATTTGTCTGTCAAATTGGTTGTATTTAACATATTGTTCTGAAAATTAAGTTTTATATTTCTTTTTTTATGCGTATTAACATATAAAACACCTGCCATCATACAGGCACTAGATTCTGAGAAATGTTTTTTTAAAAATTAAAGAATTGAATGTACACACACACCACACACACACACACACACACATTTAATTATCGCTTTAATTAGATCCCAAAAGATTCATCAACATGATTATAGTCATAGGAGATTGATACGGCAACTCGAATACACATCCTGGGCGAGGTTATTAGCATTTCCCAACTTATTAATACCTTTGGGAAACCCATGAATCTACCTGCCCGCCACCTATGTAACTAGTAGTGCATACTAGGTTTCTTATCCTTAGTAAGACAACAAGTCTAAAAGAAGGAAACGCATGATTTCAAATTAGCTATACACAGCTTTAAAGATTACCTTATGTAACATCCTGCTCGTTTCGGGGCGTTGGGTATATATATGCATCAAGTTGGCGCACACTGTTCTTGAGATAACCAACTTATCTGCAAATTCCGTATATATATATATATATATATATATATATATATATATATATATATATATATATATGCAGCGAAAGACGCAGGTGTACATACCCCTGGCTAGAAACGTACATCTTCCCCCATGGAAGCTATATTTCTACTAATTATCGTCTATTCGACATTGCTATTCACTGGTTCCAATTCCACTGCTTCATTAGCACAATCTAGACAAATCTATCATGCAGAAACACCTAGAAAAGCAACATCTCATCAATCTCTAATCGAGACAAGTCTACATTTAACAAGGCTTGAATTAAACCTTACGCTTTTTCAACATTTGCTGGTAATTATAGAAGGAAGTACTCGAGGCCTGAATAATTAGTATTTGAAAAGAACTTTGTTCTGTGGATAAAAATCACTTTTGACACCATCATTACTTACTTTTCCCCTTTCAGTTTAGATCGCCTTTATTCATTTTCGCTTGAATGATGATCTTTAATTACCTCTAAATGGTTCCCTTCGCTCAAAGTGGACTCCAATTATTCAGCAAAAACAAACAACTATCTGGAAAAATAAAACAGTACTGTACTATTCTTTAGGTTCGACCTCAGTGGCTAATCATAGGGTCAAGTTATTCGTGCTGTAACATGAATCCAGAGTGACCCCTAATTAATTTGAGATGCAGCTTTATCTAAGAGCATCCTTAATGCCACTGTGTTTTTTGTTTTTTGTTCTTTTTTTTTTTACATTTTCCTTCTCCCAGTCTTATCTATCTTATGCTTATATCCAGCACATGAGTTGTTCAAACTTACCCTTTGGTACCATATCGATTATCCAATTTCTGATTGTAATCATTCTTACTTTTAAGTCTTCTCTGCACCTCGTTTCTTTTTCTCTGATCTTGTTTTCGAACACTTAAGCTAATAAATTATATCATCATCATCATCATCATCATCATCATCATCATCATCATCATCATCCTTCTACTTTTTCTTCTGTTTCTTCTTATCATCAATTTTATCATTATCATCATTATTACTAGTAGTTGTAGTACTAGTATGTATGTATGTATGAACGTATGTACGTAACTACCAAATCCCTCCATCACGAGCAGGATATGTCAATTTGTAAGCAAAGCACAGCTAGTTTTAATTAATGTTCTTCCATTTGGAGTAAGCATTAACCCATCTCCTCTCCCCTAAGCTATTTGGAAACAGTAGGCTGGGGCTATTGGGTGCAACATTTTAAGGAAAATTTTTAAAAAATCTAAATTCAAATCCCGAAAAGCGTTGCTGGTGCACCATTATTTAGTTATCTGCTACCTAAAATGTATGGCTTGTCATACACCGCTGAAAACAAATCATATATAATCAGTATAACGTTACACATTTTGGCATTTTTACATCATATATATCGGGAGAGCTGCTACTAATATTTTTCTTTGTCTCCTTGACAGTTTTTACGTCAGTTTCAACAGGTAGTTTTTCATTGAATTCAGACTGATAGCAAGTCTCTTCATCTCTCCAGGAATTTTACTAACTGTTCTAGCTGTGGACTCAACGATGATTTTCTCCCTGATTTCCAGTTGCCTCACTCCCTTTTCCAGGCCTTTGAGTATCGGTCAAAAGGCATTAATTACAATTGGTATCACTGCTACCTTTCATATTCCAGATTTTCCTCAGCTCTTTGACAAGATCAATGTAGTGTCTAACTTTTAATCTTGTATTTTCAAATGGTCTGCACGAATGGCAAATCCACGAAATGATAAGTTCTTTTTTCTTGGCAATAAACTAGATCTGGCCGGTATTCAGTGGTGTGTTTGCATTTGAAAACCCCATATTATCTTCTTCTTCTTCTTCTTCTTCTTCTTCTTCTTCTTCTTCTTCTTCTTCTTCTTCTTCTTCTTCGTCGTCGTCGTCGTCGTCCGTCACAGTAGTAGTAGTATTAGTATGTATGAATGCAAAATTCTCAATTAACATTTTTATGAATGTCCTTGTAACAGTATCTCTAATTTTAAGAATGTTACGCAGTATTCTTGATAGCTTCGAACCCTAATTTAGTATTGCACTGGGGAGAAGAAGTTGCACTTTATTTATTTTATTGTATATATCAAGTTTCTGTTTTTAACTGTGATCAAATATCAACTTTTGGAACAAATAGGAAACTCATTGAATTAGCAGACTTGAGATTCTTTATTTATCTATAAATAAAGTATTTATTTATGAATGTAGATTGCAAGGTCATTCCTTTTTTTAAATTCAATATTGGGTTATTCGATCATATTTTTCTCTATATATCCATTATTTTAATCTATTTTGTTTAATGTATATTTTATGAACTCAGAATGTTCAGTTATTAAGCAAAAATGTTTTGAGTCTTACCTGATATTAGTTTAGTAACTGAAAGATAAAAAATAAAACAATGTGAACAAATCCACTCTGTAGCTTTTTGCTATGGGTATTTGCAATTCGCAGTTTATATCTATATCTATCTATCTATCTATATATATATATATATATATATATAATATGTGTGTGTGTGTGTGTGTGTGTGTGTGTTGTGTGTGTGTATTGAAAAGATAAATGAATAAAGGAAAAAAAATGTTGAATGGATAAAATTGATTCAGTTTTCAGTTACCAACAAGAAGTTTGTTCATGAAAAAATGAATTCTATTTATTATTATCTTAAAAATAAAATAAAATAATAATAATAGTAAATTATAAAATATCTAAGCATACAAAGAAAAACGGCTTTCTTCAGGGTAAAATATTTGATATTTGAAGATAAAACGATCAAAATACAGGGAATTTTGAATTCTTCGAAAAAATATATTTAAAAAAAATTAAACACGTTTTGTTGATCTCAATTCTTGTCTAACGAGTTTTTTTTTTCAATCCCTTCTAACTGTCTGGCCATCTTTTTAATATCCGGGTGTAAGTGTTGTCTGGATCCACCAAGGTTTTACCACGAGCGCTTTCTGCAAAAATTAGTGCCATCATCTGGTGTTGGAACTGGTGATATGTTTCACCTCTCCCACTAATTCCTACTGCTACTGTTTGTTTTAAAGAAACAATGGAAATATCTTACCAGTTCCATACCTGATGATGGCACTGAGTTGTCCAGAAAGGGCTCAAGTTAAAACATTTGGTGGATTCATACACCAATTACAACCGGATATTTAAAAAATGGCCAAACAGTTACAAAAGATCGAACAATAAAACATGTTTAATATATATATACACACACACATATATATACAATAAAACATGTTTAATATATATATACACACACACACACACACACACACACACATATATTATATATATATATATATATATATATATATAATATATGCACTGAGGAGAACTATCAATCGCATGTTACCATAACCCACCAGAATTGCTCAACAACGATCTGAAATATTTGCCAAGTGTTCTCACCGCCGCAAATGGGAATTATAAACATTTCGTCTCCTACATTTCTACTTTGCAGCGTGTACTCCACACGTCTCAACTATTCCCTATTTAAACCTAGCAATTTCTTCAACCCAGACCCACAACCTACATATACACAACTATGTACCCCTAAACCTATGATAACAATAACATATACCCATCATCAAATTAATAATTAATAATCCGTATTTAAAACATTAGTAATTAATAACAAACTATAATATACACACCATTAACCATTAATAATAATAACACACTCCCCTAAACCAATAATAAATACCACATAACCTAACCCCCTTATATACACCCTTTACCTCTACAATAATTATACGATCTTACTATACCATTAATTATAACAACAAACTCTAAACCAATAATAAATACCACCTAACCTAACCCCTCTTATACACTCTTTACCTTACAATTATAATACAACCCTACTACCATTAACCATAGCAACAAAAAACCACCAAACCAATATAATTAACAATTTAATAACTCGTACTTCAATTCATAGTAACAATCATTCTATAAGCTCTTAGTATTAATGATAAAAATTATTTATTTGAAATTTATAATTTTTTTAATTTTTTAGATTTATAATATATTTTTTTATATATATATATAATATATATATAAATTTTTATTTTTTATTATCCTTTTTATATATATATATAATATATATATATATATATATATATATATATATATATTATTTATTTTTTTATATACACCTTATATAACACTCTAATATATACTCTACACACTGTTAATCAATACCCCTATATAAATAATTATCTTTATTTAATTCTAATTATATAGCATATAACGTAGTACAGAACCCTATGTCTATCATTTTTTACCGGAAATATATGTATAAGGGAATATTTGATATATCACCGCATTAACTATAATTAAATGTTTTGTTTATAATCGATTAATTATTAAATCAATTTTATTAATTATTAACTATAAATTTCTTTACCACCATTATTATTATTATTATTATTATTATTATTATTTATTTTTTGATTTATTATTATATAGGCTCTAACGTATAAGTTTGTGTGAGTATCTGTACGTATACGTGTAAGGTTTTTTTTTTTTTTTTTTCTTTTTTAATGTATATACATTTGCCTTTATATATGTATATGTATATATATGCGTATACCCTTACAAGTATATTTATTTTTCATTATATATTTGTTTACTTATTGATTTACAATTTAAATAATCATACTACTTTACTTTAAATAACAATAAACACCGCTTACAATTTTTTGTTTAAATTTAAATTTAATATTATTATTTTAACTCTATTTTTTAATTTACTCAATCAGTTTTAGTGTTTATATTAATTTTAAATCTTTTTATTATTATTTATTTGCAATTTAAATAAATTACACTAATTTACTTCAACATTTAAAACAGTAAACACCAGTTATAAACGAAATCATGCGGCAGCAAACCGTAAACTTAAAAATTTAGGAAAAATATATATATATTATATATATATATATATATATATATATATATGTATATATACCTTAAGACTCAAGTATTAAGTTAGCTAAAATATTAAATGTTAAGTTTTAAGATTTTAAAGTTTTAAATTTCAATAAATAACCCAAAATAATAAAACCAAAAATAATATTTCAATTATCCAACTATCTCTTTGCTTTACATAATTCTAATTTTAATCCCAGTTAAAATAAAAAATTAAATCCTTGTTTGTATAAACACCGTTCCCTAAAATTTTTTTTTTTTAAATTTTAAATTTTAAATTTTAACATATTTTTTCACCTTTATTTTCACTTTATTATTTTTATTATTATTATTATTTATTATTTTTATTTTTTTTTTTATTTTATTTTTTATTTTTAATTTTCCACTTATTTTATTTTTATTTTTATTTTTATATCGTAGCATACACAACCTGTATTTTTTAAATCTCTCAAACCAAATTAAACTAGTTATTAAATAATTTTAATTTTCAAACTTTTTAACTATTAATACGACCCATAACATATCTTATTAAATAATAATTGAAAAAATAATTCCCATAAATTAATTCAAATTTTTAATTCAAAAACCGTTCCTGATCTACGAAAATGTAAACAAGCGTTCCTCTACTGAATTTAAGTCCCATTCCAACGGGCATGTTTATAACACCAAAGATTAATCGTAAACTCGATTAATTTAAAAGTAACCCTGAAGAATCTATCGATGAAACTCGAGTAGGTTACTCATTTCCATTCTTAAATAAATTTATGCTCTACATTGTATTGAGCACTTTGTATTTGTTTTTTCTCAACCTTAACCCCTGGATATTGTGCGCTTCCAACGATCGTTCTTATACCCACCGGTAAGTTAATACTTATACATATACAAATATATATATATATATGTATATATATATATGCTTTAGCGTGGATCTGTCTGTCAGTGATTTTTTAGATTAATTTATTGTATGTTTATATTTTCTTAACACTACCCATGAACTTCTTCACACAAACAAACCCCAAGTAACCCAACACTTAGTCGACGACGAGTCATTTTTGCTGACGTGTCTAGCAAGAACACAAAGGCAGGTCAGGTAGAATTTGATGAGCCTGTTTATTCAATTAAGACATTCCGTTAAAAACACTCATACTGTACGTAATAACTTATCTAAAATGGACATTTGAACACCACAAATTGAAAAAATATTTGTGTGTATGTGTGAATTAATAAATGAATGACTGAATGAATTGAATCATATATAGAGAGATATGTACAAATTTGCAAATAAAAATATATATTGAAGTATACGCGTATTTCCTGTATTTCTTTGAGGTTTTTGTCTCGATTTATTGTTGGTGAATGGATAGCATGAAATTGTTTGGTGGGGTCTATATATAATCTAATGGTCAATGACTATTAAGATGTTTATGTTCCCTTTCCTTTGTATGCACAATGTATAGTCTTATATCTATTTCGGTTTTCACTATGTAAGATTTTTATCATGCAAGCCAATGCTTGAACAATAGAATTAATATTGGCCAGTGGATGTTGTCAACATTTCCAGAATATACTTATATCAATATAAGCAATATATTGTGCGATTTTCATTAAAAATATTTACAATGATTTATTTGATGGTGTTAGGTTTTCATGCAACATAGTGCATATTAAAACAAATATTGGTTTTCCAAGCAAGAATTAATTATATACTAAGGAATTATTTTTTAAGATATTTTTTGTCTCTACATTATTATGAAAATTGATTATTTTTCATAATATATCAAAAGACGTTTGTAATGTGTTTTCATTCTTCGGAGTAAATAATTCTTTACATTTATTTACATTTGAAACATTAAGAAAAAATCGATGAAAGATGAAAAAGAAAATTAATTATACAGCTTTTCTTTGTTTTAAATGTCCTCAACGATTGATTTTAAGAAGAGACCAGCGGCACCAATACAACATTATCATCCTTTAGAGCACACTAAATGTAATTGTAATATCTTGAAACAATAACAATTAATAAAATAGTTCATCTAATATTAATTAGGTCTGTAAGCGTCATCCTAGTGAATAGGAGAATCAAAATGCAATTCAAAAAGATTTAGGTTGGGTTTGGGGTTTTTGGTTGTTTTTTATTCAAAGATTCTTGAAGAGAGAATCAACGTTCAAATAATCTTTTTTCTTCAGTCTAAATTTCAGACCTCTTCTCACGCTTGGCAGTACACGAGTGAAATTTGATCCTCACATTTTTTATGCTAAGTTAACACTACCCTTTTCGGCAGACTCCTTTGGGTGACTACTACCGCCGTAATGTACAAATGACAATTTCAAAAATGACTGAATGGACAGATGTTGAATATCAAATCCTCTCCTGATCAAATCAACAATGTGGTGATCTGTTCATTCTTTTTCATGTATTCACTGTCAAAATCAAATAATCACACGTATGCTTAAATTCATCTGACTTAATTACCTGCCTACATTTCATGAGGCGAAATCAATTGATTATACAATAATGTGTACTTGATGAGGACAAGCAACGGTGGGGACTATGCTGCACTATAAAAAGCGTAGATTTAAACATAGAATTAAAAATAAGAATAGCGGGAATGAACAATATAAATACAGAAAGATTAGTATAAAGATGGAAAATCAAGAATTCACATAGGTGGATAAAGAGTAGGTAGGTTTATTTGTTAGTCGATTTAGTACATTTCAACAATTGACGGATTATTTAATGCGAAAATCACTGTTTAAAAATCACAACAATTACAAGTTTTCAAAGTCCAAAATTGCGTGTCTCGCACTTGGTACAACATTAATCAATTACAATGGCATATGTGTTATTGGTATTTACCTATAAGACATGTACCATTGTAATGGATTAATGTTGGGAAATATATTGCTCTCTGAATTTCTTAATCCCCTTCTAGAGAAATGTGTATGTTAATGTGTTAGTTCTTACAAATACACGCGTACACACACTATATGTATTGTTTGGTATATTTATGTAATTTACATATTAAATAAAGTGTGCTCAATATCATTTATAAAGCATGTATACCCAAGTAAGAGTATCAAAGACATAGTCAACGGTGCCTGGCAATTGTCAATCTCTCGCCCACATAACCTTCAACTCAAGTTTGTTTTAGTTTGAAGGTTGCGTGGGCGAGAGACTTGCAATTCTCAACCGCACA
>CM042155.1:101384788-101454788 GCA_023376005.1 Doryteuthis pealeii
TCGTCTGTATGCACTGATCGGCTGAGAAAGTCTGTGCATACAGACGAAACGTTCCACCCTGTGATTTGTTTTGAGTTGATCATTTCTTGACCACTTTCCTTCTATCTACAGCATATATATATATATATATATATATATATATATATATATAATATATGTGTGTGTGTGTGTGTAAGAAAAGGTGGAATGAAAACATCACACAATGCTGTTAAAGAAGAAAACAATTTATAATATAATCATAGCTGATACTGATCAATATTTCGATTTTACAAAAATCATCATCAGAGCTCATTCACTCCCGTAGTTGTTTGGGTCGGAGAGGAAAGTCAAAATGAGTTTACAAAACAAAAAAACCTTAATACATTTAACAGCATTGTGTGATGTTTTCATTCCACCTTTTCTTACTCATATTGTCGGATTCATTTCCTTTCTTTTAATATATATATATATATAATATGTGTCTGTCTCTTTGTCGGTCTTTTTGTGTCTCTCTGTTTGATGGTTATCATCGTAGCAAATACAAATTTATTTTATAAGATATGAATATTCGATGGTATGTAACTGTGTGCAAACAAATGTTTATTATCAGAGAAAATAAAAGAAATTGTGACTAAAAGATAATTGTAATAAAACGTTCAAAGCGTATATTCAAACATTCTGAAAGAAATCAAAACTTGACATCAAATAATCTATACGGGTTTGTAGAAGCCTTTAAAAGAATAAGCCAAGTCAAATTTATAATATTACACTCTTACTCTTTAACGTAAGTTTCATATGACTAAAACTCATTAGATCCGTCAAGAATTGAGCATTAACATGTCTTATTTTTTTTCTGTTGTCATATTTATTATATATATATATATATATATATATATATATATATATATATATATATATATATATATGAGAGATAAACAAACAGACGATGTGTTTTGATATGGCCTTTTTTAGCCGACAATTTTTGGGAGAATATGTGCTTAATTGAAGTCATACCTAATTTTTGAAAATTAATTAATTAATAATTAATGAATTAGGCGGGTAGTAAAAGTGTAGTAAAAGTCACCATAAAGTGGAATATAACCTACTTCTAAACAAAATTAAAAATCTGGGAAGGGCTTGCTGGTGTAATAGTTAGAGTCTCTGCCTGTCAGCTTGACAGTCAGGGTTCGAGTCACACACAAGGCGGTCTTCCCGTCTGCTGATGCCTAATAGGCTGAAATGTACATACAGAGATTGATTTTTCTCGATTTGTTTAGCCTTACATTTGAAAATAGGTATTCCCGCCTAATTCATTAATTATTAATTAATTAATTTTCAAAAATTAGTTACGACTTCAATTAAGCACATATTCTCCCAAATATATATATATATATATATATATATATATATATATATATATATATATATATATATAATATATATATATATATATATATATATATATATATATATATATATATATTGTCTGATGGATGGGAAAATGAGAGAGCGGCTACGATATATATATATATATATATATATATATATATATATATATATATATATATATATATATTATATATATATATATATATATATATATAATTTTTTTAGAAAAAACAAGATGTTATTAGTTTGCAGACTGATCTGTTTCGACCTTATAAAGCGGTCTTTTTCAAAGCAACTATATTTATGAGGAAAGACGGAATAAATAAACCGTTAATCACGAGGTACAAACAAACGCTCTCGTACAGATTCACTTCCATTTTACTTTCATATATATATATATATATATATATATATATATATATATATAGCCGCTCTCTCATTTTCCCATCCGTCAGACAATTTTATTCACACACTGCAATACATCGTGTTTCCCCCAAAGAACTTATATATATACTGAGTAACGGACTTTAACTGATAATGCGTGTAAAAAAGCATCCAATATATTAGAAAAAAACACATTTTAATGTATTGATAATGAGAAACAGCAAGGCATAAACATCTACTAATTTATTCTTCCATTACAATCGTCTTCCCATAATGATATTTATACAATTGTTTAAATACCACAATTTTCCATATTTGGTGAATATAAATACCTTTAAAACGAATCGTGCAATTAGAAATGAATAAATATTAGAAAACTATTTACAATCGGATTAATAAAAATACGGCATTGCCAATCATTTTATAAAAATCGTTGTTTTAACCAAGTTCCTTTCACAAAAACATGTATGAGAATATAATTATAAAATGTTAAAAAGAAGTGTGAGCGTACACTAATGGCATATTTCTTTATGAAAGGAAACTGAAAGCTCATTTTGCAAAATGTATATCATTGGTTTGTAATATCAACATATCACATTTGTCCTGCTAATACAATAAAGATAAAGGAAAAACATTTTAATTTAAATGATATATAATATACATCACAAAAAGAGTTATTACATGCATAACGAGTTTATTATTTTCATTATGAATACCAATATTAAAATAGTAAATATGACTGAGAGTAGACCTGGTGACATTTGGAACTTATTTCTGAAATAGTAGAAATCAGAATGATTATTTAATATATAAATTATATTCTAAGCTTTGAAGCTCTGTCACAAGAGCTCACTATGATACTCTAGTGAGAATCTACCGGCGAATTAGGTGTGTTCAAGATATCTATATTAATGTGGAATTTACCAAGACAGAATTTAAAAATAAACACTCAATAAAGCATTGATTTTCTTCGAATTACACCCCATGGAATTCGTCGGAATTGTTCCAGTGAATTCTTTATTGGTCGAAGCACGCCTGAGACGCTTTTATTGATATGGTGTGAAACTGAGACGTCGTATATCTCTTAATGTCATTTAAGTATTCAAATATTACCCATGAGAGGAATTTATGAATAGAAAACCACCAAATGTCAGACAAAACTCAGTATGATTCGTATAGAGGCTGGAGCAATTGCACAATCTTATGTTTAGCCAAAATATTCTGATGAAAATATATCGAACAGATGATCAAAAAAATATCGGAAACGGAAACCACCTGAAAATGAAGTCTAGACATCACTTTATCTTAAAAGTGCCACAGGTGTTCCAATGTCTTCGTTTAACTTGATAATTTAAAAAAGGAAAATAAGGATTCAGTCTCGATACCTTATAAGCATATCTTGTATCTTTGCTTTACCACTGAAATATTCTAGGCGTATTTCTTGTCGGGTGAAACGCATTGACCGTTGAAAGAGTCCAGTAAGTTGTGTATTTTGAAGGGGCTTGAAGGGGATCGATTAATTATGAATTCCAATTTGTATTTCATTGTCGGCAGTTTGAATATCTCTAATGCCAAATCTTATTTCTCTTAAGTGAAACAAAACATATATATATGATCTATGATGTGTTTAACTTCATGTGTATTTATAAATTAGTAGACATATTATTTATTATTCATTAGCTTCATGTGTAGAACTTATAAAAGTTGATAGAAATACTTATGCTAATTGATTGGTTAATTTGTTTACTGGTATATCAACCCTTGTATACTATTTAATGTTATATCTTGTGTTTTGGTATATATGATTTGTAAGCTACAAACGTGTAGGTAAATATTTTGTTCGGTTTAGTTTTATAAACGGAAAAAATCATCCTTTTTATGTAGATTGATAAGGTAGAATAAATAATTATCATTAATTCGCAAACATAGATGGGACCCTAACAGGTACAATCCTTCCAGGACTGTGGACATGGGATTAAT
This sequence comes from Doryteuthis pealeii, assembly GCA_023376005.1. Taxonomy (NCBI): domain Eukaryota; kingdom Metazoa; phylum Mollusca; class Cephalopoda; order Myopsida; family Loliginidae; genus Doryteuthis; species Doryteuthis pealeii. The sequence continues at coordinate 101,388,521 of CM042155.1, forward strand.
AGCAATTAAGTGGTACCCCCCGCCTCAAAGAGCTTTAACATTAGAACCTCAACACTAGATACAGTTTAGCCCTATACTCATTACACTTAATTGGGAGAATTCCTTTTCAATAATCATGAATTTAAAGAAATAATTTACCCTCAGCCGATGTCTTTTTATACCAATGTGATAAAAACAATCATAAAAGAGCTAGGGCTTCATATGACCAGCCGATTGATCGGATGGCGCTTCTCCAACCACCGTTTTAGCCCAAGTAATAGTCAGTGGAGTGTTGCTTGTCACAGAACCACTAAGTATCTAGTTCACAGATCGTTCACACACCACGATCCTGTCCTCAGGCATTATAGATTGCCACCCACGACCCTATTAGGGGGGGTCAGCGTTTTCCAAAGCCCCAACCAACAGGGCGTGGGAAAATTGTATAAGAACCATTCTTTGGTGACCTGTGCTGATTTCCGCCGCGAATCTTGAATAGACAGGAGTTAGAAACAGGAAACACATGAACACAACATGGAATTCCAAATAACACTGTATTAATACATTTACACAAACAAGAAAATACGCTTGTAATAATTGTTGCAAATGATGGTATGGTCTGCGGGAAATGTTAATTATATAAATATAATGAATACGATTCCACTTAATTGAGTCCTTGTAAAGTTTATGGTAAGTCATCGTACTTGCGACGAACCTGTTTCTATCTCTGTCACTCTCTGCTGAATATGGGGAGCATCGTAATTCACGTCCGACTCCAAGCGATATTAGTTGTAAAAAGAAACATTTCTAATCTTCAGATTTGTCGCTAAAGTCTGATTGGTTGATTTGAAAAAAATGCACGTCGACCAAGGGAGACAACACACCTACCTTAGACATATTTTACAGACCTTATCATTGTGAATCACATTTGTCCTGCTAACACAATAAAGATCAAGGAAAAACAAACATTTTAATTCAAAAAATATATTATGATATACATCACAAAACGAGTTATTACATGCACAACGAGTTTATTTTTTAAAATTATTAATACCAATATTAAAAGAGTAAATATAACTGAGAGTAGACTTGGTGACATTTGGAACTTATTTCTGAAATAGTATTGGAATACAACAAAATTGATAATGGGTGTCAGAAAAGATTTTGTAAGTAAACGGAGTCTTGTTTAGTCTAACCTCATCATTAATTCAGCCTGACATTATGTTAAAAATCACTTCACACCATTGCACATCCACACATAAATGGAAAGATATAATGTTCATCACTCTCAAGTGCTAATAAGAAGCTGATGACGGCTTGAAGCGATCGATTCGAGTGAATTTTTGTATTGTTTTCTTGTTTTTTTGTTTTTTTCATTATCGTATTCTCTAAAACATCTTCATGACAGTATTAGATATCCTCAAGTTTTCTGTAAAAAAACTAAGATTTTCTTTTTATAAGATAATTTGTTTGTCTTTTATTATTTTGCTGGGCCTGGTTATTCTTAGCATCGTTTTTTTTAAGTAGAGCAGTATATATGGTGCGTGTAATGTGTAAAGAAGAGTAGAACACTTTTAGAAGTATTTACATCAGCAGAAATCTACGGAAAATGCAAGTAAATAATTTGTTTTCAATGTGTTTTATACTTATCTAGTTTTTTTTCTTTTTAGATTACGTTGAAGCGGTGAGTAAAGGGTGACAAAGAAAATATTTCTATTCTATTTATAAGAAGAGATTACTCTCTTTGAACGTGATTTTAGACGTCCAAGTCGTATTTATTGGATGTCTTATTAACATTGTTTCCACCATTTTTTTCTGGGAGTCCTGACTTGATTTTGGGAACAAATAAAATTGGTTAATCTCAGATGAACTTTTCCATTAGTAACGCAAATTTTTAAAACAGAAAATAGGTATCTCAACCCTATGGAGAATTCGTTTTCAGAATTTACTTATCAATAGCACTTTACCAGACAAATGTGAAGATATACGATTTCTTTTTCTAACAGTTCTAATATAAAAGTGACTCTATATATGGGGTAAAGTATGAAAGGATCATATAGCACAGAAACTAAAATCATCAATTGCTTCTAATAGGTTCACATTTTCGGCTTAAACCAGTGATAATTTATTCAAAAGAATTGTCAATATTACGGTAGAAAAATACATGAAAATAATTAAATTTAAAACGGAATTGGATCTATATTACAGAAGATCAAGGAAATATGTATAATGATAGACCTAGATATATATTTTTTTAATTCAATACTAGATTTCCTCTACTAAAAAGCCAAGTAATCCTCACATATTTCTCCGCCCCCACCTCTCTCTCTCTCTCTCTCTCTCTCTCTCTCTCTCTCTCTCTCTCTCTCTCTCTCTCTCTCTCTCTCTCTCTCTCTCTCTAAGAAAAGAAGGGGTGTTTATTGTCTGAGAGGAATAGGTATTTTTATTTGGTTCCACTTTTGTTTGAACTTTGCTACTCTTTTCTCTACTGATTTCAAATGAAATCTATCAAATTTGAAAACTGGTTTATAAAATCTTGCGGCTGTTATACTATTCATTTAATTTGCTAAACAGATTTAAAGATATATATATATATATATATATATATATATATATATATATATATATATAGAGAGAGAGAGAGAGAGAGAGAGAGAGAGAGAGAGAGAGAGAGGTACCCAAGGGTTTGTGAAGGAACTCACTTTTTTATCGGTATCCGCCTAAGTTGAAATGTTTGCGACTAGATTAAATCCTTATTTTCTTTTGTATTATATCAGTTCTTGACAACTCGCACGGCTTAGTTGTTTTTCCCCTTAATTTTGCCATTTACCCATTTTGTGTTTAGGTAATTCTGCGAATGATTCTAAAACATGTTTGCCAGTTGGATAAAAAAAATCCCCTTAACAGAACAGCAATGGGCTCTGCTGAAAACCAATATGATAGTCTTGTGAGTCTTCTTTTTATCCGATGGCAGTTTGATCCACCCTTGATGATCATCAGTTATAATTTAATGTAACTTGAACAAAAGTTAATCTCTGAACCGATTTGAGTGGCGAGCTTGTTACTTTTTTGGTATCCTGTTAAGAACAGATAATCACAAAGTTACATATAGCTTATTATCACAGAAATCAGTCACTACTTTAATTGAAGGAACACATGATTTTGCCAATTTTGTCATTATTTTACATGTTCAAAATTAAGCTCTTAAAAATACTAACATACATGCATCTGAATTAAAAACTGGAAAGGAACCTAGTTGTATACCAAATACTAATTAGTAAAATATTATATAAAATACCGGTTATCGGTATTTACTAAACTTGAATTAGTCTGAAAAAATCCAACTCATTCGTCAAGAATGATGCCGTTTGCATCAAATTAAAGAAGTAGTAATGGTCATGTATACAATCTTGCAACATCAACAAACCGGTATTCAACATCAACATCAACATCAACATCAACATTCAACGGTATTCAAGACAGCTATTTATTTTGGCAAAAACATCTTATGTTCAATTCATTCACATGTCCTTCCAGATATTCATCATCCTTTAAGCTAAATGACTCACTTTTAATCTAAAGAAACCAATACCTACTTTCAGTAGCAGCTTCTGTATCATAAATATAACCTTCAGTAATCCATTGCTTTCCAGTGCATTTTCTTTATATTAAGCATAAGAATAAAACACCATTGCATGTATATTTCAGCTATAATTTTCGCTGAATATTTAGGGTATGCTACAAATTTAATGTTTGTTATAAAATTATGGTGGTGTAAAATTCAAGCACACTTGGGTAAATTTAAAAAAAAACTCTGTTAAGATTTCCCTAAAGTGAGCAATGCGATTTTTCTTTGACTTAAACCTAAAGTTATCATAATTATGGTACAAGACGGTGATAATGAGAAGTCCGATGAGGATCACCATCACTTTACTGATAATTGCTTTGCATCGCACTAAATTGGCGCCTAAACGTCGTGTGTGTCTACTGATGATGCAATGACTTTCACACTTTTATTACTTACTTTAAGTTAGCGGAGATAAATGTCGCTTAGGTCTGATTGTGTTTAGGATAATTAGAACATCACGTGATTTCTGGAATCTCTGCCAATACAGGAGTTATAAATGATAATCATTCTAAACGTCTGATCCTTGAGACAACTTAATCGTTGGTAATGTTTGGCGTAGTGCCAACTGCCTGTCAACAGGATTTCTTCATATATTAGAGGATTGGCAAAAGACAAGAATGCTGTGTTCACGTGAATTATGCACTGGTGATGAAAAGTTCCAGGTTACACCAAAAAGATCGCAATTTTAACAAAAACTTGAAATGCTTAATAAACTTTAGAAATGATGGGACAAATGTTGACTGCGGGATAAATATAAGGATCAACATGCATGATTTATGGTTATGGATTGTTCATTTCATTACTGGACCAATAAACTTTCACTACTCATATTTCTGGGTATTTAATGCCAATGCCAATTAAAGCAATTACATGGTCTCAAATAACGAATAATAATAGTAATTCTTTTAATTCCGTAAATTATGGATTTTGATATAGTTTTTTATATTCGTCAAAACTTGTCGATTCTCATTTGTTTCAATAGTACCCTTCCCTGAATTACGTGATTGAATCGTATATTAAGGCCGTTAAAACCACTAACTGTAAAGGTAACAAAGAGAGCACCAGCTACAATGAACAGTGATGGCCGCCAACAATAATTCTCCAGTGAATATATTTTTAAATGAATGTATATTGTCTAGTTCCCTATTCTTTAATGTCGTAAACTAATGATTTTGAAATAGGTATTTTTAATAATCTCCAAAGATTATCTATTATCTCACAACTCAATAGCAAATCCCCCACTTAGAATTATATAACTGAAATGCATGTAAAGGTTAGTATATATTAATTGGAAAACGAATCAAAAGACACAACTATAAAAGACTTGAGTTGAAAAAGTCTGATTCGTCAAAGGTACACGACGTAGGCGTAAGAATAGAATAAAAAAGAATAGGTTTAACCAACAATATTTGATTAATAAAAAAGGGTAATGTGTAATTTAAAAGTTAAAACTAAAATTTTAAAGGCGTAAGTCTACTTTTTTTAATTTTTAAATGGTTTTATTAGGCCACATTCTTGGAAGAATACCAAATCACAACTGTGACAGGATCACAGATAATAATAAACCCTTAGGTTTGGTATAGCCCCAATATACTACCCATATGAAAATATGAAAAATATAAATACCAATAAAGATGGGATTCAGATTATATATCTGGGTGTTCTGATCGGTAGGTGTTCCCTTCATAGTTAAGATGGATAATGCAGTCGGCATCCTGTGAATATTAGGTGTTCTAAGTTCAAGTTGGCAAACAAAAATCAACTAAACACTGCGTCTGAGGAACACCAAAGTAATAAAAAATGGACTAGAGAAGACATCAAAAATTTAACCCACTGTTATTTCAAAAACAACCAAACAAAAAGAGGTAATATAAAAAAAAGGTGATAGAAGTCTGGAAAGTAGCTGTCATTTTCAATACAAGCTAGATATTGGTAGATATGTTAAGGATGATTTTAAAGAAAGGCTGTTTTTCTGATCTCAAAATAATGGAAATAAGTGCACGGGTAAGCCGTGAAGAATACGATCAAGAAAAAATATCTAGAGTTGATTAAAAAAATCATGACTGAAAAAAGTATATACCTAAGTAATCAGGACTGGAAAAAGTCCAGATAGAAAACGAAAAGGTAAATGAAGTATTACATCATATCTCAACAGACAACATCACCTTACTAAACGATCTATTTTATGCAGGAGAAAATCTATTCAGTTATGAAATTGGTATCCGAAAACTAAAATCACAATGGTAGATGAAGCTAGAAGGACAAATAAAGAAACTACAACAAGTGAAAGCATTAATGAATGAAAAATATAACAAAATTGAATGAAAAGTCTGCAAAAATGACAACAACAAACAAGACAGTCAATAAAATGAAACCAAAAAGAAATAAACCAAAAGTTATAGGTGAAAGTGGAAAATTTTAATCCCACATATAGAAGAATAAATATATTACTTGCTTGTATACTGCCGACTATATCCGGCAAACAGAAAGGGTGACACATGGGAACAAGAAGAACAGAGATCTACTATATATAGATCAGCACCTTCTCAAAGAAGTTTAAAAAATAGAAAAATGTAGTCATGACATAAATTGACTAAAAAAGGCCTATGATCTAGCCCCACAAACTTAATCATACACTTCTTCACAAAATCCATGGAAAACTGAAAAGTAGACGTAATAGCAGGAGGGCAAACCGGTGTAGAGGGGGAAATCCAAAGATACATCTTTCACTTCTTTTTCATATAGCAATGATGCCACTTATAAGAATATATAGATATAGGAATGGAATTTTGGATCGAAAAATGTGCTATGCTCGTGATGAAAAAAGGAAAAAAAGAACCAACTGAGGGAATAGAAAATCAAGAAAATATAAAACTCTTTGAGATATTACACTGGGAATATTTGAAGTGAACAGCATCTAACAACAGAGATGAAAGAAAAGAAATGTTCAGTTATTGAAATAAAGATCTACAACAGAAATCTCGTCAAAGTAATATACATTTGGGTTGTTTATATTTTCAGATCCTCTGAACCATTATGAAAATAACTGCCCAAATCATCATATGTAATTTGGTCAAATTAGATATTTGTAACAAAATAGCAAGTGTAGGATGTATGAGACGAAATGGTTAATACAGAAATAGGAAATGCAGCAAAACTAAGATAAAAGTGGGACAAGACTAGAGAGGAATGAGTGGGGAAATTATTACACGGGAAGTGGTGCAAGAAATTAAATTTTGAATATGATATGTAAAAGATATATGTTCAAACCAGGATGCACCCTATAAAACGAGACGCATAACATTCTCTAGGAGTTTGAGATAGAAACAGACCGCCTAATCCCGGCAAGAGGCCGAGAACTCGTGTTGATTAACAAACAAAAATCAAAGAGTAAAAGTAAAAGAAAGTGAAAATATAGTCAAATATCTGGATCTTATCAATGGGCTGAAAAAAGTTGTGAAACATGATGGTGACAGTGAACATGATTGTAGATGTCGCCCTAAAGGTTTGGAAAATCGAATGGTGAGACTGAAGATGAGAAATAAGAATCGAGACTATCCAAACCACAGCACAAATAAAATCACCTTGATAACTTAGAAGATAACTGGAGATCTGAGGAGAACTACCGTCACTCAGACGTCAGAAAAAATAGGTGAAGCTGCTGTGAAAAATCTCACAAAGAATGAAAAGGATAAAAGAAAGGTAAAATATGGTTGCATCAGGTACGCATTTTTTTTTTTTTTTTTTACTTACTGTCCACTTTTAAGGAAATTAAGAACCAAAGAGAAACTGACGGTATTGACGATGGATTGAAGTCAAAGAGGCGAGAAAAATATAACTCTTTTTTCTCTTTTATTTCTATGTGCTTAACTATAGATTCCACCCATCCAAAATGGTTGCAGAACTCTAAAAATATTTTTATGTCTAATTGAATTTAATAGAATAGAAATCGCGGTAAGAAAAGAAAGGAGATAAAAAATGCAAAAAGAATGTAATAACGTGGATGAATCAGGTGGTCAGATTTTTGGGGACTTTTTGGACTTTGATTGCGTTAACTGCTGCTCTATTTAACAAATTGCTAATATAAAAGGGTCTGATGGTATCAATTGACTGTGGATTGAAGTAAGAGAGGCAAAAGAAAAAAAAAATTTCTCTTTGGTTGATGTTGCTTTAATAATCCAAAAAAGAAAAAAAATGGATACCTCTAAAAATCGTTACGGTTCCACATCTGTCTTATGGGGGAATATTTAATAGAATATAAACCTCAACAAGAAACGGAAAGAAGAATGGGAAAAGCAGGACAAATATGGACGATTCAGGTGGTCAGAATCTTGCTTAGGTCGCGTTCACCCTTTTCCTATTGTAAATAAATTAGTAATATTAGACAGACTAAGGATCAACACAAAAGAAGTAAGTTAAGCTAAATCTACTTTTTTTATCTCTGGCGGTTTTGACTCGAACATAAAACAGTAAAAGTTTTCAAACTACTAAATATCATTTCGCTTACAATTCATATGGAGGAATTGGTATCTTTTCTAATTCAAATAAGTGACAACTTTTCACGTTATTTACTAAGCTTGCGTTATGTCTGGCACAAGAGCAGAAGTATACAGCGTCCACAAAGAGAAACGAACATACTAATATGTCTTAGTAATTTCACTCTGACAGGACATGAAAGCTGTTGATCGCCATTCCTCTCTGGGCGAGTAAAGAAGCTGGCAAAATCGCATATTTGGTTCCCATGTTTATTTGTACTTACATCCAACTCCTGACACTAGCTGAATGTGACACAGTTTTTAATGAATTTAAGTTAATTTGAATTCGATGTTTTCCTTCGCCTAGATATCTTGCCATACCACGGGAAGAGAGCCTAGTCTGGTCGACCGTATACCCCTAGCTTAAAATGGATTTCTCAAGGGTATTATAAGGAATTACAACACATATAACCTTATCAAAGACATGACCACGGGTCCTCAAGTCCATTCTCCATGTTTATTGATGTTTTATTTAATTAGACCGGCCTCTTCAGTGGGTTTTTAGGGAAGAAAATATTTACTTGTTTAAATTATGTCGGAGGGCTCCAAAGGACCTTTTAAACCGTTAAAAACACGTCTGAAATATGAAAAAAGAATACAACTAATTTTTTTAGAATTTAACTAATTCTTTCCAATTCCAGAGTCTCCATGTAACCAATCAAACTTGCGCCAATTTCCTTTTAAATCTGTCTCATAATTGCTTTAGCAAGGCTGAGCATTGTCATTTTTAAATTACTACTTCATAAATGCCTAAGGCATATATTATCCAGAGTTATGGGTGGAGTATGATCATTATAATATACAATAGTATGTTAGCTTACTTTTCGCACCATTCCATTACGCCCGTATACGTGTCATAATGGATTAATACACTTCCGATGGCCGTACCATTTATTATAATATATAATTGAGTGTAGATGCATTTTTCAGCAAGTAGTAATCTATTGCGAGTAAAATCGAACTGAGTGTCACAGCTAATTGGATAATTACAGAGAATAGGAGAAAACAATTGAATTCTTTACAACTTCCCGAGTTTTACGTTCACAAAGAGATGAATAAGCATGTCTCGCCTGTAGGTCTTGATCTAGCTTCAGACAACTTGACAACCTCGCTACAGGTAACGTCTTTGATGTTACTGATTAACAATTTAGACATCTGGTGGGAAATGTAGGCTTGTTTTAATCTGATTTTGGTTTATCCCGATGCAATATTAACTAATCAGTCGTCCGTCTCTGCTTGGAGGTATATGAATAATCAGATGATTGAATCCAACTCGGAATCTCAAAGACGCAAGATATATAAATACCGTTCACTATGAGCACGGGAAGAACACGTCAGTTATATGTGCGAAACTATTTAATTAAAAAGTGAAACAAGTTTTATCAGGGAAATAATTTAAAACTGTTACGGTTGTCAATAAAGGTAAGAATTGTAAATATCCAGTGTAAGCTGTAGACTATTGTTATATTAGGGCTTCTCATACCAACCTACCTGATGTGGTAGGCATTCGCTAAAGAGGGATTGACAGATGATAGGTCAAATATCAAATCTTCAACCGAGTAAAACTATTTATGTCGTTTTAGACAGCCAAGTGCTAATTCAAAGTTAGGTAGATGATAAGATTGAGGAGTTAAGTTATAAACGCCAATAGAAACATACGTATATTTCTGAATTTAAGTGAGACCGTTGCTCCCCACAATTCAAATGATTTATAGAAAATGAATAATTCCTTCATTGACTGACCAAAACTCACCTCACTTCTTCCTGCTTGTGAAATTGAACAAAAAAAAACTAGTACCATTCAGATTAAACGTGAATGGATGTTTCTGTTCTTTTTTTCAGCAGGATCAAGTGACAACTCCGTCTATGACCACATTTATTACCTCAATATTTTTTCAAACTCTTCGTTTCCTTAACAACCTCTTCGTCTCTGTACCTTTATTCGACAATTCTTCAAGAGATCGACTTTAGGAGAGAACCAGTAATGTAAATTTCACGTGATTGTGTCGCACCTACCTATCCCCATATATATATATATATATATATATATATATATATATATATATATATATATATATAATATATATCAGTGTGTGTTTTAATTTCTCTCTCTCTCTCTCTCTCTCTCTCTCTATATATATATATATATATATATATATATATATATATATATATATATATATATATATGTATGTATGTATGTTTGTATGTATGAACATAAAATAACCGACAGAACTGAATAGAAATCGTAAAAACAATTTGGTGTAGTGTTCATATACTTAGGCGTTTTGACTCGTAAGATATTCATCAGATAATGACTAAAAATGCAATAAATATCGAGGAACGCTACAATTCTCTAATAAGGAACGACAATTCTAATAAAACTTTAAAAAGTGGAATCTGAAAAACATTCAGAATTGTACGAATTAAAGGGTTAAAAAAACATTGGTAATGTATGTGAAATAGTAAACATTGTGATAAATCATAAAGAAATTGTATTTGAAATAAATGCTGGAGATAAGTTTATGTTCTTGACATTTTTGTTACATTTTCTTGGTCTTCTTCATAGGGCCAGGGAATGTATATAATCATTTTTACTTACTAACCGAAACATTGTTGTGCTGTCAATTTTTTAATACCGCACTGATTTGAATTTTTTTTTTTCGTTTAACTTTTAATTCACTTCATTTCATTTCATATCTTCATGATTTCATGTGTTATTTGTCCTTCTAGTTGACGAGAGAATTTGTTTAGTACTATCGTCACCTACTTTTGATATTAGCAAGTCATGTCGAATGTCCCAGACAATAAACTTATAATTGATTTTCATCGGTTTTATTAAAAGAAACGAATTCTCTTCACCGTCCGAAATATATGAATTCAAAATTGAAATCTTTATTGTATGAAAGGACAGAGTCATTTTAGACAAGTACAGACTATATCGGACCTTCTAGATTTTTTTTATGAAGACGAACATTAATTGAATAGATACAAACTTTTAGATGCTTTTAACACAAGATCATCGATTAGGAGGAACGCACCCTGACTCTCTCTCTCTCTCTCTCTCTCTCTCTCTCTCTCTCTCTCTCTCTCTCTCTCTCTCTCTCTCTCTCTCTCTTTCTCTCGAGCACACACACACACACACACACACACACACACACGTATATATATATATATATATATAATATATATATATTATATATATATATATATATATATAATATACACGTGCGAAGAAAGATTTTAAAGTGTATTTACTAGTCAAACTTTTACTTCTGTGAATGTGCTTTAGCAAGAAAGGCTTGGGAAAAGCGAGAAAAAAGCCTACTAAAGTTTTCCAAAAGAAAGACGGGATATTAGCAAATAATACAAAAAGAGTGAATTTTGAAAAAAGTATAACAAGTTTTATGGCAATAGTTAATGAAATATACAGATTATGATCTATCTTTCCACCTCGCAGAAATGTCTCATTGTATTTACATTAAAAAATCTACCAGAGATGCTGAAAAGTTCTCGGCCTGATGAAGAAAGGCGTTACCTAGTGTCACGATTAGTAAATAATATTCCATATATTTAACTCTTTTCAAATTTTTCTAAAAATCATTCTTCCCCACTCAAATCTAGAAAGCAAAACTGGTCATAAATTTAACCATGCTAATATTGACTTATGCGACATATACATTCTACTCACGTGGATTGAATAAAAGATTACAAAATTCCCAAAAGCTTACCGACTACAAAAAATACACTGAATGATGGCCGGAGTGTAAATCGACCGAAACATTGTCAATATAACAAACAAGATCAACACAGTCGTTAAATTCCTGTAATTGATGCAATTGATAATGATAATAATTCCTCATCTAAGATATTTAGACACATTTTTCTAGAATTAAAAAAGACCAATCGCTTCTTATTTACTGGATAACTGTTTGTATCCCTCTCCTAACCTTACAAAAAGCAACCTTTCAAATCAAACATGGTGATGACAGATGGCTAGACCAAAGAACAACAAGCATATCAATCATGTATGTTTTTCTTTTCATCTACATTTTGTGTGAAATCTTTGAAATTTAAAAACAAAAAAAAATCATAATTTGCTTTTAGTGATGAAAGGAATGGTTTCAACCCAAAATTATAACAATCAACTCAATTTCATTAAATAAAGATCATTATTGTTGCATTGATTTATTTGGAATGTAATATGTTATTTGCGGATGGACATTTTAAGCGTAAAAAACGTCATATCTTTTGTAAATGAAACCATAAGCATCGCTATTATAGTTTATAAAAAAAGCCACTCAAGAGCCGTATACCACTAATGCTTTTGGGATTTGTTGAAAGAATTCTTTTCAGACAATAAAAATCCTTTTCTAATCTCGAAATGTAGACAGCCTTCGGGATTCTTTGGTAAGAAGTAAATTAAATATATAAAGTTTCTTCTATTATGATTAGAATAAAATAAATAAGAAAACGACAGATCTTCAAGGAAAAATATAAAATCGTTATTTATGCTAAGAAGAAATAGTCACATTTCATTTAGTCAAATACATTTATTTCCATATGGATTCACACTCTTTATCTTTTCCCGACTTTTCCGGTCCTCTCATAAGAGTTATTTTTATAGTGAAAGACATTAACATATTCTATAGAGTCTGCACAAAGTTTTCAAAGATGTTGAGTCTGCTCAAAGATTGTGAATTTGTTGATTCGATGTTGATTTTTCAAGTATTTTAAAAGTTATGAATTGTTCGAAATAATCGTTGATTGTTTTAAATAAACTTTCTCAAAATTACAAGAAATATAGTTCCTTGATATTCGACTTTTCACACGTTTTTAAATAATCATTATCGTTCTTTGTCTAGACTCATATTGAGATGCTTTCTAGACTCATTACTTTTATACTTTATGTTAATTCCACTAATAACTTGTTTTAAAATTTGCAGCTAAACTGTTTTGTTTTTCTTTTTTTCTTTTTTTGTTTAAAATATAAATAATAATGTATTGGGTAGCAATAAAATAAAGAATTAAGACTACATTAATGATTGTAGCAACCAAAATAATGGGTGGAGCATTATTTCCAAGATCGTATGTTGATTGAGTACGTATGATTTCTTAAAACTCATTACAAAAATAAAGGATAATATTTTAAATGAGAGTTTTTTGAGATTACAAAATGTACAACTTTTAAATATTATTTTACGCATATGTACCACATAAATTGCCCTGTTATACGTCTCCTATTCTACAATAAAAATAATTACATTTATCTTTCTTATTGAAAATTCTTTGATTTCTTTTCTTTTTGGTGGAGGGAGTAAACTTTTGACTTGAAATACTTGTCTTTATTCTCCGAACAAATTAATATATTCATGTTGAAGAGAAAATGTATCAAGACAGCAGCATCTGATATTGACAGAATTAAATCAATAAATAACAACCTCACTGAGCCAAGACAAAGTAAACAGACTCCATATGATTTGCATAATATCACTATCTTACACTTGGCAGTTTCCATTTATTTCATTTATATGATTTCATTATTCTATAAACACGAGTGAATAAACACAAATCATCTTGTTAGTTCCACATGGTGCCCCTGAAAATATGTGAAAACTTTGCATTTAAATCTGCTTGAATTTTGAAGTGGATCCCTATAAGCACAGAGGTATTTATCTATTTATGTATTGAAATATTTATTTAAAACCATCTCTGGCGTGGGAGATTTTTTACCTTAAGTCTTGACGCAAAACAAAGCGGAAAATAAATAAAACACAACACAAGATTTTAATCGAAAAAAGATATTGCTTAACATAAATTTTAAATTAAATATTAATCACTTACAAACACCAGTACTAGTTGTTGTGATCATTCAGACTATTCATATTCGTGAAAAAGAAATTATCGTTTAATATATTTATATATGGAAGAGAAACATTAATCATAGCTAAGCTAGAAGTTAATATATGATTTAAATCTGGCGCAGGTGTTACTTGCCTGTTACTAAGAGGGACTCAGGTCTTTCCGTTTAAGTTATCAGATGTTTATATAGTCATTTAACGTTAGAGTTACTTATAGATTACGGCAAAATATTGTAATATTATATCACAGTGTGTGTCATGGAATTAAGAAAAACGTTGAGGTATCATATATACTATGAAATGCGTAGATGTGTGATGTCTATTTTATATCCTAATTCTTTAGCAGCATGGCTTATCTGGATATTTAATGCTGGCAACTCTTATTTCAAGAAACGCGGAAAAGGCAACATAAATATTTGTTTAGCCAACCGATTCTCAGTGTACTCAGTCCTCTTCATTGATTAAGAGTTTGTCTTAAAGAGGTCGGCTAAACGTGTCTTCACTGAAACCCCTTTTGAAGTATTGTGCTTTCATAACGTCTTGAGAAGCAAATGATGCAGACTATGATTTTCAAACTCCTCGTTTGTTTGTAGGATTGTTTGTGACGATTGCACAACCAGTAAGTAAAAGATTTAGGCAAGTGAAGACAACCTAATAATATCTCCAGGAGTGGGGATATCATCATTATCCAACATATATATATATATATATATATATATATATATATATATATATATATATACGTGTGTATGCGTGTTATTTGTGTGTGAGAGAGGGAAAGAAAGCGAGAAAGAGAGTGAATTTATAAGTAAAAGTACAAACTTAAGAGTGAAATATCATCGCCAAGGAAACAAAACTTGATAGAAAACTATGTTCCTCATCGATTTTGTGCTGAGGAGTAAGAAGTGTTGCAATTAAAACACTAAACTGCCTCCGGTGGTGAGACTCTGGTCTTGAGTGATAGTACCTTCTCTTGGTCAATTAAATCTTTTCAGAAATTATCATATTAGGCAGAAACACTTAAAATTATATAACTGTGCAAGTAAATGGTTATTATCATATTACAATAGCTAATTCAAACCATTCAATTGTGTATGAATTATTAGCATTAGTTACGAATACTTTAAACTATAAAAATATATTTAAATTATGTGTATTCGATGGTAATAGTTTTTATCATATATCTTGCTATCATATAAATGTGTAAAGACAAATATAATAAGTTCAATTCAATGGATAAAATAGAACATTTAAGTACAGTAATGATTAAAATGAAACATTTATAAATGAATCAAATTTCGATATCAAATAACCCATTATGAGTTAATATGCCGGTAAAAATTAACCGAACCGATTTATTTGCTGGGATTCTGATTTTAGAATTAATCTTTGATTAATTTGGAAGATTGACATATTGTTTTACATGTTTAAATACCTCGGTGTATATTTCTATAAATAGTTTGTAAATACATAAAATCAAACATACCAACAAAATACATGCATAAATATAAACGGTTTTAAATCTATAAATCCTAAATTGAGATACGTCATTAATAACATTGCAATATATTGTTGTAGCATTTTTTTTCTGTTATTAATGGATCAAAAGCAAATAAGTATGAACTCTGCTAGAAAAAATGAATGGATGATGATTTTAATATAAGCTACCATTGTAATTTGAACATTCCTTTAAATATATACTGGTTACTAATGTGAGTCTTTTAAGTTTATATTTTATATAATCATTGTAATGCATAAAGTTATAAAAGACATGATAAAGATACATAAATGTTCTGAGGATAAGTGTATCTTTTATCATGACATCATATTAAACTGCTCTACATAAGAGCCCTTTGAAGCAAAGGAAGCCTCATTTCATGGCATAAAACCTTTGTAATGATATGCCTATACCTTGATCCAATTCAATAAACCGATTGGGAAGGTGAAGTTGTTAATTTTACTGCCCTTTCAACACTTTGTGAGTGTGAATGTAAATCAGGCAACTCTAATTTTATCCCACTTTTTTATGACTCCAGTTCATTATCTAAAAATTCTTCTGTGAATCTAGGATCACAAATTCCATTTTGAGACAGGTCGATCAACTGTTACCAATGTGTAGTATCACAATTTATTTTTGGTATTTTTAGCGGCTTTTTGGTTGGCTTCCTTCTCCAAAAAAATGAAAAATCAATATATTGAATTAAATTAAAAGTTCAACCTTCTCTTAATTTTTAATTTCCATAATGAAATTAGGATATTACTTTAAATTGAATCTATAAATCGATGTAATCATTTTAATCAATCTTATCTAAATTACCTATCGAATGGCTAGAATTCTTTTATAGCTTCGTCCCTCACTTCCAGTTCATCTGATTTAAACAATGAATACAACATATTTTCTGGTAGTAAGCCAAAAGCATTATGCAGAATATTTTTGAATGCAATCTCCTGAATTTCAGGTGGTAGCTCAGATTCTTTGCAGCATATTGATAATATACAGCGGTCGGTTATGAAATTTATTGTCTCTTTTAATTTCAAACTAGCTAACTGCATAAACTTCAACAATAAACTGGATTAGGCAGTGTAGTTTTGATATGTTTTCAGGGTAAATTCCACAAGTCCACAATAAATACATGTAACCAATTGAAATCTCAAAATCTCAAAATATTATATCACAGAAAATGGTACAAGTTGTTTTTCTAACTTATTTACATAAAATATGATTATAGAAATTCAATTGAATTAAAATGTTTATCATATTGGGATGATATTTGAATTCATTAAAAAAGAAAGAAAAGAAAAATAGAAAAATAACTTTACCTTATCTTTAAGAAGACAAATACAGATTATGTGCCTAGTCTGACAATTTTCTTTTTTGCTTTTCACATTTTGGTCTTCACAACTTAAAATTGGCCATTGTGACAGGAACAAGAGGAAATGTTAAAAAATGCATCCATTTTTTTTTTACCATAATTTTCTTTTGCGCTTAAGAAACAGATTTTCTATTTATCTGATGTGCTTTTTCGAAACATGTCCTTTTCAGTTTAATTATGATAGACCTTTCTCGAGGCAAACAGGGATTAACCGCATTCCAAATATCAATTATATTTTTGCCATTATTTTTTAAATATCGAAGTTTGTTAAATTTAAACAAGTATTTTTTAGAAAATAACTATATTGGATTACTTATCTAAAATTAGGCAACTCAGTCTTATTAATGGAGGAGATGGACCTCCAAAATTTGTAGGAGAAGCACTACGAGTTCGTTTTCCAACCATTTTTTTAGAAAACTTTCCGAAAAAATTATTTGTTGTTATAAGAAATTGAACAAATTTAATTATAAATTAAAGAGTGAAATTTAAAGAAATGAGAAAATATAGGAAAAGATAAAATAAGTATTTACTTACCATATAAATAAAGGCAAATCGTTTGGTAGCACGCAAAAAAAACTTGTGAAAGAAAAATAATTATCTATCACTGGGAATGGTACTATTCGCGGAGTACCATCCCGGCCTCCTGACTCGAAAACCGCTAGCTGGCGACTGCTGAAAAAAAACACCAGCTACGATTGAAGTCCGTGTCACTCGCACCCCCCCCCAAAAAAAAAAACCCCAACAAACTTGCGGCGTTTTTTACCGAAAACCTAACACTACCCCCCCCCCCCCCAGTTAAAATTAACAGTTTTATCACAAAATTTGTGGTTTCTGTTTCTGAAAAAAAAAAACAGAGCCAAAATCATTTATTTATTTTCCCATTAAACTAACCCCAACCCCAAACCCAACCCTAAACCCTAACCCTAGTTTTTTTTAAGTCACACCGCTTCGACTACGAACTTCAATCGTAGCTGATTTTTTTTCAGCAGTCACCAGCTAGCGGTTTTCGAGGCAGGGGGCCGGGACGGTTCTCCACGAAGAGTACCCAGGGAATATAAAGCTACTTATTTCTTTTTTCTAATAATTAAGTTTGTTAAAATAAAAAAGGAAAAGATTTAATTATTTTTCTGTTTTGAATCAGCTCAAATGAAATTCAAATGTAAACAACAAAACGTGTTGATACGGTACTTTCCGCTTAAAACGAGGTCGAATTTGGTTAATATTTATACTTTCTTAAATTAAATATTTTGGCTGCGTTTTCTTTTTTATTTACTTTTATTTAATCTAGCAAGAATTGTATGATTTTGAATGAAATAAAATCTTTTATTAAGCCTTATTTTTACGTTTTTTTCTTTTTAAACTACGGTTTAATCTGACCTACTTCTTTTTGGTTAACACTGAGCGAAATTCAAAACATTCGATTTTGTTTGTATTCAAATGCGTTTGCTCAAACGTTGGTAAAGTTTTATCGAAAAATATTTGGTACAATTATTTTTTATGTTAATTAGCAACTTTCCCCGTTTGAACCTAGTGTTGGTATAAAAATCGACCTACTTTAACGTACATACACACAAATTTAGTCTATCAAAGAGACATACATACACAAACAAAATCTCTCAAAGACACTTACGTACACATGCGGACCACCATGATTTCACAAACAACATATACATGCACCAATACAATCTCTTAATGACACGTATGTACATACACACACACAAACACAATCTCTCAAAGACACACTCAAAGTGCAATATCTTAAAGATACATATGTTCTCACACACACACAAACCCAATCTGCCAAAGACACATACATAAATGCACATAAACACAATCTCGCAAAGGCACATAAATGCACAAATACATTCTTTCAAAGACTTATACGTACCTACAAAAACAACCACTCAAATACATATATACGCATAAAACCCCAAAACATAGCAGATAAAAAATGGTTGGTGAGACCGTTTCGTACTTACATATTCGCTATTTTATAATTATTGTAATCATAATAGTGAATTAGGATTTGTCTTAGATTTAATGATTCTTACCCCATTCAACATGATATTCATAATGGTGTAAGAAAAATATTTATAAGAGTTAATAGCATTCTCACTTATTTCTCTTCCCTTTTGACTAAACCAAATCTTTTAGAAATATCTATTTTACTGTATAATGTGTAAATAATAAAATTCAAAGCATACAGAAAGTTAGCATCGAGAGAGACGACACACCAGTAAAGCTATTTTGTCCATGTTTTATATTCGACTGCCGTAAGAAAGAATAATGAAACACCGTCTTATAAATTCTGTTCTCTCCATTGTTATTCAAATCATTCATTTTGAATGGGGTTGGGTGACACTAGAAACGATAAGACTCAGCATCTGCTCTGCACTTTTCTCACTCGAGATTAAAGAAACGTGAATTGAAAATATTCTGACCGAAAAAAAATATCTCCATGCTTTTAAAAGATGACTAAAAGACTCCCATATTACTTACCTTTGCGTTCATTTATAAGACTGTTTTACATAATTCCATTATACAAAGTTTCTTCCAACGGAAAACCCATGTATAGCTATTAAATATAGTTATTCAATTTACTCTAATTGCTACGTATACAATATTGTGTCTACATTTGATATGTTAATTTGGCAGTATCGATTTCTGTATTAAGAACACAAATAAAATGAAATAAAATAAAAAAGGGATAATAGCAATAATTGTCCATACACTATCAGACTTCTTTATTCTTACCTTTCTATGTGCGGCTATATATAGATTTAAACACATAAACAAATCCTATACTCAGCTATCTGCGTTTCACTACAGGCTCATACTATTGGGAAAGGCATGTACCGATAACTTCTTCTTCCAACTACGGGGAAATAGTGTAGACATGCCTCTTGATTTAAGTTATAATCTTTTATTTGGTTAAGAAATGTACATGGCTTCAAAATTGTGGCGTCGCTAATATACCACTGACTTAAGTGTGTATTGTGCCTCGACTAACGTTAGAAACGCTTCAAATAGTCTTAATTTTGTCATAATTCAATCATGATGGTGGAAAGAGACAGAACGATACGAACGTCCACCTATGGCTTGGTGTTATAATAGAGGAAAAATTTAATGTAACATTTTTCAAGTGTCAAACTTGGATTGACAAAATGAATACATTCATTTATATTAATTTTTATCCAATGTTTTAAGATACACCATCAATCAGACTAATATAATAATTATTTTCGTTTTAATCACATTATTTTAGCTGAATTAGCTCATGGACTTTCTCACTGTGATTTGAATTTCTTAGATAATTATTCTTTTCATTTCAGGAATTATTCAATCAAGATAAACAATTTAGATTATCGAAAATGGATTATGGTGTCGGGGAAATACTAACACTAGATCACGGTCATTCTTGCGATGACTAAGCAATGCTTTGCACACGGCAATATGCTTGCTGTAACGGGGTAACATCAAAGGAGGGTGGAATGAAGAGATTAATGAATAAATAATTCATTAGATGGGGACATTTGAATTCATTTCTTTTGAAGGGAAGCATATATCTCACTCATAGATTATAAAAGAAATTAGCATTTGGAGTAGAATATGTATTTCGCAGTACAATGGCGAAATAGTTTATAAATTAATGTCAATGTCTATGGAAATAATAGATGGAAGAAATATCCAAGGTATGTCACAATGTTGTGAGCTATGAAAAATATATGTGACATTATTTTGAATAGAGGATTAAAATGATGTGATGTGATTAACTGATATAATGTTGTCACAAAATAAGTGGCAAGGGAAATGTGTTCATGCCTTTCCCAGTCGAGTTCATGATTTATTTATGTTTGTAAACTGGTATGATTATAGGAATGTATGTGTGTGTGTGTATGTCTGTGTGTCTGTGTGTGTGTAAAGAATATTGTATGGACGATTGTTTTTGTTATATGGTTTATTTACTGGAGAGACGTTTGTCAGCAGATCAGAGAAGTTATCGTAGATTCCGGGGACGGACTGCCTGAATCGCCAAAATTACCAACGACGTTTGAGTGTACGTCAAGAAGACTGTCGAAAACAATAAAAAGAATCGAAGAATATCAAAAATGACGAAATCTCAACGAATAAAACAAAATATACCTTGATAACAGGTGAATCGAAAATTCCGCTTTTTCAACAAGCGTCTAAAAGAAACTAAAATGAATAAATGTTATGTGTTGAATATCTGTAACAAAAAGCCAAGCATTTTTGAATATCCCTCTCTATCAGAGGTGAACATTTTCAATAAGTGTTCTTTGTTTTCTTTCTCTACATAGAAAATTGATCTCGGGAAATTCACCAGATATCCCCAGCGATAATAAGATTAATCTGTATCCTCAAATAATCTCATATGTATCCCGACAACGATATATAACTATTCTGATTTCATTATGATGTGCTTTATATGTGAATCTACCCCAGTAAGCCACTAAAATGTGTTTGACTTGAATAGAGATTACTGCTAAGTTCTGTTACATTTTCATGAAGAAGATGATATCGGTGTAAATCCGGGATAGTTTCAACAAGGAGGAAAATGAGGAAAGTGGCCTGAACGTCACAACAGCAAAAACAAAAAGTAAAAAAACGGTTCGGTGAGATGTATGCTGTTATTCACTTTGGGTATTTAACAGTAACATTTTCTTAGAAGATTTGTAACAGATGGATTTTCTTAGTCAATTCCATTTATTTGGATATTAATAACAATGTAATCTTAGCAGATTGTTCCAATGGAACATCGGACTTTACCCAGTCCTCGGATTAGTTTCTCACTTCTCAACTCTACTCCACTTCAATTTTAAGTTTTTTTCTAAGTCCAGCGAACATAGACAAGAAAATGTTTCAACTGGTTATGGTGTAATATGTTCACAATCCCAATGGACAACCAGTCTGCATTAGTAAAAAATACCTCATTGAGTTAGCTACTTCCTGAATTATTTTAGCTGTTTATTTGCTCATCAGTACATTGTGTCAGGTTTTATACTAGTTAAAATTGAGTTAACAAATTGTTTAAGTGGAGAGCATAAAAATTGGACTCATAAATGTTTTCTATTAAATGTTTTTCTATCGGACTCAAATCTGCCAAAAATTATTTTTAAAGTCCATCAAATTTGAATCATTAAATATTGAGGAAGAAATTTCAAATTAGTTTTTTAAAGATTTTGTTTATTGACAGTTAACCATTTTTCTCGTCCGATCTTTCATAACATTGTATTGCAATGTATAATAATGTTTGTCACAAAATACTGAAATATTGCCGGCAGTTAAGTTAAACCAGTTTTGTCTTCACTCGTATTATGTAATAATAGGCTTAGTTTGTTAATAATGATAACAAAACACAAAATATAACTTGAATTGCAAAGAAATTTTTTATGAAAATATGTAAAGGAAATACAGGCTTAGCGTGAATAGATTGTTTTGTTTACTTGACTCTAAATATGACTAAGTAAGACGGAATACTAAACCAATGTTAAAGACATACATTATATGAAATGACTTTGAAAAATAAATATTTATCTCAGGTCATACGGAGTGGTTGTCCGATTTAATCTACTGACAATTTTTGCATTTAGACTGCATTTTTTCTGAAAATGTTCAGTTCTTTATTCTCCTGTCTAATTTAGTTTAAATAATTAGATGTGTTTTGCTGGGGGCAATTTTGTTCATTACATCCTATTCGTAATTTCTCAGTGTCATTTGCACACTCGACACTTGTCATTGATAAATATCTTCTTTGTAAACTGATAAATATCGTGAAGGAGATTAAAAAAAAAGAAAAGCAATATCTGTAACACATGGAAATCTGTGGTAGATTTGTTGTGGATATATTCCGAATTACTTCCCGTGGCATTAGTTTGAAATTTGATCAATTATCCCCCGAGCTCTTTGTGTAGACTATGTCAATTTATTTGAAAAACGGTTTTTTGTAATACGTAATTATATTTACGGTTGAGTTAAGTACGGTTAGTATAGAATATTTTAAAAGTGTATATTTATTTCTGACATGGAGAAAATGCATGCATTTAAAATTTTTTTAAATATGTTTAAATATATGACATGTTTATTCAATATTCTATTTAGAGTTTTCTTTTTCTTTCATATAGTTGACAAGTTCTCATTTTCTTGCTACTAATCAATACTAGGTCTGGTTTTCTGGCTGGGATAAGGCGACCTGTATATATATATATATATATATATATATATATATATATATATATATATATATATATATATATATATAGGTATATGGGTATATAAAATCAACACTTTAATATATATATATATATATATATATCCTTTATATAGAGCTATTAGAAGAGTCTTTCAATTCCTCTGGAGAGCTCAATGCATTACAATTATATAATAACCTACAGAGCCATAATCGCAATTCCATATTAAGGAAGAAAAATGTTTTTAATGTAATTTTGGCTTATCATAAATTTATTTTGACAGACACTTTTTTAAAAGAAGTCCACATTCTCAGAGAGTCAAAATCCATATTGAAGAAAAAATTAATCCACATACTCTTTGCTGTTGAAGTTTTCCTCTCTTATTTTGAACAAAATCTTTGAATTTTAAATTTTTTAAAATATTTTTTTAATAAAAGAGTAAAAATTAAACAGCAAAAATAATATAGACATATTTTTAGATATATATTAATATATATATATATATATATATATATATATATATGTGTGTGTGTGTGTGTGTGTGTGTGTGTGTGTGTGTGTGTGTGTACCAAAAGTCAGGGAGGGAGAGGAATATGGAAATGCATAACTTTAGTATGAAGGCAAGTCATCTGTGATTCGAGTTCAAGTCCTGTACGAAATGCTTTTTGTTACAATTGGCGATAATTTCATTCACCCAGCACTGGTTACTAGTAGGAAAGACTGGTCCGAATTCAAAAGAGCTGTACAACGCGTGAAAATATCCCTTTTGTCGCATTCTGACGCAGGCGGAGGGCTTGTAGGAATACATATATAACTGTAGTGATACACACCTAATTTGTTTTCATCTTATTCTTTGGCTATAAGATTCATTGAGCAAATGAACTACCCACATTTTTGTTAATTGTAGTAAATTTTATTTATTGCTTCAACTAATAACAAATAAATGTCTAAGAACAACACATCTCAGTAGTTGAATTCAGAGTATTTCCTTCTACACTGACTAAAGAAAACAATCTGTCTTACTATTAATTCATATCTGAGAAAGAATAGACGAAGACATGTATAATGTAAACAGCCACGCC
This sequence comes from Doryteuthis pealeii, assembly GCA_023376005.1. Taxonomy (NCBI): domain Eukaryota; kingdom Metazoa; phylum Mollusca; class Cephalopoda; order Myopsida; family Loliginidae; genus Doryteuthis; species Doryteuthis pealeii. The sequence goes on from CM042155.1 coordinate 101,412,685, forward strand.
CAAGATTTGATATCGGCTCGTCAAGTCCATTTGCTACAACGGTAACCGTTACGACACACACACCTCCAACACACCCACGTATAAACAGCACATAACTATGTGTGTTTGTGCATTGACATACTGAGGTGTAATTAAAGTAGAAACTAATGGAGAGAGTAAAATAAACAAATAAAACAATTTTCAAAATGATAATAAGAGCTAAGAATTCTTGAAACATTTTAACGTCGTATATTGACAAGGGGATTTTTTATTTCTGAGGTGAATGGCACTTTTGATATAGTGTCTCTATAGCAACGATCAAATATTATTGGCTAATTGATGGACGGAATCTTGCATGGCTTTTCAAATTGCTCAGCTGTCGGTAACGAAGAACATTAATTGGCGTGATGCCCTTCAAGCAAAAACTATACAAATATGTCATGACGATTTAATGAATACAGCCTTTTATTTTCATTTGAATATAACGATTGACATCTTATAATTAAAGTTGCCAGGCTGATTCCCAGTAAAATCATGTTTATTGCAATATTTTCTCTCGGTCCTTGCCGATTTCAAGCAGGTTTCCTTCCAATTGACAGAGGCTGAAAAAGCCATCTGATTAATATTCAGGACTCATAAGCAATTTATCACAAAAGTAGATACTTATGTGACCTTTGATAAGACATGTTGGATTTATTCTTCAGATACCACAATACTGTCACTTCTGATTAGATATGGAGTCACAGAATATAACCGTGAAATAGGAAAATGTAACAAGAATAAAGATTGTTATTTAGAATCAACGACATTAAAACCTATATAAATAATTTTGGTTTGGTTTATATCTTTAACGATATATTAATCCATCATAGGATATTTAATGTCAACTTTTGATAAAAATGTTATACACAGTTATAAAATTTCAATAATATTATCTAAGTTTTAAACAGTTCTGTTTGACTCATAGTACACTAAAAGGTTTCTACCACTCCGGTTTAGAGTGTACTCAGGACTAATGGCAACATCAACCAGTGCTTTTGGACTTGAGCCCTACTACTAGAAACAATCTACTGTCATTCCATGAACAACATAAACTAGGGTTGCTTTTTGATCCGTGTAGTAAAAGCACACGAGAAAGTTATGACGGAGTCAATTTGTCCCTTCCTCTATCATGGGAGGGTTCAATTTGTCCCATCCACACCAAATACCCTCAAATGTCTAGTGAAATGCGAATTTTACAAAGCTTTCTTTTAATTCCGACATTTGATACATTTAATTTAAACAAAGTTATATTCTTTAAAATAATCTTCTTTAATACTGAGTCTTATAACTGGAGCCACATCACTGGATTCAGTACATCATCTTTTAGGGTGTAACTAACTTCAATATAGGGTAGATAGACATGAACACAATTATAGATAGGATACACAGGATAGACCAACAAACACACACACATGCGAACACACACAAAACACACAGGCAACGATATGCATGATATAGAATCTTTTCTTGAGAATGAAACACATAAAATACTCTTGGACTTTGAGATAAAGACAGGCCGCCTTATCCCAGCCAGAAAACCAGACATAGTATTGATTAGCACGAAAATGAGAACTTGTCAACTGGTAGATTTTGCAGTTCCAACGGATCACAGAGGGAATATGAGAGAAAACAAAAAGATTGGCAAATACCTGGTCCTTGCTAAAGAATTGAAAAAAAAACTGTGGAATATGAGGGTGAAAGTGATACCAATTTGTGTTGAGGTACTTGGAAAGGTCTCCCACAGCTTAGAGGAACTGGGAATCAGAGGAAGAATTAAGACCATCCTGACAACAGCATTGTTGAAATCAGCTACAATACCCAGAAGAGCCCTGGACACATGAGGAGACTTTTTGCCATTCAGACACCAGCCAAATTTATGCTCGTTAAATAGAAATATAGATATGTTTTTAGCCAAGAAAAATGTTCAGTCGATCTCTTTCAAATGTCCGACATAATATAATTCTCTTGTATAAATAAATTTACTGCAATATTTCAGTTCCCCTGAGTTACTAGATTTGTCGGTTTCACTGATTTATATGTATTAAAATGCAGGCTTACCCATTCTGAACAATTTGAAAATCAGAGGAAATGCACTAATAGTGAAATCAAATTCAGTTATTGACCTGAAGAGCAGCCCCAAACGTTATCAAATTATTTCACGGTAAATCTCGAGCGGGAAAATTATTTAAAGGAAATAGCCTATAACTGCTGCAATATTGTCCGTGTGTATCTACTAAAGGGGGATGAGAGATTATAAAATGGAATAACAATATTTTCTGGAATACCAAATGTCATTCTCTTATATATTTACATAGACTCATGTTTTCTTTAATTTTTAAGTGGATCTTAATTTATTTTTGTTACCACGAATTGGTATTTTCCTTTTATCTAGTCACTCAAAACGTCGGATTTAATTTGTTCACAATTAGACGTAATAAGATTTGAATCTCATTTAATTGATAGATTGTACAAAAGAACGCAACATAGATTCTTTTAAAGCATGAAAATATCCGTTTGAACGTTTTAATAACATTTTTGAAACTTAAGTCTTATATTCATTCTTAAAGCGGTAATCCCAGGATAATGCATATGTTTGTTCTTTTCTTTCATCGTCTATTACCTGAAAATGTATTACCTGAAAATTTATTAAACTAAAAAAGGTTATTACCTGAAAATTTATTAAACTCTATAAAAAAGTTGAACAACAGAAAAATGTATTCTTTCATCTCATATATAAAGGATATTAATTGCGCCTTTTATGTTTGAATTTATTCTTTCAACCTCATCGATTGTAATAAATACCTACATTTTAAAATAATTGCGCTTGGTGTAACAATTATCGTCGTAGGAAATAGAATTTGCGAACCGAGTTCAAAGCCTGGTCCCCTTAGCCTTGATTGTGCAACAATTCTAGGAGAAGGAAAACTCAGAACTGTTTTACTCCACTTTAAAATGTTGATGGTGGCGGTGGAGCTGTGTATATACATATAATTATCTTAAAACATGGATATATATACATAGTGAAAGTCTCTAGCCAGCAGTTATTATATTGGACAATAAACACAAGAATTAAACTGATTTGTTCCCTTAAGAGGTAGAAATATAATGTTTACTTTCAAGAAAAATAACCTTGTCGGTACGTTCAGAATGGCTGCATCTTAGATGCAAATTGAAATGTAAAGTAATTAAAGATAGGGACCGGTGCTGTAATTCGTTGGGACAATAAATTACCTTTTCAGGCTATGAGGAGGCTATATCTAACATAAGGCTTCAATTTCGTAGACTGGTTCGGATATAACATGTATTGTGTGGTAACAAAAATATCCAGTATCGGAGAGTTAAGTTGATAATTATCGTCGGCTTTAACTTTATGGTCTATTCTTCCAGTAACTTATATAATTATATAAATTGTAGATTTAGACCAACACGATATATAGTAGCATTGTATATTCTAACACCCGTTTAATACGATATTGTATGAATTACATAGGAGATTTAGGAAACAGGCGTTGTGAATTAGTTGTATCAACCCCTAATGAGAGAGTCAGCATTTTAATGCATAAGATATTACTTCATAGAGTGCCTATCATACCATGCATAAATATATGTATAAGAAATAAATAGTTTTGTATAGAGACGACAGAGGTCAAACCTTAGATATCAATATTCATTAGCTGTGAAAAAAAACGTGTAGTTGATTTATTTTTTCCGGGATACAATCCCGAACTGCAAAATAGAAATGCATATATTTACCCCATATACTTTTGATAAATAGTGAAAATGTCACTGATATTTAAAAAAAACGTTTACACTATGCCATAAATGCCTAGCAGATGAGTCCTTTTATCGATCGGGTAACAGTCAGCAAAATAATCATAACTTTCTATCAGCATTTTGCAAATATTGTGATAATTGAAAAATAGTCGAAATACAATTTACCATTATTTGCTGTGGCACAAGTATAAATGATATAAATGCCTGAATGAAGGAAAGCGAGTCGCTAATCCTCAATTAGGTTGTTACAAAAATAATGGCCGATTGAAGTGCTCGGTTTTGAAATGTCATTTTAACATGGTATTTGTTGTTTATTTCAGGTGAATTTTTGCATATATAATGATTAATATGTGCTCAAAAAAAATTCAATTTATTTTTAGATAGAAAGTATTTTTAAAAAATAGGAGCTTCAAAGATGAACATGCCCAAACATGACCTTCGCCTTCTTATGCTGCATGAGTTCAAGCTTGGACACGATGCCTCCGAAACTACTGCCAATATCAACAAAGCATGGGGAGATGAATCCACAACTGATCGAAAAGTACGAAGGTGGTTCCAGAATTTCCGCAGTGGAGATAGTCTTGAAGATGAAGAAGGTAGAGGACGGACATGCAGTCTTGACAATGAACAATTGCAGACAGTTGTTGAACAAAATCCACGACAAAGTGACAGAGAGATATCTCAGACAGTTGGTGTCAGCATTGCAACATTCACGCCATTTACAAAGTATTGGAAAGGGGAAAAAGCTCGATAATTGGGTTCCCCATGAGCTCAATGAACACAAAAACTTAGGCGGTTTGAAGTGTGTTCGATGCTCTGTTTGCGTAACACCAATGACCCTTTCTTGACCGAATAGTCACTTGTGACGAAAAGTGGATCATTTACGACAACCGTAAACGATCAGGTCAATGGCTTGGTCGTTATGAATACCCCAAACACTTCCCAAAGCCAAAGATGGACCAGCAAAAGATTATGGTGACCGTCTGGTGGTCTGCAATAGGTGTTATCCACTACGACTTTTTGAAAACCAATCAGCCCATTACTGCAGGGATTTACTGCAATCAACTCGCTGATATGCACGCTTGCTTGCAAAAAAAGAAGACCTGCATTAGTGAATGGATGTGGTCCAATTCTCTTCCATGATAACGCGCGGCCACATGTTGCAAGATTGACAGTATAGAAATTCACAGACTTGGGATTCGAGACCTTACCACATCCTCCATATTCTCCCGATCTTTCACCTACTGATTATCATTTATTTAGCCACTTCAGCACATTTTTAAATGGTAAAAACCTTTCGATCTAAAGAAGAGGTGGAATAATCATTTAAAGATTGTGTTGCATCACAGCCAATTACTTTTTACCAGAGCGGAATAAATGACCTCGTAGATCAATAGCAGAGATTCATAGCTGCCCAAGGCTCGTATTTTGACTTGTTTTAACATTTCTACTGTTAATGTTTCAACAATAAATGTATGTATTTGAAATTGGCCATTATTTTTGTAACAACCTAATACATGAACTAAGAGGTGTGGATTTAAAATGATTATTATGAAGAAAAATTTCGCCTTTGTTCAGCGTATAATTCTAAATGTCTAAGTTAAAATCCTGTGATATACTGTTTGTGATTCATTTTCGCGCTAATGCCTTCTCCCTCCAGCTATAGGTAAATTATAGAACAAATTGAGGTAAGGCAACTGGTCTAGAAGAAGGAAAAATTTGAATACAAAACCATTGAGAATGAAGTTCGCCACCACATCCCATAAAATCTATTCCTACGAAACAGCAATACAATCACATACATTGTCAGAATGCGGCCCAATGCTTCTCAAGGAGGCAAAGCATTTATGCTTACATAATTCTAAATGTTGAATAAAATTATAAGATGATTTTGTTGTGTTAATATTTAATTTAGAGAGTTTCAGCTTTCTTTTGAATCGGCATTCAAATTCCCAACTTCTTAGCTTGTCCGAACTGTGACTTGTTTGTTATATTTCTCTCAAAATGTCAATATTTGATGACATTTTACAATGGAAATCTGAATGAACAAATGCTCAATCTGCTGTGTCAGTTTTCTGTGTAAGAACATAAGGGAGATGATGATGATTGAAAAGGTAGCCTCTCGATATTTTCTGAAATTAGCTTACCTTGAATTACGATTAGCTTTTATGGAATATTCAGCTTATGCCAATGCAGCAAACTATGCGTCTGTTAGGATCTGTGTATCCCTTCTTTTTACAATATTTTCATATTAACGTTTAAAAGAAAATTTATTTGCACAAAACGCATTCAGTATTAATAAAATATTCATTCACAGATCAAATTCTGTCAATTATTTTATCAGATAATTCACAAGAATGGCCTTTATTAATTTTTTTTATCTTACCAATATTTCTGAATTCTTCCAGTTCGATCTTTAAATTTTCTACAGTATTGTCAATCTTAATTTTTACATATATTGCCAATTCTTCCCCAAAATATATTACTCTATTAGGAAAAGATCCAGTTGGTTAATAGACTTAATTCTTAGAATTTCCCTTGGCAGTATTAAAAGTGTCCACCATAATAAGGAATTTGATTCATTATTTTGAAGGTTTCACTTAAATCACTTTTCATTCTTATTTCTAGTAAAGTAGCTAATCATATTTCTCCAACCTGTAACTGTCATCTACCATTTGTATTAGTTTTGTCACTCCTCTTTGTATGCCTTCCAATTTCAATATTACACTTCAATTCCCATGTCTAGATACTGGTGCCCAGGCTGGAATACAATGTTTGTGTTTTTCCTCCTCAATTGGATGATTAGCTGTCACCGACATAGCAGTCATCAGTGACTACGTTGCAGAAGAAACGTTATTGGTCTTCATTCTTTCTCTTGGCTCGAACGCAAACCATTTGTTCCAATAGATAAGTTAGGAAACCTGACATATATTTTCTTATAGAGACAACTGATGAAATGAAGTGAATCCCAGACTTAGATTATTTTGTTGTAGGTTTTGTCATAGCAACGACTTCATAAAATACTTCTCTTTCTCTGTTTACTTATTATTTGAAGTGGTTGTATTTATGTTTCTTTGCATGATTTGTTGTTACCACCGATCATAAATCTTGTCTTTCGTCAATGTATACATAAATATTTGTTCTTGACTCTGGGGATATCATTCAATCGTGACAATTTCTTTAAAAAGTGATTCTCCTTGTATTATTCTCGAAGATAATGTATATAAGTAAATAAGGTAAAAATGCTTAGTTCATAAAATAAAACAAAACAAAAGAATCTTAGAATGAAATAAATATCAAAATTCAAAGCAAGCAAATTTAGAATCCATAATAATAAGTATTTTTAGACTAAAAAGAAAACAAAAAGCACTTCTATTGAAAGAGAATGCTTTTTATGGGATTATATTTCTTTTTAAGAAATATTTTTATTTGATATTTTTTAAAGTTCGTATGACCTTTTTTCATTGGCTAATTGTTTTTTTGTTTTATGTGTTTAAAGAAATGTATTTATTTTCAATATTTATAGCAATAAACTCCCCTTCAGTGAATTTATTAATTCTTTTTATTTCTATCGGAAAGATTCATATATTTCAATTGATAAGTTTAAGTCTCTGTCGCATAACCTTTCCCTGCTTGGATGCTTTCTTTCCCCTTACCTAATCTCAATCTTCAAACAAGCATGGCAGGAATAATTCTTTATATATACATACATACACGTACATATATATATATATATATATATATATATATATATATATATATATTATATATATATATAAATTTCTTCTTTTTGATAAAATTGCTCTTAAAAACACATACGCACAGTTTCACAATTATATCTCATTTCGCTATTACAAGTATTGCCTCAAGCACTGCCAGTGTGATTTATGGATTAATTCTTGCGAAGTGGTGGTAAACGTGAATGGAATATTTTGGTGAACTGGATAAGATGGTTTATAGAAGGATCACTTGATGAAAAATTCACTTAACGAATGAAGCCGATGTTGCCGAGTAAAACGCAGGATTCAAATCTTTTTAAAAGATGCGAATACTAATCCAAATAAGAATAATGCTATTACTATGAGATGCCTGATATTTTCGGGGAAAGATACATTAGTAAAATTCGAAATAAATTTAAATTTTCTATTGATTTTAACACATCACACAGGATGTTACATTCTACCGTTTATCAAAGTAGCATTACTTATATAACAGATAAATAGATTCTCACAATATTTCAATTCTTACAGATCTTAAGAGTTCGTCCAGCATCTCAATTTAGTATCTAAATCTTTGGAATAGAGCGGATTAAATATACACTTATCTACCTATACCTTTTCCCGTCTAATTTATTGATGCCATGATTTTTGTCTACTATGTAACAGCAGTCATATCATCATCACCAGGTCTCTCTCTCTCTCTCTCTCTCTCTCTCTCTCTCTCTCTCTCTCTCTCTCTCTCTCTCTCTCTCTCTCTCTCTCTCTCTCTCTCTCTCTCTCTCTCTCTCTCTCTCTCTCTCTCGTTAGAATCCAAATAGTACAGCCATACAGTAGTACTGGTACGAATATGGTTCTCAATATTTTTTGCTTATCTTATCAGTGTTATCAGATTTTCATATGATCGATAAATCTATCTATAAGAGGTCAAACCTTTGTTTGTTCTACCTAGCCCACTAGACGAGATTTTGATCTTTGTCAACTTAACTTTCTTTTTATAATTTGCTATTTTGTTCCATTTGTACCATTTACTTACAATACTTTTGTGTTGTTATATTTCCCTACAACATTCAACTTACTTCATTCTACAATATTCAAATTCTATAATGTCCATATGTAGAAATTGTAAAGCTTGAATTATCCAAAAGAGTGCATCTAACATGTACAACACAAATCACAATTCAGCGAGTAAACCTTAATCTATTTATACACTTTATATTTCGTATGTATCCACGTTTTTTTTTTGTTTTTACTATCTAGGAGAAGCATTAGTTATAATAATAAATTTCTCAGATAAAATATTCAAATTATAAATTTTGACTAGTTTACTTAAAACTTTTTATTACCTTTTCTTTCAGTTAGTACAATTCTATAAAAGTAAAATTCTATGACTTTCAAATAAACAGAGTGGCATGCATTAAAATTTAAAAAGTAGCTATTGAATGAGAATTGAGTGTTGTGATAAAAAGACGAAACACAAATTAATTAAAATTATCTCAGAATTTGGAAAATTGGCGAAACTTTTTTATGGACGCCAAAAATAAATGCAAAAATATAGTCAAATAATTTACGTAATTTTAAGGAAACTTTTCAGTCAAGTTGTTAGTTATAAATGTTGCAAAGTGTTAATTAGGTTTTTATTTCAAAATAAAAAATAAAAACATCCGTCTATTATTATGTTTAAAGGCAGTTAAATCACTCTTACAATAAACACTTTTCAAAATAACCACCTAGACCATAACTAATCTAGTGACATCAATACGCACTTAGTGACCTGACATGTTTATTTCCATGTTTATAACTTAGTTTACATTTAGTAGACGAATCAGTTTATTGAGTACATATGGCATGAAGACTTGTGAATTAAAAAAAAGACAATAATGGAAATCCGAATCATTGTTGATGCTTTTAAAAAAATAATCTTTACACAAAATAATTGGCTGAAGATTTACTGAAACGGTGAGATCTGCTTACGTCATAAATTCGTTCGTTATTTTGCTTTAAGGATTATTAGTTTTTGTCACAACTCTGAAAAAAAATTCGATGATTGAAGAAATTTATTCAATATTTTACCTATTATTACAGGGTGATAAACAATCGATGTTTTATTAGAACAATGATGCAAATAATAGACAGAAAAGCAAGCAGGCTAAACTCGAACACAGAAAAGATTACCATCCAATAAACTATTTATTATTTGTTTATTGGTTTTAATAATACCAATGAACAATTAGTAAATAGTGGACGATCATAACGTAATATTATTACGTTAATATTGTCCATTTTGATTTTGCGGTTTATTAATGTTACGCTTCTAACTGGCATCTTGTGTCAACGTGTTGAGCGTTTAAAACAAAATAATAAAAAAAAGTCTTCGCACTTTTTGTGAGGCAAACTTTGTTTATAGAAATCTATATACAGCTTACTTCTTAGAGGCGTTCGTGTCTTACTGTTATCATCGTGGGAATCGAGTTCAGTTGCTGGACGAGGATGTTAGTCTTTCACTACGTTCTAATTACTGTGGGAAAGATATGAATCCACATATTCTCCCCCTGCTATGAATAATTAGCAGGATTCTTTAACCTTAGTACAGCAGTTAGTCTAGGAGAAAGACAACTCTAAATTCAAACTTACCGTACTTCGCTTAAAATTAACCTTGTGTCACATCCTGCTTGTGACGGGGGTTAAATTTATATTTCCTGAAGTGTATTATGAAGTGGAAAATAGTGTTTCTACATTTTTCTCTCAAACACTTATTCAAAAATAAACGAAAAGCTTATAAATGTTATTGATAATTATGTAACCAATGATAATGAAAAGATACTTAGTAAAAATGCATATGTGATATGTTTCTGAATCTAAATTCAGAAATACCTTTGGGATAACTTAGTAAGTATTATTTTTATTAAGATTAAAATGAATAAAATAAAATTTATTTTGTTATCTGGAGTAAGCATTTTTACAGTCTTTTTTTGTTTCATTTGTTGCTCAATTATTTATATCCACAAAATAATCATTTCATTCATTGAAAACATTTGTCAGTATCAAATGTCTTATTAAAAACTGTACATATAAATCCTAAACTGAGGATATTTGTTATATTTATATCCTTATAATTTTTGTTTTTGTTATTTTCCCACATTCAATTATTAATGCCTACTGGGGAAGTGAAGAAAAAATCTTTGAAATTACAATTTTTGGCGTCGACAAAGATAAGACTTATGTAATTTAACGCTGAATTAAGATATGTATTTTTAATATTTCCATCCAATATTTCTTTATCAATCTTCAATGATATTTCATTTCCCTGTTTAAAGTCCAATAAGTCAAAATAAAATAAAACAAAATAAAAATCAACTCGATAAGGAATGTCTTCCGCGTTAAAAACATCAAATCCCCGGAAGCTTATAGATAAGAGGCACATTTTAATTTCATAATTTTGAATTTCACATGTGTGACATGTGTATCACAAAACGGATGTTCTTTCTGTGACAGCTGGATTTTTTTAAATATTTACTTCGTAAAGTTAATTTTCGTAATTAAACTTTGAAAGAATTTCGATAAAACATTTTGAATATTATAATAATTATTTTCATTGCTACTTTTACTGATCTGTTTCGGAAAAGTCAATAATAATAAGTTGGAATACTAATGATGAAATTAAGTATATGATGAGCAACTAAAGTCATTGTGACTTTAGTTGCAATTACAACAGTGTTTATGAAAGCGTATTTTGTTTAATTACAAACTGACATTCGTTGTCCGCCAGATTGTATTATTGGCAAAGACATTTTTCAATTTTCTTTTGTGAAAAACCTCGGAATGTCGAATCTTAATTCAAGAAAGTTATTGTTAAGGAATATTAGCAGCTTTATTCAAATAATTCCAATCATGATTCCGTAAATTTCCTTTCCTTTCCCATTAAATCCTAATTGCTAAAGGGGAATGTTACACATGGTTATATTAATAGATTTTGTAAGACATATGTGCCATTGAGAAATTTCAAAATATGAATAAGTATTTATTAGAGTTATGCACAATTTTCCTGTGAATTTATTTTAAAGGAGATTTTTCTTTTGAGCAATCAGTCTCGAATTTTCCTAAATACAGCACTGAACATTTATAGACATTATTTACAGGAACATTTAAACATTTATACCTAATCCCTGCGTGACATGGAAAAGGCATGAAAAGTCGAACATTTCAACAAATAATCATTTTGAAACATAGAAATAAAGTTATAATTAATACTTTGGTGGATTTCTTTTCCTTTTTTCAATATTTTAATATTTTGTAATCATTATTTAGGGTTTATTAATATTCAGTGATGAACAGATCTGTGTGTTTTGAGAATAAGTGTAAGAAAAATTCTATATTCAGCCAGTAGAATCACTACATAAAAGGACAAAAGAAAAAAACGAACTTATATCAGTTTCAAATAATACACGGTTTTCATTCTATCTTTCTATCTCTCCACAGCGAGTATTGTTCTATATGTCTGTCTGTCTCTCTATCTATTTCTCCACCCCTCTCTTTCTCTTTCTCTCTCATCTTTATTCCTCTACATTTCTTTCTCTCTCTCTCTCTCTCTTTCTCTCTCTCTCTCTCTCTCTCTCTCTCTCTCTCTCTCTCTCACTCTATCTATCTATCTCCCACTTTCCCTCTGTTATATTCTATCACTAATTTACTTGAATTCCCCTGTACATTTCCCCATCTATTACAACTTCCGACAAACCCTATACATTCTCCCCGGTCTTTTCTTTTATACCTAAACATCACTTCCTCCACCAGAAAAATATAAACTAAAGATGGTCACCACACAATAACCACTCTCTAAAAATCAGTCATAAACCGTGAAATAAGAAATATGAGGAGAAACTCTGAGGTTTATATTTCAAAATAGAGTATTGGCAAAATACGGTGAAAACTAGGCTTTAAGACAACTTCCCCGAATATATGCATACGCACATAAAATATCACTCATAGATAAGTGCACCTCCAACATTTTTGTAGATGAATTTAATTTTCTTTGATGACGATATTTTATATTTTGAAATAAAATATTATACAACCAAAACATATATTACTAGGTATTATTTATTATCAAATTCTATAACAGTGATGTTCTGTAAGTAAAAACAAGTGTGGTCAGAAAATATAATTGCTGTATAATATTTTGTGTACGAGTAATACTTATATTTGGATTGATATCCACATTGATATTTCGGGAGTAGAGTTCTCTGCTGTAAGTTGTAGTAATACTTCGGGCCTAAAATATTAGTTTTGATTAAGAGAAAGATTATTTTTCAATAAAAATAATAAAACTCTGCTATCGTTGAAAATTAACCCATCATAAAAAAATTAATTGTATGTATGAAGGTCGACTGCAAATGTAATCGGCTACCAAGATACATTCATGGAATGTGACCAAATGAAGCTTATTTTTCAACAGTTTTCCTTACGGTCCACACACTTCTTCCATCGGTTTTACAAAAAAGTTATTAACAGCAGATATGATGTTATCATATGAACCTTTCAGCATATGAACATTACACCGCACCTTCATATGTATGTATTATCAATCGTGTATCGTGTCGAGATATAAAGCAAGTTTTAATATTTAAAACATAACAGAATTTAATAAGGAAATATTATTCCCTGTGGTTAGTGGGATTCAAACGGGATTTATTATTACGAATTTCAATAAATTGTTCAAACTGTTCCTGCACAAGTGAGTAATTGATTCATTTTTAATCCATATTGAATTGAACATAATTTTATTTCAGAACAATGAATTCAACTAGGGATTTTTCTTCATGTCAATGCAATTGAAACACTTTTTTCTTTATACATGAAAAATTTACTTCTTCAGAAATAACATCTGTTCATGTGTGTTGTATTTCGAGGGGGGGTAAGCAGAATCATACATCTATCATCTTTGACAACCAGAGTAAGTGATGTTGTTAGACATATTGTATCTATTGTTTTCTGAATCGTCAACTTCTCCAAAGTTTTCCCCGTCTTTTCTTAAAGTCCTTGTGTTTTGAGACAACAGAATGTATATTGCAGACTTCCAGTTTCTATTCCTGTTGAGTTGTCTGTTACCTTTCAAGTTCTTCCCGCCTCAACGACGGTTTCTTTATTTATTTATTCATTTCTTTATTTTTTGTTGTTTTTATTTCTTATATTTATCATTCTGTTGCCATTCTAGTGACAATACAATTTAATATATTTTGCATTTTGTTACTTTGAACAAGAGAAATATAATATAAACCATATCTGGATAAAACTACAATTCAATATGTTTAAAACTTACTATATTAATACACTGCAAAACCAATCGTCTCGTGTTGACAAGCAAATCATATGGGTCAGTAATATAACGAAAGTAAACTTTAAATTATTAAAGAATTCGTTGGGAAAATTGAATTTAACACTAGATTCATTATAGAAGGAAATGTAGAATGAGATGATAAATGATAATTGCCTTGGGAAATACTTTGAGAAATGAATAGTAATGTGATGAATTTATGATTGAAATATTCTATGAACATAATTTTAAGAAATATGTGTAATTGATAATACCGTGTTGCAACAATATAATATTAAACCAAAGGAATTGATTTTAAGACGGCAATAATGAAGCTAACAATTTATATGAATGACAAATTCTGTCAAACGTGTTTGTGGGGTTTTGCAACAATCTAATAACCTGTGTTTTAAATGAATAATGACGTTTAATTCACACAGTAAGATGTTTTATAAATGCATTTACACAATTGAACGTTTGATTTAAATTTGTTTATTTGATATTAAACATTAACCTTTTAAAAATAACTTCTCTCAATCAAGCGTGGAATTATGTGCTATGTGAATGAAGAAAACAATACTTTGCATTCGTTATTCATTCAAAATCCTGTGAAATGTTTGCTGTAAACTAATAGTAACTTAGATAAGAAACTGCAAATGTTTGACTTTTAGTTAATTAAATTTGGAAACTCTTCTTTCTTCTTATATGTGCGAAGTTAAGCAATATCAGTTGTAATAAATATTTAGCAATGTGTGGCTGTGTTTGCAATCTTGTGATGTTTTATCAGTCAATGAGACATTAATTATCAATAGTGTTACGTAAAGACCCACAATCCCGAAATGGTGGATGGATCTGATGTTTGAGCGGCCTGATTTAAAGGTGACAACGCAATTTTTTATCGCAACTAAAATCAGCCTTTGGGAAACCGTTGAATAAAAATGGCGCACGTTGGTTGGTAGCCGGTTGGTATTTATGAGATTTACTCCTTTATTTGAAATGTCAATTTGTGATCCAGATTCGAGAGAAGAGCATTTAGCTAGTTTAGAGGTTAAGTCCATTGAGAGGGAAACGAGTTATAAATTAAAGGGTGGCTATTTTCATTCATCATCCGTGGAAAAACCACACCACGTCTACCTTTTTGATACCGGCCCAAATAAAAACCTTTTACAATTGAAATAAAACATGAATTTGGTTTTCTTTTCTAGTCACCGTGATTGTCATTCTTTCCTGTCATTGAGATTAAGAGAAACGTTTCGTGTACCTTTCAATGCTATTGATTCGGGTACACTGCAATGCTCATAAATATATAAGATGGTAAGATTTAAATCAATCATATATCAAAGTAGAGATATATTTGTTCATAATTTATTATTTCTGTATATTGTATTATAGAGAGAAATTAATGGAATGCAGAGGCTTGCTACGATTGGTTTACAAATGCGTGCTATGTAATCGATGAATAATTGATAACTATTGTTGTGATGTTAGTCCCAACAGTAAAAAGAAGTCAAGTCGAGATGGGGTAAAATAAGACAAGTGTATTTACAATTAATGGTACATGTACGACTAGCTTGTCGTTAACGGGAACAGTCCTCCCTTTCACTCGGTGTCTCACTATTTATAGTGAGAACCGGTGCATGTTCTCCACTGTAGGAACGGCCGGTAACAACACCCCCTTTGAAAATATCCCGTCTGGGGATTATAAACGTTTTTGTTTGGGGTTCACCATAATCAACTCAGTCGATTTCCGTTTTCTTTTTGATCTCCTATTCTCAGGAGTAGTCTCTGGTATGGGCACCTGAAAAGTATCAAACACTGTGTCCATGATGTCCTCTTCGGCGATATGGTCACCTCACTGTTCGAGTATCTTTTCCGGATTTGGTTAGTGTGACGTTTGTGCACGAAATCTGGTCCCTTAATCATATAGACCATGTTGCCTATTTGTTTATCCATAGTGCCGGACTCCCAGAAAGTCCTATTGTTTTTTGAATCTTTAAAAAAGATTTTTTCACCAACTTTATACCGTTTTTTTTGTTATCGGTTTTTTCGCTTGGGATTATGTGTCAGAAACAAGTCTGACGTTAAATATTTCTAATTTTCTTTTTCTTAACATAAACTGTAGGTGAACTCCACTCAATTTTTGAAATTTTCTTTTCTGCACGTAAAAAACAGTCCTACCAATAGATTCTGTTCAACACACAAAAAAAAAAAAGCACAGCTTTTATTTCTTTATTTCCAATTGTTGTAAAATAAAAGTTCGTCGCTATATGCATAATAAGACTAGTTTTATCGGAATCTTTTTTTTTTTTTAAACCCCTTTTTTTTTTTTAAATTCTGACTTGCTTATTTAACGTCTTTTGTTTAGAAAACACAAATGACTTACGCGAATATTTTTTTTCTTGTCTGCCTTTTTCTTTCCCTTGGCCAATTTGGTAGACCGTTTAATAAATAGTCAAGCGAAATTTGCTCTAATAAATAGTCAAGCGAATTTTGCTCAAACAATTATCTTAACGAGTCAGTGAACTTAAAAATTTTAAGTCTTACCGTGAAAGATTTCTCGAATCTGGGGAAGGCAGTCAACTTTTTTGTCTTTTGAACACTTAAGGTGTCAGTATATTCAATTAACTTTGATAATTGAGAATATTTTTCGCGTTCTTTTTGAATTTTGCAGTAATTACTNAAAGTATTGTTTCTTCATTCACATAGCACATAATTCCACGCTTGATTGAGAGAAGTTATTTTTAAAAGGTTAATGTTTAATATCAAATAAACAAATTTAAATCAAACGTTCAATTGTGTAAATGCATTTATAAAACACTCTTACTGTGTGAATTAAACGTCATTATTCATTTAAAACACAGGTTATTAGATTGTTGCAAAACCCCACAAACACGTTTGACAGAATTTGTCATTCATATAAATTGTTAGCTTCATTATTGCCGTCTTAAAATCAATTCCTTTGGTTAATATTATATTGTTGCAACACGGTATTATCAATTACACATATTTCTTAAAATTATGTTCATAGAATATTTCAATCATAAATTCATCACATTACTATTCATTTCTCAAAGTATTCCCAAGGCAATTATCATTTATCATCTCATTCTACATTTCCTTCTATAATGAATCTAGTGTTAAATTCAATTTTCCAACGAATTCTTTAATAATTTAAAGTTTACTTTCGTTATATTACTGACCCATATGATTTGCTTGTCAACACGAGACGATTGGTTTTGCAGTGTATTAATATAGTAAGTTTTAAACATATTGAATTGTAGTTTTATCCGATAATGGTTTATATATATTTTCTCTGTTCAAGTAACAAAATGCAAATATATTAAATTGTATTGTCACTAGAATGGCAACAGAATGAAAATATAAGAAATAAAAACAAAAAAAATAAAGAAATGAATAAATAATAAAGAAACCGTCGTTGAGGCGGAGAAACTTGAAAGGTAACAGACAACTCAACAGGAATAGAAACTGGAAGTCTGCAATATACATTCTGTTGCTCAAAACACAAGGACTTTAAGAAAAGACGGGGAAAACTTTGGGAAGTTGACGATTCAGAAACAATAGATACAATATGTCTAACAACATCACTTACTCTGGTTGTCAAAGATGATAGATGTTATGATTCTGCTTACCCCCCCTCGAAATACAACACACATGAACAGATGTTATTTCTGAAGAAAGTAAATTTTCATGTATAAAGAAAAAAGTTTCAATTGCATTGACATGAAGAAAAATCCTAGTTGAATTCATTGTTCTGAAATAAAATTGTTCAATTCAATATGGATTAAAAATGAATCAATTACTCACTTGTGCAGAACAGTTTGAACAATTTATTGAAATTCGTAATATAAATCCCGTTGAATCCACAACCACAGGGAATAATAATTTCCTTTAAATTCTGTTATGTTTTAAATATTAAACTTGCTTTATTTCTCGACACGATACACGATTATATACATACATATGAAGGTCGGTGTAATGTCATATGCTGAAAGTTCATATGATAACATCATATCTGCTGTTAATAACTTTTTGTAAAACCGATGGAAGAAGTGGTGTGGACCGTAAAGGAAAACTGTTGAAAAAAAAGCTTCATTTGTCACATTCCATGAATGTATCTTGGTAGCCGATTACATTTGCAGTCGACTTCATACATACAATTAATTTTTTATGATGGGTTAATTTTCAACGATAGCCAGAGTTTTATTATTTTTATTGAAAATAATCTTCTCTTAATCAAAACTAATATTTTAGGCCCAAGTATTACTACAACTTAACAGCAGATAGAACTCTACTCCCGAAATATCAATGTGGATATCAATCCAAATATAAGTATTACTCGTACACAAAATATTATACAGCAATTATATTTTCTGCCACACCTTGTTTTACTTACAGAACATCACTGTTATAGAATTTTGATAATAAATAATACCTAGTTAATATGGTTTTGGTTGTATAATATTTTATTTCAAAAATAAAATAATCGTCATCAAGAAAATTAAATTCCTATCATCATCATAAATATGTGGAGGTGCACTTATCTATGAGTGATATTTATGTGCGTATGAATATTGGAAGTTTCTTAAAGCCTATTTTCACCGTATTTCCAATACTCTATTGGAAAATAAACCTTCAGAGTTTCTCTCATATTTTATTTCACGGTTTTATACTGATTTTTAGAGAGTGGTATGTTGGTGAATCCACTTTAGTTATATTTTTTGGTGGAGGAAAGTGATGTTTAGGTATAAAAGAAAAGACCGGGAGAATAGTATAGGGTTGTCGGAAGTGTAATAGATGGGGAAAGTGTACAGGGAGAATTCAAATGTAAATTAGCTTGATACGAATAGTAACAGAGGAAAGTGGGAGATAGATACGATAGATGAGAGAGAGAGAGGAGAGAGAAGAGAGAAGAGAAGAGAGGAGAAAGAGAGAGACGAGAGAGAAAGAATGTAGAGTGGAATAGTAAATGAATGAGAAAGAGGAACAGAAGATAGGGGGGGGAGAAATAGTTTAGATAGACAGACAGACATAAGAACAATACCGGCTGTGGAGAGATAGAAAAATATAGATAGAAAGCTGGTACGTGTTCATAGTTGAAACTGATATAAGTTCGTTTTTTTTTTTCTTGCTTATGTAGTGATTCTACTGCTGATATTATAGAATTCTATACACTATTCTCATAAACCACAGATCTGTTTCATCACTCGATATAATAGCCTAAAAATAGATTAACAAAATAAAAATAATTAAAAAAGGAAAGAGAAATCAACCAAGTATTAATATAACACTTTAGTTTCATGTTCAAAATGATTTGTTGAAATGTCGAACTTACCTTTTCCATTGTCCGCAGGGATTAGTAATAAATGTTTAAATGTTCCTGTAAATAATGTCTATAAATGGTTCAGTGCTGTATTTAGAAAATTCGAACTATGTCAAAAGAGAATAATCTCCATTTAAAATAATCCACCAGGAAAATTTGTGCATAACTCTAAATAAATACTTATCATATATTTTTGAAATTTACAAATGGCACATATGTTCTTACAAAATCTATTAATATAACCATTGTGTAACATTCCTTTAGCAATTAATAGGAATTTAATGGAAAGGAAAGGAAATTTCGGAAATCATGATTGGATCTATTTGAATAAAGCTGCTAATATCTCTAAACAATTAACTTTCTTGAAATTAAGATTCGACATTCCGAGGTTTTCAACAACAAAGAAAATTGAAAATGTCTTTGGCTCAATATACAAATCTGGCGGACAAACGAATGTCAGTTGTAATTTAAAGCAAAGATACGCTTTCATAACTACTGTTGTAATTGCAACAAAGTCACAATGACTTTAGGTTGCTCATCATATGATACTTTATTTCATCGAATTTAGCTATTCCAACTTAAGTATTATTATTGATTTTCCGAAAAACAGATTCAGTAAAAAGTAGCAATGAAAAAAAATTATTAAATATTCAAATTGTTTATCGAATTCTTCAAAGTTTATATCGAAAATTAACTTACGAAGTAAATATTTAAAAAAAAAAAAGTCCAGCTGTCACAGAAAGAACATCCGTTTTTGTGAATACACATGTCTGACAACACATGTAAGATTCAAAATTAATGAAATTAAAAATGTGCCCATCTTATTCTATATAAGCTTTCCGTGGGGGATTTTGAATGTTTTTTAAACGGGCGGGAAGACAATTCCTTATCGAGTTGATATCTTTATTTTGTTTTTATTTTATATTTGACTTCATTGGGACTTTATAACAGGGAATGAAAATACAATTGGAAGATTGATAAGAAATATTGGATGGAGAATATTAAAAATACAGTATTCTTAATTCAGCGTTAAATTAACAATAAAGTCTATCTTTGTCGACGCCAAAAATTGTAATTTCCAAAGATATTTTTTCTTCACTTCCCCAGTACGGCATTAATAATTTGAAGTGGAATAAATAACAAAACAAAAATTAAAGTATTAAATATAACAAATATCTCAGTTTAGGATTTATATGTACAGTTTTTAATAAGACATTTGAATACTGACAAATGTTTTTCAATGAAGAAATGATTTATTTGGGATATAACTAATTGAGGCAACACAATGAAACAAAAAAAAGACTGTAAAAATGCTTACCCAGATAAACAAAATAAATTTTATTTTTTTGCATTTTAATCTTAATAAAATAATACTTACTAAGTTATCCAAAGGTATTTTGAATTAGATTCAGAAACATATCACAACATAGCATTTTACTAGTAATCTTTTCCATTATCATTGGTTACATATATTATCGAGATAAAACATTTATAAGCTTTTCCGTTTATTTTGTTGAATAGTGTTTAAGAGAAAAATGTAGAAAACACTATTTTCCCACTTCATAATACACTTCAGGAAATATAAATTTAACCCCCGTCACAGGCAGGAATGTGACACAAGGTTAATTTTTAAGCGAAGGTAACGGTTAAGAATTTGAATTTAGAGTTGTCTTTCTCCTAGACTACGCTGTAACTAAGGTTAAAGAATCGTGCTAATTATTCTAGCAGGGGAGATATGTGGATTCTATTTTCCACAGAATTAGAACGTAGTATGAAAAGGAACTAACATCTCGCTCGCAGCAACTGAACTCGATTCGCACGATGATAACCAAGTAAGCCGACGCCTCTAAGTAAGTAAGCTGTATATGATAGATTTCTATAACAAAGTTTGCCATCACAAAAAGTGCGTAAGACTTCTCTTTTTTATTATTTGGTGTTAAAGCGTACACACGTTGACACAAGATGGCCAGTTAGAAGCGTAATTCCTTAATAAACGCAAAATCAAAAATGGACAATATTAACGTAATAATACTTTACGTTTTATGATCGTCCCACTATTTACTAATTGTTCATTGGGGTTATCTATTTAAAGAGCCAATAAACAAATAATTATAATAGTTTATATGGATGGTAATCCTTTCTGTGTTCGAGTGTTTAGCCTGCTTGCTTTTCTGTCCTATTATTTGCATCAAATTGTTCTAATAAAACTCGATTTGTTATCACCCTGTAAATATAGGGTAAATATTTGAAAATAAATTTCTTCAATCATTCGAAATTTTTTTTCCAGAGTTGTGACAAAAAAACTAATAATCCTTAAAGCAAAATAACGAAACGAATTTATGGACGTTTAAGGCAGATCTCACCGTTTCAGTAAATCTCAGCCCAATTAATTTGTGTACAAGATTATTTTTTAAAAAAAGCAATCAACAATGATTCGGGATTTCCATTATTGCTTTTAAATTTCACAGTCTTCAATGCCATTATGTACTCATAAAACTGATTCGTCTACTAAAATGTAAACTTAAGTTATAACATGGAAATAAACTGTCAGGTCACTAACAGTGCGTATTTGATTGTACTAGAGATTAGTTATGGTCTAGGTGGTTAGTTTGAAAAAAAGTGTTTATTGTAAAGGAGTGATTTTAACTTGCCTTTAGAAACCATAATAATAGACCGGATGTTTTTATTAATTTTTTATTATTGAAATTAAACCGTAATTAAACCACTTGCAACATTTCATAACTAACATACTTGACTGAAAAGTTCCTTAAAATTACGGCTAATTTATTTGAACTATATTTTTGAGCACTTTATTTTTTGGCGTCCATAAAAAAGTTCGGCCAAATTTTCCTCTTTTCCAAATTCCTGAGATAATTTTAATAATAAATTTTGTTTTCGTCTTTTATCACAAACACTTCAATTCTCATTAAGTAGCTACTTTTTTAAATTTTTAATTCGCATGCCCTCTTCTTGTTTTTGAAGTCAATTAGAATTTTAACTTTTATAGAATTGTACTACTAAAGAAAAAGAGAAGTAATAAAAAGTTTTAAGTAAAACAAGTCAAAAAAGTTTATAATTTGAATATTTTATTTCCTGAGAAATTTTTATTATAATATTAGCGTAAGTGATCTATCTCCCTAGATAGTAAAGAACAAAAAAAAACGTGATACAATACGAAATATAAAGTGTATAAATAGATGTTAGAGGTTTAAACTCCGCTGAATTGTGATTTGTGTTGTACATGTAGATGTGCACCCTTTTGATAATCAAAAGCTTTACAATTTCTTACCATTGGACAATTTATAGAATTTTGAAATATTGTAGAAATGAAGCTAAGTTGAAAATGTTGTAGGGAATATATACAAACACAAAGTTTGTATAAGTAAAATGTGTACTAATGGAACAAAATAGCAAAATTATAAAAAGAAAGTTAAGTAGTTGAGAACAAAGATTCAAAATCTCGCATTCGTTATTCATTCAAAATCCTGTGAAATGTTTGCTGTAAACTAATAGTAACTTAGATAAGAAACTGCAAATGTTTGACTTTTAGTTAATTAAATTTGGAAAACTCTTCTTTCTTCTTATATGTGCGAAGTTAAGCAATATCAGTTGTAATAAATATTTAGCAATGTGTGGCTGTGTTTGCAATCTTGTGATGTTTTATCAGTCAATGAGACATTAATTATCAATAGTGTTACGTAAAGACCCACAATCCCGAAATGGTGGATGGATCTGATGTTTGAGCGGCCTGATTTAAAGGTGAAACGCAATTTTTATCGCAACTAAAATCAGCCTTTGGGAAACCGTTGAAATAAAAATGGCGCACGTTGGTTGGTAGCCGGTTGGTATTTATGAGATTTACTCCTTTATTTGAAATGTCAATTGTGATCCAGATTCGAAGAGAAGCATTTAGCTAGTTAGAGGTTAAGTCCATTGAGAGGAAACGAGTTATAAATTAAAGGGTGGCTATTTTCATTCATCATCCGTGAAAACCACACCACGTCTACCTTTTTGATACCGGCCCAAATAAAAACCTTTTACAATTGAAAATAAACATGAATTTGGTTTTCTTTTCTAGTCACCGTGATTGTCATTCTTTCCTGTCATTGAGATTAAGAGAAACGTTTCGTGTACCTTTCAATGCTATTGATTCGGGTACACTGCAATGCTCATATAAATATATAAGATGGTAAGATTTAAAATCAATCATATATCAAAGTAGAGATATATTTGTTCATAATTTATTATTTCTGTATTATTGTATTATAGAGAAATTAATGGAATGCAGAGGCTTGCTACGATTTGGTTTACAAATGCGTGCTATGTAATCGATGAATAATTGATAACTATTGTTGTGATGTTAGTCCCAACAGTAAAAAGAAGTCAAGTCGAGATGGGGTAAAATAAGACAAGTGTATTTACAATTAATGGTACATGTACGACTAGCTTGTCGTTAACGGGAACAGTCCTCCCTTTCCACTCGGTGTCTCACTATTTATAGTGAGAACCGGTGCATGTTCTCCACTGTAGGAACGGCCGGTACAACACCCCCCTTTGAAAATATCCCGTCTGGGGATTAATAACGTTTTTGTTTGGGGTTCACCATAATCAACTCAGTCGATTTCCGTTTTCTTTTTGATCTCCTATTCTCAGGAGTAGTCTCTGGTATGGGCACCTGAAAAGTATCAAACACTGTGTCCATGATGTCCTCTTCGGGCGATATGGTCACCTCACTGTTCGAGTATCTTTTCCGGATTTGGTTAGTGTGACGTTTGTGCACGAAATCTGGTCCCTTAATCATATAGACCATGTTGCCTATTTGTTATCCATAGTGCCGGACTCCAGAAAGTCCTATTGTTTTTGTGAATCTTAAAAAAGATTTTTTCACCAACTTTATACCGTTTTTTGTTATCGGTTTTTTCGCTTGGATTATGTGTCAGAAACAAGTCTGACGTTAAGATATTTCTAATTTTCTTTTTCTTAACATAACTGTAGGTGAACTCCACTCAATTTTTTGAAATTTTCTTTTCTGCACGTAAAAAACAGTCCTACCAATAGATTCTGTTCAACACACAAAAAAAAAGCACAGCTTTTATTTCTTTATTTCCAATTGTTGTAAAAATAAAGTTCGTCGCTATATGCATAATAAGACTAGTTTTATCGGAATCTTTTTTTTTTTTTAACCCCCTTTTTTTTTTTTAAATTCTGACTTGCTTATTTAACGTCTTTTGTTTAGAAACACAAATGACTTACGCGAATATTTTTTTCTTGTCTGCCCTTTTCTTTCCCTTGGCCAATTTGGTAGACCGTTTTAATAATAGTCAAGCGAATTTTGCTCTAATAAATAGTCAAGCGAATTTTGCTCAAACAATTATCTTAACGAGTCAGTGAACTTAAAAAATTTTAAGTCTTACCGTGAACAGATTTCTCGAATCTGGGGAAGGCAGTCAACTTTTTTGTCTTTTGAACACTTAAGGTGTCAGTATATTCAATTAACTTGATAATTGAGAATATTTTTCGCGTTCTTTTTGAATTTTGCAGTAATTACTTTGCTGTTAACTCTGAATCCAAAAATCTGTTTGCAATGACGAAGCTGTTTTCCGTGAAGATCCTGTATATCAATCACTTTAGGTGATTTTTTCTTTCAGTGAACTCGTTCCGACTACTCGTCGCCAAACTGTTGTGATGTTAGTCCCAACAGTAAAAAGAAGTCAAGTCGAGATGGGGTAAAATAAGACAAGTGTATTTACAATTAATGGTACATGTACGACTAGCTTGTCGTTAACGGGAACAGTCCTCCCTTTCCACTCGGTGTCTCACTATTTATAGTGAGAACCGGTGCATGTTCTCCACTGTAGGAACGGCCGGTACAACAACTATCTTACCTTATCCCAAAATGGTGACATGGTTCATGCTTAAAAGTTATCAGAATCTTAAAGGATAACAAAATAGTTTCCTTTTTAGATTCACATAAAATGCTCATTGTTCTGTAAAAGTCATAATAGTTTCGTGGCAAAATATGTTAATATATTTTCTACGAAATCCTTGATTTTTTTGAAAGACTAAATTGAGTACATATTTTTTATGATTGGGCTTTTGGTAGAATGATAGAAACTGCATAGCAGAGTTAATTCTTTTGAAATTAGACCAAACTGAAAAAAGTTAATAGTGAGGCTTTTATATAACAATTTTACATTTTAATAGACTAAGTTTTTGATACAGATATTGCGCTGGTTTGAAGATGTTTGATCCAGTATCGATAAGTTGTACCAGAAGACTCGCAGAATAACAATTCTCAACAAGACTTATAACATTGACAATATTGTAATCAGGCATGTTTATATTTCAAATTAGCATTATCTATCCTAAATATCAGAGGATCATTTCCAACAGAAATAAAAACAGAAGCAAAAAAGATCAAAACAACAGATATGTAATGAGCCGGTAATTTAGTAACGATCAAAATATTAAATTCTAAACCTAAAAAAATGCGATAAATCCATTTTCCCCTAAACAAAACGCAGTCAATCGGAATAAAATGTATCTACGAAAAAGATGTTAGTACATTATTCATATTAGAAATAAGTTTATAAGAAGAATTCCCGTATACTATTCCGTCTTTCTGGGTAAATGGCAGACATTTTTTCATCTGAGAAAAATAACTGTAGATAAAATTTCAACTGAGGATCAGTTGATACAGATTTTGATCTGAAAATGCAAAAAACATTTTTTTCTAATTTCATGAAGCCAGAATGATGATAGCTGTAAATTGTAAACTTTGTTAAAAATATTTGTGACAAAAATATAATTGTTTTGTAAAGTAAATGCTATTTTCGTAATAGTTTATTGCTGTATCAATGTATGTATGTATCTATTTGTATTTATATCTATTTATCTATCTATCTGTCTCTCACTAAAAAGATATATTAATTTACTGGGATTAGTTCACGGCCAGAAGTATGGGGAGACAGTGAAACTCAAACTCACTACCTATGGTCTGCTACCCTAATAATCTAATTTTTGCAACACTAGGCCATCAAAGTTATATTGTATACGTATGTATTTGTTTGTCTCTGCATCTGTGTATGTTTGTATGTGCGTCTGTGGATGTTTGTCCGTATGTGTGTGTCTATGGATATGCTTGATTGTACAACTGCTTCGGCTTTACAAGAATATATCACTTTGAAGATTAGCGAAAAACAATCTATCTCTTGTAATTTCTTCCGATTTGGTTTTATGTCATAGTGAGTTGAACTTAATGTTAAGATTTTGTGTTATTTAGTCATATAAATTTAGTTGGTCTACGCTTCAGTGAATTGTCGAGGTAAATGTTCTCTTGTCAAATTCAAAGAATCTCTATTTTGTTTCGGTCTACTTAGCGCAAAATTTATAACGACGATTTTTTTCACTGCAAATAATGATATAAAATGATATGAGAATAGCGATCCATTTTCATACCGTTATCTATTTTGATATTACCTTATTTAATTCTATCATTTATTTTTCTTGTATTTAAACAAAAGCACACACACACACACACACACACACACACACACACACACACACACACACACACACACACATATATATATATATATATATATATATATATATATATATATATATATCCCGCTAGGATTATCTAAAGCTAAAATGTAAAAAGTGCCCAATACCTAAGTAGAGCAAATAATAAAGTTAAACCTAATGAGTGAGATATAGCTACTAATAGTTTCGCTTAGTAGCTCATCAGGGCACGAAGCAGATTCTTGCCCTGATGAGCTACTTAGCGAAACTATTAGCAGGCTTAACTTTATTATATATATATATATATATATATATATATATATATATATATATAATATATACACGTTGCGATAGGTAAATTGTTGTCAGTTTGAATTATTCATTTCAGGCATGTCCTTTGATTGTTTTATGTTTTGTCTACTATGCTGGGGGGGGCAGTCTAGGAGGGAAATTCCATCATGGCACAATACACTCCTATGGTAATTTTAAAAACTCATGTACTGTTTGGCATTCCCGCCCGGAGCTCCAATAGGAATATTTCAGAATGTTTTGGTGTCAATTTAAGTGCAGAGAGTTCAAAAGGATTTGGCTGATTAGTGATTATGAAGGTACAGCAGTTGGGAAACCTCACCCTTGTCGTTCTGAAGAGAAAAATGACCCCCCAATTTATTGGTGAGATCCAGGCCATGATCGACAATAATCATAGCAAGTAAATCAGGTTCATATCAAGGGACATATCGAAGTGTCTGAGATTCTCATCAGCCCAGTAGTGCTAGAAGACATTAGTTATTTTTCATACAAGTTGGGAAACGACTAATTTTTTTATCTCAGACCATGAATAAAAATAGGAAGGGCCTCACACCCAAGATTTTAATAGACTCAAGCATTCTCTCTAATCGAGCATACTTTGCTTTATCCCATATGAGAAAAAATTCTGCTTCAATCAGAACTCACTGGACAACAGTTGGTGAGGTCTGTCCCTACAAGATGTACCGATAGTGATGAAAACCAAACAGCCGGATTCACATCATGATGTTTGGAATGATTACTAACGATAGTAATATTATAACAGCAATCATCTTTCCACTTCTGACGTCGGGCAATGCAAACGGGAGAACAAAGCGTTGGATGTGAACAAATTTCTACTACCACATCACTCCTGTCATCTGGCCGTCTATCTCTCTATTGAAATATTTTGATTATTATGTGTAGGGGCGGTTTAGTAAGAGATTAACAAAAGTACGAGGAACACCAGAGATGAACTGAAAGTAAGGATAAACGGATAACTTAGCAATTTAAGCATAGAGACTGGCGTAAATATTTGCAGAAGATTCGAAGTCGTCTGGAGACCGTGGTTGAACCCAATAAGGATTTCTTAGAAAAAAATTAATCTATAATATTTCAAGATATTATGCAATTTTTGTAAATGTATTTGCTAAACTGATATATATATATATATATATATATATATATATATATATATATATATATAGAGAGAGAGAGAGAGAGAGAGAGAGAGAGAGAGAGAGAGAGAGAGATTAAATGTTGTATATTTTGGCAGCAAGTTATATTCTAGGCAGGTGTTATTAAACAACACAGAACATTTCATTTTCATTAGGATTCTTCCCATACTCTCAGCCCGAGCCAACAAATTCTTGAGGCTATATGCATAAAAAACTAACTTTAATAAAATAGCATTCAACATCGGTCATATTATTATATTAGCTATCTTTAATAACTAATACACTAATAACGCAACCCTCTAAAAATAATGGACGCTTCTGATGTAAAAAGAAAATAGATAAAAGAACAAGAAAAAGAAAAAAAAAGAACCAACATCAAATCATATACCTCCCTGATGACTACTGAAGAAGAAGTCGAAAGCGCTTGGGCTGAAATTATTGGAAGAATCCTATTTCAACTGGATCTTAACATTAGATCTTAACATTAGAAAGATACCCAGAAGACTGGAAGAGATTCAAATCAAGATCATGAAAAATAAATGTTCCGTGTTGTTTAATAACACCTGCCTACAATATATATATATATATATATATATATATATATATGTGTGTGTGTGTGTGTGTGTGTGTGTGTGTGTGTGTGTGTGTGTTGTGTGTGTGTGTGTGTGTGTTATTCAAATATATAAATTTAGATTACAATTCACTAACAGTAGCTCTGTCGGCCGGAGATTTAGAATACAACGACCGTACCTCTCCAGAGGGGTAAGACCACCCCAAATCGAGCCATCTATTCGCCGTGGGTGTCGACCCATGACACTTAAGGTTGGATGAGCAGTCTGATATGCAACACCCCACTTTGACCACTACTTAGGCTAGACAGTCAGTCGGAGAGTCCCTCTCCAATCAATCGGCTTGTCAAATCAATCCCTAGCACCTATTCAATTGTCCCGATATTATGCTTCAACCCTTTTTATCATATGGTGTTAGAATGCGATGATTGAGGGTCTTCATGTCCTGTGTATACGTCAAACTCTAACTGATAGGTAGGTTCTAGTTCTGGAGGTTTGGGGAATATGGACCACTTCGTCCCGGAGTGGTAGTAGCTGTTAGGTTCCCGTCAATGCGTTTAATAGAAAATTTGTTTACAAAAAAAATGAGTTTAAAAAAAATTCTAAACTATCGCTACGAATCATTCAAAACTTTGCCGGCATTAAATGACCCACCGCGGTTGATATGCCGTAAAATAAAATAAACAAACAAACAAACATAACTAACATTTCTTCATCTGAGATATATTAAAGAGAAATATGAAACTATTAGTAATGGAAAAGTAAGTATTAGTAAATGGTGAGCATTTGACCACTTTGTTTTATCTAACATTTTAAGGTTTTCTTTTACTCATCTATATATATATATATATATATATATATATATATATATATATGTGTGTGTGTGTGTGTGTGTGTGTGTGTGTGTGTGTGTGTGTGTGTGAGAGAGAGAGAGAGAGAGAGAGAGAGCATATGTGAGCGTGTATGTGTGTATGTGTGTTTACAACATCCAAAAGTTAACATATCGATGCTTAACGAAACATTCTTAAGTGTTAACCGCTGACTACTATAACACACATAAACTAATGCATATATATACATATATATATATATATATATGTATATGTGTGTGTGTGTGTGTGTGTGTGTGTATTTGGGCAGCATTCTTTCATTTATACGTGTAGAATTAAACAAAAGACACGTCTCCTGATTAACAATTTTATCAACAATCTTTTCGAGCTTTCTGGCCAACTTTTTTTACATTCGGATGGAATCCCTGGATTAGTCCAACAAATTTTTTTGGTAATCATCAGTGCCGAAAGTACTTGTGATAAAAACTTTGTTGGGCTAATCCACGGATACTATCCAAATGTAAAAAGGTTGGCCAGAAAGATCGAAAAGATTGTTAATAAAATTGTCAAACAGGAAACGTATATTTTGTTTTATTATATATATACACACACACACACACACACACACATACACACACACACACACACACACACACACATATATATATATATATATATATATATAGAGAGAGAGAGAGAGAGAGAGAGACGCAAACACATATATATATTTGTGTTTGCGTATATATATATATATATATATATATATATGTGTGTGTGTGTGTGCGTGTGTGTGTGTGTTTGCGTGTGTGTTGTGTGTTGTGTGTCTAGAATTAAAAAAATACGCTTTTTCTACATATATATATGTGTGTGTGTGTGTGTGTGTGTGTGTGTGTGTGTGTGTGTGTGTGTGTGTAGACGCAATGTATGTGTTTACCTACAGAAGAAGGTAAAAATTTGAATAAAAACGAAAAAGAGAAAAATACGTGTTGGATTTTTATTTTAAAATGACTGATGATTACTCTTTCATAGGATTAAATGCATCCAATTTGCTAGAAAAATATGAGCCACAAATAAATAAATATCATATACTATGAAAACTAGAAAATTATTATATTAGTCTACGTTTGAATAGCCCCATTGTATTTTTCCGTTCTTCATATATTCCGTAATCACGTACTTTACCGGTTTTCCTTGCCAATGTCTGATGAAATAATCGATTATAAAGATCAACCAAAATAGAAAACAAAATTGACTTCCTATAAAGATGGTCAACAACTTAAATCTATTTATGTGTTTATAATTTAAAATTCCTTGAGACCATCAGTTTGGGGATATGAAAAAATAATACATTTTAGTGAAGATGTAGTGGAAACAAAAGATAATCTGTGATCTATGTATGACATCACTGAGTGGCAATACCCTTATCTTTTTAGATAATGACACTGGAACTAGGCGTGGTTTTTGAACAGAAATATATTTGATATAACAAATACAATAATCTGCGTTACTCACAGACAGAATCTCGTGACTTTGGTGTACGACCGCCATATCCATATGCTGGAAGTTTGTATAATATTATGACACATTCTGAGAAAAAAATCAACAAAGTTTGCATCACATGAGGCACGATATCGAGTCCAAATCATTATTACGTCTAATCGAAAGTGACACAGCAATATCTCACAGTATCATTGTGTAATGATTATTGTCGAGTTCAAATCTTGGACGAGAATGTTTGCATTTCTTATAGAGCTAATACCATTGGAAAGGTATGAATCTAACTATTCTCCTTAATGCAAGGGGTAAATAGTTGGCCAGACTAGGTTCATTAAACTTGGTATGGCAATCAATCTAGGATAAGAAAACCTCTGAATTCAAACCTGTTGATCTCTGCTTAAAACTCTACGCGTGGTAGAGTTGGGTAAATATAAAGACAAATTGGGGAGGTTGCACATGAAAAGACATAATAATGGTTAAGAAGAGGAAACATCAAAAGAGAAATCGAGTCACTCATAATTGTTACGCAAAACAATGCCATAAGAACAAAAGCAAAAATGGATGACACAACAAAACAGCAAATGTAGGATGCGTGGATGACAGATATGGAACAATAAACCATGTTTAAGCAATGCAGCAAACTAGTACAACGAGAATACAAAGCTAGGTACGACTGATTTAGAAAGGTGATCTACTGGGAATTATGCAAAAACTAAATGTTGACCATACAACAAAATGGCTTACGCATAAAACAGAATCTGTTCTTGAGGATGAAACACATACAATTCTCTGGGACATTTGGAAATATATGTGGACACTGATTGTTATAACTCTTCTCGATTTTAGGTTTTTTCTCTTTATGGCGTTCTCGCTAATGTCACCAACCACAAAGTAAAAACCAATTGGAAATTTAAACAAGGAGCTTATTTTATGGGGGTTTTTTTTTTCGGAAGATTGAACCCCAACTTCTGTTTATGTAGGTGGTACGCTTTCACAACTACGAGATAATTTCATCAATTGACATTTTTCACGCTATGGTTTCAGACGTATTTTGTAGGTTTATAGGTTTAATCCTTTTTTAATGGTGTATAAATTTTCATGGGTTATTTAACAACAAAGCATACTTGTAGAAAAATAATAATTGTACTATTTAACGAATAGCTGGGGGGATAAATGGTTGCATGCCTTTCAAAAGATATTAGTTCGAAAGTAAACGTAATAGCGCAAATGGAATGTGATAGCGTAATAAGAATATCGCAGTCAATGACGTTATCTACTTTGCCAAGGGGACTCACCACCCGTATTTTATTGCATATGGCCCACCGGTCAGACTCTAACCTCGACAACTCGCTCCCTCTCCACTGCTGGTTCTTTTTTATGATATATTTCATTTACACCCCCACCACCACAAATTCGCGTTTGTAGTTGCTTGCAATATTATAGAACGGTCTGGAAACATTTCTCATTTCAAGACGCAGCGGGTAAAATGTATATCAGACATTTTGATATTAATTATGTCTATTAAAGATTTATTTGTTTCTAGCCAGTTTAATTATCATTCTTTTCTCTTTTTCAAAACATTTTGGTTGGTTAGTGTATGAATAAATTTTATGAAAAGATCAACACTGCAGCGAAAATTATTTTGAAAAAAACATCGTATGAAGAGGAACATCCATAATTTACTACATTAATAATATTAACTTTCTTATTCTATTTATATCGAAAACGATATAAATACTGATAATTTTTCCATTTGATAAAAAAGTAAGCGATTTTAAGAATCGAATAAAAGTTAATTCTACTACAATAAAATATATATATATATATATATATATATATATATATATATGTGTGTGTGTGTGTGTGTGTGTGTGTGTGTGTGTGTGTGTGTGTGTGATTCATAACCTAAAATATTGGAGACATTAATAATGAAAAAAATTAATTACCCAATTTTCTAGTGTCCAATGTCTCCTTTGAAGTAATCTCTTTGTGACCTAATGTATAAAAATGTCTGAAACAGTTAAATGTTCCACGTACACATAAGCATACACACACATACACACATACACTCACATACATATATATACACAAACAAACACACACATATATATATATATATGCGTGTGTGTGTGTGCGCGCGCGCACGCGTGTCCGTATCTCTGTATCCGTTTGTGAGTGTGAGGTTATACCAGTATCTGTTCATGTATAAAAATGTAAAGGTTTGATATATATGTATGTGTTTGTGTTTGTCTCTGCGCCTGTTCGTATGCATGTATTTAGGTAAGTATGTGTGTATATATATGCGGTATGTATGTGTGTGTACATGTCTTTGCGTGTGTTTTAGCGTGTACGTGTGTGTATGCAAATGGATGTGTATATATATGTGTATGCAAATGGATGTGTATATATATGTGTGTGTGTGTTAGTGTGGGAGTGTTTGTGTATGTTTGTGTGTGTGTGTGTGTGCGCGCGTGCGTGCATGTGTCTGTGTGTATGTGTTATCCTATTAGCCTTTCTATATTCGCACTGGATAACCGGTTGTTTTCTGTGAATATCCACGAATAGCTGGCAACATCTATTTTTGCCCATCTTAGTACTGACACGGTCTGGAGATTCACAGCCCTTCCTCCTCTAGACTGGCGTTAAAAGATTCTAGAACAGTTCTACTGGTGCCAATAAGTATTGCTACAATCCGAGCTCTCATGTCTCAGAGCATTTTTACTTCACAACGTGAAGTCATGACATTTCTTTTTCATTTCTTATTCTTTTCTTTTTAAATGGTTAATATTCGTCTCTTTTCTTTGTTCATAAAAGCTAAACCCAGTATTTTATTTGGATGTGATGGACGGTTTCTATCTCAAAATACCACATTATATTTTATTCTGTAAATCTTGGGTTTCTGTTTATACGCCTTTTTTTTTTAGATCGTCGATCCCAAGTAGAACTTACATTTTCTCATTTGTTTGTTTATTTGTTTTTTTAAATGAATTCATGACGCGCCGTTTCGGTTTGTCTCTTTAAAAACAGAAACAATTTTTGCAGTATATTCTTTCTGTTTGTCTCTCTGATGTAATGGAGCTTTGTATGTTATTTCTGACTTATAATGATAAAAGCTTCATTTTCTGTTTCATATTCTCAACCAATACCCGATTCCGTGCTTATTTTATTCATCTATTTTCATTTCAATTGCTGGTTGCCTTCCTCATTATTTTTACACACTTTACGATTGTTTTTATTATTTATTCCAATGCTTTCGAATGCTTTCATTACAATCAAAGCTTTGTATATATGATGCAGGAATATGCTTATGAAAATACAAACTAATTCTAAAATGAACGGCTCCAAAGTATTATCAATGATAACAAAATGTGTAAAAGAGACTGAAACGTTTAGTAGCCTTTAAAACATTCGTCTTAAATTTATGGGGAAGTTCCACACCTTTCCCAATGTGTAAACATCAAATTATATCTTCTTAACATTGGCATATATTTCGCAACTATAATTAACTGTTATGTCGAATTTTATTTCAGAATCCTATACTTATTGACATGGAAATACTGCATGTAAGTTTATACATAATCAATTTTTTGTATTTAAATTTGTATATTCAGATAGAATTAGTAAAATAACTTTATCATGATAATAGTCTATTAATCAACCTGGAGAAATTAAATTTAACAAGCATATAACAAGAATGTAAAATAAGACAGAAGCTGTCGGAAACCTCAAGAAAATCCAACAAAGCGTATCCACTGACAGATTGCCTTTAACAATGGATAGACAGCACTTCAGATAATTGTTAAGAAACCTGAAGAAAAATGCGTGATGAGATTTGAAGAGCTGCTTGTTCTACGTAATTCGATGTGAAGCGGTTATAATATGCAGGTAGGTGATAGGAAACTATTTGTACCAGACACGAAATGCCTCTGGGCTAAGATCACTGGGGTACAGGTTTCATTAAATCTATACGATTATTTTAAGAATAATGAACAAAGAAACAAATATAGAATAAAAAGTAGACTAGATCGACAAAGACATACGCTGAAGTATTTAATCTACGATTAGATTGAAAAGCTGTGTTCATATATAAATATTTTAGTAACACGTTCCCGAGTCACGTATAAATTTATATATGGAGACTGTCACTAAAAATATAATACATGTGAAATTACACTCACACGAACATGCACACACGTATATTGTACATGAGTATGTATGCGTGTGAGCCCACGATTTATGTATATATATGTGTTATGCAATGAAGGTATTTAATATACTGGAGATGTTACCCTGTTTTGTAAACATGTGTTTGTGACGGAGAAATTATTCAACAGTTTGACAACTGCAATAAAGGATGTTTATATGTAATTGGAATTTCGATGTTCAAGAACGGAATGTTGAAATATACTTATATGATAAGACAACATTCTTACAATATTGACTTGAGTTGTGTGTTAACAAGGAATTATGTATATATATGTATGTATGTATGTGTGCGTGTGTGTGAGTGTGTATACACACACATACACACATGCATGTATACATACACACGTGCACACACAGACATGCACACACACACACACACACACACACATATATATATATATATATATATATATATATATATATATATATATATATATTCACTTGAAGTTCTAATCTCGGGATAATGCTAGAGCAAGAGAGCAATAGACCAAAAGGGAATATAGCAGATTGTGAGTACAGTGAGATGTTTATTGTTGTTCAAGGAGCTAAGGGGAAATTGATAGTCGCAAAAAATTGGAGACTTCTGAAGAAAACCTGAGATTACTAGGTCCTTTATGCAAGAAATATCAGGTGACATAGATTCCAACATTCCAAGAAAGTCTGGAAAATTTAACATGTTCACATTCTGTAATTACTCTTTATTTCCATATTAGATTTGTTTAAATATGTGTATATATCTGCTTATATATAGGAATGGCATTTCTTAATGTGATGCAATTCCAAATTATATACGATAATCCCATATACAAAATATAATATAACAATGATTCGCTACTCAGTCTTTCAAGATAATCCTACGATATTTAGTGAATCCTATTTGATTGGTTTGTTTCATTTTGAACAGTACTTTAATCGCTCATAAGTAACGTAATATTGTTGCTGATATATTGTGTATACCAAACAAAAATCTATTAGCCTACGCGCTATGTTAGGTCTGTTTGGGAACCATACTTTTAGATATGTCTAAATAATTTGGATTTATTGTTTATATAACAAAACTTTCTAATACAATCCTACGAATTAAAAGTGTGCCTATTAGCAAACATTTATTCATTCGAAACATAGCTAAATATTATATTGATTTACAGCATTGTTTTTAAGTTCAATTCAAATCACGTCATAAAAATAAAAATATAGGCATTTTTTAAATTGAAATGGAAATTGAATTTCAGAGTGTTTCGGAAATAGGAAACCAGTCAAGCAACGGTTGGAGAAAATCACTTTCAACTTGAAAGCCATACATTGGTCAAAATTAAATGATATCTCACAAGGTGGCGTTTGAGAATCTAAAATTGCAGCAGATTTCTCGCACTGAGCTTCAGCGTTTATTAATGATTGACACATAACTAGAATGACCTGATCCACCTTCTTAGTAAATTTTTAAATGTTTGTTAAATTGATTTCTATACTGTTTACAGACTTAAAGTAAAACGGAGACATCTTTCTACCGAAGGATGCTATCAGATGACGTTTCTTCCGTTTCACATCGCTGTTACTCTGTGTAATGTATTAATCAACTTACCCATCCCCGGTGAAACGTGTTACAGTCGTCCAACACCCGGCGAACTTGTTGACATAAGAAAGGGTCAACCAAGAAAGTTCTCAAAGTAAATGAGAAAGGGTCAATCAGTCTGTTAGTAGCCGTGAGAAGACAAGGGACGACTTGAATTTCAGAGCAAGTGAAATTTCTCTTCCCAGTTGGAGATGGATATCTACTTGTTGGACAATTCATTTACTGAGAAATGATCACTTCACGACTTCCTGTTGTGCGGCCAGTCTGGAGAGAAGCTGAAATTTATATTTTTTCTATGAACGAGTATCGATTTGACCATTTCTGTAAATTTGTCATTCGTCTTGTCTTTTTTACCGGCCATGTAAAACTGAGCCTCAGTAATGTAAAAACTGAACATTCCGATGATTATATGGGGAATATTACTTAATTTTCATATACTATTTATTTATTCTAATTAATGTCAAAATTTAAAAAATACTTTTCTTAGATTATTGTTGAAATAGCACGATTTATAGATAAAATCGCTCGAAATTAAGGTTTTCGTTTAAATTATAGGAAACAATAATGTGTCCTTCTTCAAGTGATACAAGAAACCTAAATTTTGGTGGAATTTCTCTTCCTAGTTAACCCCAGGAATCTTGACTTGGCCAAATCAATCTACCTTCTTATCGACATGTCTCCTCCTATGGGGACAAAAAAGAAACTGAATTCCCCTAACAAGAAGATAATCATTTTGACGATAACAAAGCCACATAGAAATAGAAAGAAATCAAGTAAACTTGACATACCAGGGAAGGAAAAGTGTTAAAGGAAAAAGGAAAGTTTAGAAAAGGCAAAGCAAATGAAAGATAGACAATGCAAAAAAGTAACTTAAATAAAAAAGGGAAATGAAATGTAGGTGGAGATTAGGTGACGAAAGATAAGTGTGAGAAAAAGGAAATGAAAAGGCAACGTATTGATAAAGAGGCAGAAGAAAAGTAGAAGAAAAAACACAACTAAGATCACAAAAGGGAATAAGAGAAAAGGAATAATTTATTTTGATTTTGGACTTTACAAAAATTACAGAAAGAAATTCAAATAAATTAATTCAAAATACTGATGCAATAACCAAAAAAGATAATGTCACAATCATCGAAAAATATGTTTTGGGAAATAATCTAACTTACACTCACAAAAGAAAAAAACAAAGATTCCATGTAGAAAAATGTTATTGGAAGGAAAAAGTATTCAAAAATTAACATAAAAGAAAGAGATGAACACAAAAATCACTTACTGCATCGAAGTGAATTTATTTTAATCAATGAAACGTTTCTGGATTGTTGTAATTTGGTTTTATGTGTACACCCTTTTCCATTCGTTTTACTATTGAAACTGTATTATCATAGTGCGTTGAATTGCTTTCGTTAATTTCATAATTTTTTCGTTAATTTGGGAAATATTTAAAGTTTTTCTCTGCCCTAAAGAAAAAAAGTTTTGGGGTCTAAAGAACCGACATTTTCTTGATGCGTTTTGATGATGAGTCAATGAGTTTTTACTTTACACAATGATTTATCATCAAAGTATCAAGCAAATAGATACTTTTTACATTTCTTCTGTAAGCGCTTGATATGGGATTAAAGAAAAGATTCTACGTGAATTGAACAACATCTTTTTAACTCTTGCATAAGAAAAGCATGGATTAGTTATTGGTTTGGTATATACACAGATTGTTGACTGTATCTAAGGAGTGTTATGAAGCGAATCAATCTCGGAACATACATTTGTAGTAGTCGTCTGCCTTGCTAGTGAGGCGGTCTACTTTTATAGTATTATATCATTTACGATACTACACCTCCGTGAATCGAGATGGTTTTATGCCCTTCATAGATCTCTGATTTCTAAAGATTCTCTGAAATCTAGACGGGCTTTCATGGAGAGTATCAATACTTCTTCTGATAGGGGACCAAGATCTAATTTCATTTACTTCTGATTCCTTGTCAGATATGTTAACATTCTCATCCGTTGATTCTTCATTTTCATCATTGGATTCAATAGCCCCCCCCCCCCATTGTTCCCATCAGAACCCATTTCTAAATCATCGGGTTCTATTCAACTTCTAAACTGATCCTCATGAGCAAGTATATTTTGCCCGTTTTTCATTAGTAATTTTGATGTTATTGGCGTTTATCATCATAAAAGTAGCAGTTGTCAAAATGACCAAAAATTTATGTTAAGCGATTAGAATACTTTTTAAAGTAATCTCTTTGTTTCTTTGTTTAACATTTGAGGGTTAATGAATAGCAAAGCCATCCTTTTAAAAGATGTGTAGTGGTACTATTTACTTAGTGGTATTAGGGGGTTCGTAAATTTCCATAACTTTCCTAGAAGTAAAAGTCCGAAAGTGAACGTTACAGTGCAACTGGAGTTCAAACTCGTCCAGCATTTTAACCACTACAAATATAGAAATGCTCTCAAAGCAATCTCTAAATTATTTTAAAAGTATGTACAATGAGGTTCTTGGATTTTTGAATAGATGGGATGGGTGTGTTTTATTACTCTCTACCCAACAACACATAATCCCGGATGTTGAGAAAATGTGAGTCTGTTTGAAGATCGCCTTACAATAACAACTGTATTATATATATATATATATATATATATTGTAAACACGGTTTGTTTTGAATGGCTTTTGCCGATAATTTTTGGAGAATAAGTGCTTAATTGAGTCGTACTAATTTGAAAATTAATTAATTAATAATGAATTAGGCGGAATACCTATTAAATGTATGGCTAAACAAATCGAGAAAAATCAATCTCTGTATGTACATTTCGGCCTATTAGACCTCATCAGCAGAGCTATAGATCGGAAGACCGCCCTGTGCGTGATATATATATATATATATATCGATGTCTATCTATGTATTTAATAATATATTTAGTATCTATGAAGCTGTTTACTTTTCATTTGTGTTACACAATTGTACAGAACTGAAAAGTTGGCATAACCTGTCGTCTTCATGACATGAGTAGCATTAACTCACACGTACTATACAGCGTTAGGGAAAGAGTTAAATACAGTAACAGTTGTATCATCGGGGATATAATTAAATATATTACAAAAAATCAAATCAAATAATTTAATGTAACTATGTAAGATGCTTGATATAAAAAAGAATTATTTTTCTCTTTTCTTTCTCGTAAAACAAAGAAATAACATAGAAATAGCAGTTTTCCAGATTTTAATTTCATTTTTAAAAGTGCCGAAAATATGAACACCTGTGAAATCTGTATGTAATACAGGTAAGTACTGCTATTTTATATTATATGATTTTTCAAATCATCTGATTATACACATTGTTTCCTAGGAAAATATCTTACGTATACATAAATAATTGTTACATAATTCATGAATAGTCAATGAATTATGTACATACTGTAGTAAGAATATTTTTGAAGTAGAGTTTGTTAGATTTAAAATCGGTGGGTGTTAAGTGGGAAATTTCCATAACCGTTAGAGTTATGATTGATTTATGATGAACCCGACTTGATCCTTCCGGATGCACGGGATTTACAGGTATGAGAAGTTTAGTTTAGATGCGACTAGTTACTGGCTGAGAGCAGACGCTGTCGTTAGCTTTCGATCTGCGCAGAATATTTATGGGCTGAGTTGTTTTAAATAAAGTCTTGTTACTTGATTAATTTAAACAAGAAATGACCAACCCGAAAAAGAATAATCAGCCCGATAAATCAGCCCAACAAGAGAAGATGACAGTTGCAAGTTAGCAGCAGTATAAGCAGAGCTTAACAAGTAAGAAATCTCATCTCATCTCTCCTCTGTCTGTCTCTCTATTCCCATTATACACACGATAAATTAGAAGAGTATACAACATAATACCATGATATATGATAAGCACAACGTTATGCCTTCATATAATCGCTAGTATATTGACCTTAGCGTCTCTAAATTGTTTCGGAAGATTGCCATATATTGGCTTGATTAGTATATAGTATTTATTAATCGTTCGTTCTGATCGCTTTTCAACCACTACGCTGCAACATGGCGTCGACACGTTTTATTTGAGGTCAGCGTGAATGAAATCATGAATATCTCTTTCCTGCTATCATTCGATTCTTTCTTTGATGATCAGATATGAGAAATGTTGCAATTCACCATTAAGCATCAAGAATGATAAACAATGAGATTCGATATTCACACGAAAGTATTATTGTATGTATGAATGTATGTATGTTTGCATTGAAAGATTGAATGATTGCGAGACAAAGTATTTACCAGATACATATTTGTATGAAATATTGGATGTACAAACAGACAAATACATACGCTCACACACACAAACACACAGACACACACACACACACGCGGATATATATATATTATATATATATATATAATACTCTAAGGGTAATCATGATGATCACATAGGTGGATACGAAGGAAAAGAGTGATAAAAAAAAAAAAAAAATGTTTTATTTAATAAAACAAGGGCCCTTTCGTCGGTTGCTCATCAAGGTTTTTACAGCCGGAGACGACTAAAAGTCAATTGTAAATACATATGGTATATATATATATGAGGGGGGGTTTTTAGGGAGAAGAAGAAAAAAAAAAAAAAAAAATTTTACTTTCTTCTTTCAAGTCCCCATCAAGTGATACCAGGCCCAGACACTCGCCCAATAAAATAAGCGAGTGCCTAGGTCTGATCTGTCTGCACAAGGTAGGACGAAAAAATTAATGGTTACGGCCTCAAGGACCTGTAAATGGTGTTTCGTCCTAGCCCTGTGCAAAACAGAGAATTGGTGATCATTATAACTAGACCGGCAAGTGCTCATGCTGATTAGATGTTCGCAAATCGAAGACTCGTTGCTCTGCGACAACCCGGATGTTATTGGTCTGTGTTCGCGTATTACTCGGGTACAATTTGACTTTTAGTCGTCTCCGGCTGTAAAACCTTGATGAGCAACCGGACGAAAGGGCCCTTGTTTTATTAAATTAAAACATTTTTTTTTTTTTTATCACTCTTTTCCTTCGTATCCACCTATGTGATCATCATGATACCCTTAGAGTATTATTTAAATTGCTTGTACCAGAAATTATTTATAATAATATATAATATATATATATATATATATATATACCGGTTGAAAGAGGTAGTGAGAGAACTTGGCGTGGTCCATCACGTTATCAGTTGATCGGAATCCAATTAGTGTGCATATAGCCAACTGGTCCTTGTATTTTGCCTGTCAGCAATTATATTCCGTGATTTAATTGTTTCGACCAAAGAC
>CM042155.1:101457288-101467444 GCA_023376005.1 Doryteuthis pealeii
TATATATATATATATATATATATATATATATATATATAGGCGGAAGATATCAAATATTTCCTTGAGAGGATTCAATCAAAACTGAGTATTTCTTTGCCTCTTCAGGCTGATATTTATTAATCCGAAGACTTCATACCCGACATACCCGTATTTAACAAACGTGGAAGGAACATCTGAAACACAGAGAGAAAAATAAGGGAAACAGTTAGACCGGGTATGAGGCCTTTGAATTAATAAAGATCATACTGAAGAGCCAAATAAAAGCCGAAATAAATTCATATCGACACCAATGGATCCATTTATTCATATATATATACTAAAAGGATGGAGCACTCTCTGGCGGCATTTACGTACATGCATATGTTTTACTGTTAAAATTCTCTTCACATTCTTTAGGAGACGATGGCCAAGTGGTTATGCAACTTGACTGATTATGAATCGATTGGATTTTTGAACCGACTGAAAGAAAATGAAAATTCATTCATTCCTAACAACATAGATTCAACCATCCAAACATTCGAGAAAGCAGTTAAGGAAGACATAAACCGCACAAAACAACACTTGCCACACAATACTCGGAACTCTCCCCAGAGAGGATCTAATCATTATACAAGCGGATAAAGCGGAGTAACAGTCTTTTTGGGTATCGAGAATATCTTGGAGAGGTGAACCAAACTAATAACGAGGAATTCTACAATGCACTTCCAGTTGATTTCGAGATCAACTGAATATTATTATTCCTGAAAATATGTTGAAAAATCTAATCGACAAAGCTCAGAAAGACTAAAACCTGCCCGCTTCTATCTGTTTCCAAACAAACACAACCCTGGAGATCAGTGATTTCCTCATCACTGTCATACGACAACTATCAAAATACGTAGACACTAAATACATCCCTGGCCAAGAAATAAAAGTCCTACGTACATGATACGACGGACTTCTAAACAAATCAACATAAAAACAGTATCAAAGAAGCGATTCCAGTCGCAATGGATGTCAGATCCCTATACCTAACAATCAAGCACAAAGATGGAATTTCACATTAAAGAATATTTAACATGAGACCAACATTCTTTTTTTTACTGTAACTCAATGGAAGAAACGAATTAAGTTTTTAGATATAAAGGATTTATTTCTTAGAACAAAAATATACTAATATTTAACACTAGCTATTGACCGGAAATTTATTGACGCGAGAGATATAAATCTTATAGCTGAAAATTATCAAACCAAGTAATTATTTACACAACCCATTAACAGGGTAGTATGTGGATATACGTTTGCAAGTTTGGAGCATCCAGCGAGGATCGAACTTGCTACTCAGTAATAATTGATCTTATCTTATGAATCAACATTTACCACAGAAAATGTTTACAAATTTAGTTTGTGATTTTTACTGAAGAAATGATACAATTTGATTAATATTAATCGACTTGCGGAACTTGTCGTAGTTCTTCACAAATATTGATATTTATATATTCCAAATTCCAATAGAAATATTGCTTGGTAATTTAGTACTAATTGTAAGAAAAATGTTTAATCTTCTGAAAATGATTCAAATTTAGAAGTTGTATTTTACATGTAAACCAAAAAAAAGGAATTGAACACTGAAAAAATTCATTTTTAATTCATAGCTTTTTATTGTTACCTGTGAAAGGGTAAAAAGAACATAAATGAAACTGATACATTTTC
Organism: Doryteuthis pealeii; assembly: GCA_023376005.1. Lineage (NCBI taxonomy): Eukaryota > Metazoa > Mollusca > Cephalopoda > Myopsida > Loliginidae > Doryteuthis > Doryteuthis pealeii. The sequence goes on from CM042155.1 coordinate 101,458,981, forward strand.
TAACATTGTAGCGCATAAGGCAAGGAAGAACTACCCTTTGAGAAAAATAAAATTGTTTCAAACTACATTCGAGTTTAGGTTTACATTTTTTACAATGTAGGCATTTACTTAACCCGTTGGTCACGGGTAGGGTGTAACATAAAGTCGCAAGTATAGGGCATCCAGCAAATGCCGAACTCACTATTCAGAAGTAATATAGTTGCGAGACTAGCTTGCAAACCATTACATCACGATGGAACGCCCAAATTATTTATCCAATCCGTTCACCACGCGTAGGATGTGGAACAAAGTTGCAAGTATGGGGAATTCAGCGGGGATCAAATTCGTTATTCACTAGTAACGGATTGGCGAGACTTTTTTGCTAACCATAATATTACAATAGGACGCTTCTTTCAAACACATTCGTCACATGAAATATATGACACAATGTATCACTTATGTGACATACTGCGAAAATCAAAACAATAACCATTACACAACGACGGGATACCATTCTTATTTACCCAACACATTCTCCAAAGGTAGGATGTGACACAAGGTCGCAGGTAGGGACATACAGTGAGGATCGAATTCGCTATAGAGTAGTAATCAATCAGTGAAACTAGCTTGATAAAGCACAATGGGATGCATTCCGTATTTACCTGAATCGTTAACACGGGTAGGATATGATAATTTTGCAAGTATATACCATCCAGCGAGAATCGAACTTGCTATTCAATAGTAATGGACTTGCAAAACTAGCTTCTAAACCTACACACAATTTAAATCTTACTAATTATCGACCGTTCTTCCTGGTAGGATGTGTATATGGTCGCATGTATGGGGGCATACATATAAGATCGACTCCTATCGTACTAATGGATCTGCCAGACTAGATTGCATACATTATCCACATCGGACGTTTTAATATTCTAATGTAAAAAAATAAAAAACAAACATTGTAATATACGAATTCTGAGCGTTTTTCTTTAAATTTGATAAGGATTTGCTAAATTATTTTCTATACTTAATCTTGCATTCCCTTTTTCCCTCGTCATGGTGTTCTAAATCCTTTTACTCCTGTCATAGAGCGACTTGCTTTTGCTTATATATATAATATATATATTATATATATATATAGGTGTGTGTGTGTTGTGTGTGTGTGGTGTGTGTGTGTGTGGTACGAGGGTTATTCAATGAATAAAAGGAGTTTTGTCTGAGGAGTTTGCACATTTAAGGTTATGAAGAAGAACAACAACTACTGAACACTTCTATATTCGAATGAAATTTTTTCAGCTTTAAAATTCAGAACATAATGGAAAGCGGATACTTTTACTACAATTGTGAAGCCAAGAGTAAAGGATCCGTTCCATTATGTTTCTGAATTTTTTCAAAGCTGAAAAAATTTCATTCGAGATATAGAAGGTGTTCAGTAGGTTGTTGTTCTCTTCATAACCTTAATGTGCAACTCCTCAGACAAAACTCTTTTATTCATTGAATAACCTCGTTACACACACATCACACACACACACACACACAACACACACAACATATATATATATATTATATATAATATATATATATTAAGCAAAAAGCAAGTCGCTCTATGACAGGAGTAAAAGGATTTTAGGAACACCGTGAGCGAGGGAGAAGGGGAATGCAAGATTAAGTATAGAAAATAATTAGCAAATCCTTATCAAATGGTTAAGGAAAAAACGCTCAGAATTCGTATATTACAATGTTTGTTTTTTATTTTATTAACATTTAGAATAATTAAACGTCCGATTGTGGAGTATGGTATAGCAATCTAGTCTGGCAGATCCATTAGTACGAATAGGGTTCCGATCTTATATGTATGCCCATACATGCGACCATATGACACATCCTTACCAGGAAGAACGGGTCGATTAATTAGTAAGATTTAAATGTGGTGTAGGGGTTAGGAAGCTAGTTTTGCAAGTCCATTACTATTGAATAGCAAAGTTCGTTCTCGCTGGATGGGTTATACTTGCAAAATTATCATATCCTACCCGTGGTTAACGAATTCAGGTAAATACGGAATGCATCCCATTGTGGTTATCAAGCTGTTTCACTGATTGATTACTAACTCTATAGCGAATTCGATCCTCACTGTATTCCCTACCTGCGACCTTGTGTCACATCCTACTTTGGAGAATGTGTGGGTAAATAAGAATGTATCCGTTCGTTGTGTAATGGTTATTGTTTTGATTTTTTCGCAGTAATGTACAATAAGTGATACATTGTGTCTATTATTCATGTGACGAATGTGTTTGAAAGGAAAGCGTCCTATTGTAATATTATGGTTGCAAAAAAAGTCTCGCCAAGCCGTTACTATGAAAAAACGAATTTGATCCCGCTGAATCCCCCATACTGCAACTTTGTTCCACATGCCTAACGCGTGGTGAACGGATTGATAAATAATTTGGGCGTTTCCATCGTGATGTAATGGTTTGCAAAGCTAGTCCGCAAACTATATTCTTCTGAATAGTGAGTTCGGCATTTGGCGGATGCCTATACTTGCGACTTTATGTTACACCCTACCCCGTGACAACGGGTTAAGTAAATGCTACATTGTAAAATGTAAACTAAACTCGATGTAGTTTGAAAACAAATTTTATTTTCTCAAAGGGTAGTTCTTCTTGCCTTATGCGCTACAATGTTAGAAAATGGTATCAGTTTCATTTAATGTTCTTTTTACCCTTTCACAGGTAACAATAAAAAGCTATGAATTAAAAATGATTTTTCAGTGTTCAATTCCTTTTTTTGGTTACATGTAAAATACAATTCTTAAATTTGAGATCATTTCAGAGATAAACATTTTTCTACAATTAGTACTAAATTACCAAGCCAATATTTCTATTGGATTTGGAATATATAAATATCAATATTTGTGAGAACTTAACGACAAGTTTGCCGCAAGTCGATATAATATTAATCAGAATTGTATCATTTCTTCCAGTAAAAATCACAAACTAAATTGTAACTAATTTTCTGTGGTATAATGTTGATTCATAAGATAAGATCAATTATTACTGAGTAGCAAGTTCGATCCTCGCTGGATGCTCCAAACTTGCAAACGTATATCCACTACTACCGGCTGTTTGAATGGGGTGGTGTAATAATTACTTGGTTTGATGAATTTTGTCAGCTATAGAGATTATTTATCTTCTCGGTCAATAAATTTCCGGTCAATTAGCTGTGTTAAATATTAGTATATTTTGTTTTAAGAAATAATCCTTAATCTAAAACTTAATTCGTTTCTTCGCATTGAGTTAAGTAAATAAAAGAAATGTTGGTCTCATGTTTAAGATATTCTTTAATGTTGAATTCCATCTTTGTTGCTTGATGTTAGAGTATAGGGATCTGACATCCATTGCGACTGGAATCGCTTTCTGTGATACTGTTTTTATGGTTGATTTGTGTTTTAGGAATCCGTCGTATCATGTACGTAGGACTTTATTTTCTTGGCCAGTGGATGTATTTAGTGGTCTACGTATTGTTGTAGTTTTGGTCGTATGACAGTTGATTGAGGAATAACTGATCTTCAGGTTGTTTTTTTTGTGTTTTGTTTGGAAACAGATAGAAGCGGGCAGGTTTTAGTCTTTCTGAGGTTCTTTGTCGATTAGATTTTGTTCACCATATTTTTTCAGGGAATTTTAAATAATATTCAGTTGATCTTCGAGGTAATCAACTGGAAGTGCATTGTAGAATTCCTCGTTATTTAGTTGGTTTGTCACCTCTCCAAGATATTCTCGATACCCAAAGAAGACTGTACTCCAGCCTTTAATCCGCTTGTATAATGATTGATCCTCTCTGGTGGAGAGTTCATTGAGTTCGTTTTTTTTTTTGTTAGTTGTCGTGTGGCATAAGTGTTGTTTTTGTGCGTTGTGATTTATGTCTTCCTTAAACTGCTTTCTCGAAATGTTGGATGGTTGAATCTATGTTGTTAGGATGAATGAATTTTTCAAATTTTCTTTCAGTCGGTTCAAAAATCCAATCGATTCATAAATCATCAAGTTGGCATAACCGCACTTGGCCATCGTCTCCTAAAGAATGTGAAGAGAATTTTAACAGTAAAACATATGCATGTACGTAATGCGCCAGAGAGTGGCTCCATCCTTTTTTAGTATTATATATGAATAAAATGGATCCACTTGGTGTCGATATGAATTTATTTCGCTTTTATTTGGCTCTTCAGTATGATCTTTAAAAATTTAAATTTTCAAAGGCCTCTACCCGGCTAACTGTTTTCCCCCTTATGTGTTTTTTCTCTCTGTGTTTCAGATGTGCCTATCCACGTTGTAATACGGGTGGATGTCGGGTATGAAGTCTTCGGATTAATAAATATAAGCCTGAAGAAGGCAAAGAAACTCAGTTTTTGATTGAATCCTCTCAAGGAAATTTTGATATCTTTCCGCCTTATATATAATATATTATATATATAGTATATATAATAGTAATTAGGTATATATATAGTAAAAAATTAAAAAAATCATTAAATAACTATTATTATCGTTTAGTTGTGATGTGTGTGTGTGTCTGTGTGTCTTGTGTGTGTGTGTGTGTGTAGAGAGGAGAGATGAGAGAGAGAGAAAGAGGTGAAAGAGAGAGGCAGGAGAAGAGAGAAACATTAAGAGGAGGGCACTGTTAGATGGTGTTGTGGAGTATAGCACTATAATTTTCAAACAATACTAATTGACAAACACTACTATTATATATTCTTTTTTGTACTGACAAATATAGTCTTTGTATTTTTTTTTTCATAACAATAAACGGATCTTTTAGAACTATTTTTAAAGTCAGCTGTGTTGACATACATTTCAGGTCCGCAAATAACAATTGAACTTCAATAAAATACCATCTGGACCAGCTCAATACTGACAACACAAAAATAAATGAATATTTGAAAATCTGTTAAACTTAGATGTATCAAGGATGATGATTGTGGCAAGTCTGTGTGAAGAAGGGTATTCTGATTCGACTGTAACGTCAAAGAAATTATGATACTATACGAATGCACTCGTTGAACTTCTTGTTTTGAAAATAAAAAATATTTGCTATTTCTAGGATGTTGGGAAGGGATTCCACCATGGGCAATTACCAATACCTACTTTATTCAAATAATATGGTTGATTTTGAAGTCGTTATAGTATAAAGTAATAGTAGACAAACAAATGTTATGATTTAGTTGACACAATTTGACTGGGCCAGGGAAAAAGAGGGAGAGAGGAGAAACGGGTGGAGAAAAGGAGGGAGAGAGATAGAAAAGGGAGGGAGAGAGAGAGAGAAGAAGAAGGGAGAGAGAGAGAGAGAGGAGTTATTAGTAATTCCAGTCAATAATTATATTGTTTCTAGATACACATATTCTTCATGATCTCGTGAAGTATTCCCTATGTCAGGGCAATTCAGGCCGTGCGTAGAGCTCACGCAGCCCTTACCTTTTTAGACGAGATTTAGTGGTCGGCTTGTTATGTTGTGGAAGGCATTATTTGACATTGTGACTATTTTATACTTAGATTTTTGAATCGCTCTCAGAACTGTAGCAAAGAGTTTGAATTGTGTCTTAAAAGATTTTGATCGTCATTTGCCGAACACACACATATACTATATATATATATATATATATATATATGATATAAGATATATATATATGGCTGAGAGAGAGAGAAGGGGCAGAGAGAGAAGAAAGGAGATCAGATAGGGGAAGAGACATAGGCGAGATAGGAGAAAAAGAGATAATGGGGAAGAGAGACATTATGAAAGATAGATAATAGATATAGAATATGAATAAAGACATATATATAGCTATATATATATGATACATTTCTATGTAATCTATATGTATATAAGATATGTAAACAGTTGTTCTTGTGCAGTTGGTTTTTTTCTTTTTTTGAAAGCATGAATATAATAGCTATATATATATATATATATATTATATAATAGTATTATATATATGTGTGTGGTGTTGTCGTAATGTGTGTGTTTTATATATATATATATATATATAACTAATATATAAATAGATATTATAAGTAATATATACATTATATCATATAGAAACACACACACACACTATACTATACAGTACAGTACAATAATATAGTATATATATTATATAATATTATATATATATAGTATTATATATAATATATATGATGATTGCCGAATCCCAAAAAACAAGTATTTTATGTGGAAAGGTGCACTGGCGAAACGTCGTCAGCTGCAAACCCAATTGGGTATATAAGACTGCCTCAAATGACACTGATAATGCTTGCAATTGCTGCGAAGGAATGGGAGAAACAAGGTTGTATAGACCTGACTGAGAGCCAACATCTAACCGGCCTGTGAAAGAAATTTGAGTCAAACCGAATTAAACACCAATTGAAGCAGGCTATCCAGGAACGGGTGATGTTTCAGGTGTAGCAACATTCGAAAATGTAGAAGTTCAACATGTAGATTATGTGAAAGCGGTATGCCTCTCCAAGGCTGGCCTGGTGAATAAGGTCTGAAAAAAACAACAAGGATAGCAGGTGTCAAATACTACTGCCGACAACTAGAGAAGAAAACGCGAGGAGCAAGAAATGGGTCTTTACTCCGTGGCACGATTGACAGGCAATAATATATGTATATGTGTGTGTGTGTGTATGTGTATGTATAATGTTATATACATTTTATTTATATGTCATAATATGTACACATTAATTCTCCTCTCATCTCTCTCTCTATACTATATATTATATATATATATATATAATTTAATAAATATCTAACCATGGCTATCTACCATTTCTCTCTCTCGCCTCCCATCTCCCTCCCTCTCCCCCTCTCTCTCTATACGTATAGTATATATATATATATAATATATAGATGTCCTTAGTAACATATTCCCACGCACTCATATCTAATGTCTTTTCTTATTTTCGCCTCTCAATATATGTTATATATATGTATGTATGCATACAACACACCCATATAACTGATATATATAGTATATTATAATATATATATATCATATCATATATGTGTGTGTGTGTGTGGTATGTGTGTGTGTGTTGTGTGAAATTACATATAATATTCGAATATATGATATATGATTATATGATCAAATAGACATCGCTTGTGAAATTGATCTTCAGTGTCATTTACATCTAGAAGGCACGGAGGATATCAGTTCTTGGTCGAGAACAATTAATCACGGAAGTCAATATGATTGCTGACAGGTGCAAAGTGACAAGGATCAGTTGGCTATATGCGAACACTAATTGGAATCCGCATCAACTGATAACGGTGTATGGACACGCCAAGTTCTCTCACTACCTCTTTCAACGCGGGTATAATATATATGATTATATATGTATCAATAAGTATATAAATAGTACCTATATATATAATAAATTCTCTGGTAGGCAGCAAATTTACAATAATACTGCCTAAGGGTAATGCAATTTGATGATGCGACACTAGGTGGAGTACGAAGGAAAGAGTGATAAAAAAAAAAAAAAACAAATAGTTTAATTTAATAAAAGGGCCCTTTCGTCCGGTTGCTCATCAAGGTTTTACAGCCCGTGAAGACGACTAAAAGTGCGATGAATTGTACCGCCGAGGAATACGCGAAACAGGCAGATCCAATTAGACATCCGGGTTGGTCGCAGAGCAAGGAGTCTTCAGATTGTTGCGAACATCTAATGCAGCATGAGCACTTGCCGGTCATAGTTATAATGATCACGCAATGTCTACTGGTTTTTGCACAGCGCTAGGACGAAACACCAATTTTACAGGTCCTTGAGGCCGTAACCGATTAATTTGTTTTGCGTCCTACCTTGTGGCAGACAGATCAGTACCTAGGCACTCGCTTATTTTATTGGGCGAGTTGCTGGGGCCTGGTATCAGCTTGATGGGACTTGAAAGAGAAAGTAAAATTTTTTTTTTTTTTTTTTGTCTTTTCTTCTTCTCCCTAAAAACCCCCCTCATAATATATATATACCCATATTGTATTTACAATTTGACTTTTAGGTCGTCCTCCGCTGTAAAACCTTGATGAGCAAACCGGACGAAAGGCCCTTGTTTTATTAAATATAAACTATGTTTTTTTTTTTTTTTATCATCTGTCCTTTTCACTTCGTATCCCACCTTGATATGCCATGATTAGCCTTAGAGTATTGAATATATATATATATATAAATATAATAAATATATCCCGCGTGTGTGTGTGTGTGTTGTCTGTGTGTGAATGTTGTGTGTGAGCGTGATGTATTTTGTCTGTTTGTACATGCGCATATTTGTGCGATACAAATACCTGTATCTGGTTAAATAGCCTTTGTCTCGCAATCATTCAATCTTTCAAATGCTAAGCATACATACAGTCACATACAAATACTCGTTCGGTGTGAACTATCGAAAGTCTCATTGTTTAAGTCATTCTTGGATGCTTAATGGTGAATTGCATACAATTTCTCATATC